>JADLZL010003193.1:0-319156 GCA_015844335.1 Chrysopogon serrulatus | reverse complement strand
ATAAACAACATTCATATAAGATGATCTAGGGTCATGCATAAATTGACTCACCACACTTACAAAGAATGTGATATCAGGGTCGAGTGTGTGTGACGGTATATAAGTCTTCCAACAAGCCTCTGATAGCACTCCCGATCCACCGGAGTACCTGCATCTTTACATAAACGATGATTTTGCTCAATTGGTGTCCTTGCAGGACGACATCCAAGCATACCAGTCTCCTTTAGTAGTTCTAGAACATATTTCCTTTGAGAAAGAAAGATGCCCTTAGGACCTCGAGAAATTTCTATTCCAAGAAAATATTTTAATTGCCCCAAGTCTTTTATCTCAAATTCATGAGCAAGGTACCTCTTCAAATTAGAAATCTCAACGAGGTCATCTCCAGTAATCACAATATCATCCACATACACTATAAGAATTGTTACCTTTTCTATAGCATGTTTATAGAAAAGTGTATGATCGGCGTTACTTTGGAGATAACCTCTTTTGAGCATTGATTGCCTAAAGCGATCAAACCATGCCCTTGGTGATTGCTTTAATCCATATAAAGATCTATGCAAACGAAGCACCTTTCCATTGGTTTGACTTGTTTCAAATCCAGGTGGAATGTGCATATATACTTCTTCATGAAGATCACCATGAAGAAATGCATTTTTTACATCCATTTGATATATATCCCAATCCAAGTTATCAGCACAAGATATTAGTGTTCTTACTGAATTCATTTTATCCACAGGTGCAAAGGTTTCATCATAATCAATCCCGTAAGTCTGAGTATATCCCTTTGCAACCAATCGAGCTTTGTATCTATCAACCTTCCCTTCTGGTGTATGCTTAACAGTGAAAACCCACTTACACCCAACAGGTTGCTTACCTGGTGGTAGATCCACAAGCTCCCAAGTTCTATTCTTCTCCAGAGCTCTCATCTCTTCAAGCATTGCCTCCTTCCACTTGGGATCCTCTTTAGCTTGTTTCCAGTTGGTGGATATAGATACTGAATCAAGAGAGCAAATAAAACTTTGGAAGGATGGGCTACAGGTTTTGTAGGAAATGAAGTTAGCAATATCATGTTTGTACCCAACATAATCCTTAAGACGTGCTGGAATATTGGAAGATCTAGTTGGCTTTCTAAGGGCAATAGGAATCTCGGTTTCAGGAGGAATCTAAGTAACTTGAGTAGGTAATTGATTATCACCTTGCTCTGGGGTGCTAGACGGAGCATCAGGACTAAGAGAAGGAGAGTTGGTACCTGAGTCCTCGTGCATAACAGACTCTATGTCCTGAGAAGGAAAATTACCTCGTATGTCTCCATGGCAAGAATTATTACCTCCATTATCATTGCTGGTTTCCTCCCCGATCATGAAAAGTATCACCATGGGAAACACCTGAAGTAGGAACAAGGATAGAGCCCAAACGAATGCCTCCACTGCTACTCTCCCCCTCTTGTTGCACTTCAGGTGGAGAAAGAGTAATTACAGCATCATTGGTTGGGACATAATAGGGTTCATTCTCACGAAATGTGACATCTAAACTCACAAAGAAATGATGCTCAGATGGACACCAACACCTATAACCTTTTTGACTAGGAGAGTAACCAACAAAAACACATTTTATAGCACGAGGGTCGAGTTTCCCAACATTGTTTCTGTAGTCATGCACAAAACAAACACATCCAAAAACCTTAGGAGAAACAACAAAGCCATCCGAGTTTAAAAGTAATTGAGCAGGAGATTTGTTTTCAAGAATACGAAGGGGCATACGATTTATTAAATAAGTCGCAGTCTTCACTGCTTCTCCCCAAAGAAACTTAGGAACATTCATGGTGAACATTAAGGAACGAGCAACTTCAAGCAAGTGTCTATTCTTACGTTCTGCAACTCCATTTTGTTCCGGAGTGTTAACACAGGTCGTCTGATGTTCAATGCCATTCAAAGTGAGAAATTTTTCAAACTCCTGGTTAACATACTCCGTACCATTATCTGAACGTAAGACTTTAATTGTGTTGCCAAACTTATTTTTTATGAGGGCACACAGGTCTTTAAAAACTGTAAATACATCACTGTTATGTTTTAACAAATAAAGCCAAGTATATCGACTAAAGCCATCAATAAAAGTGACAAACCATCTATGCCCAGAAATAGAGTGCACCTCACATGGTCCCCAAACATCAGAGTGAATGACATCAAATGGTTTATTGCTTCTTAAACCCAAACTAGGATAGGAAACCCTTGTATGTTTAGCGAACTCGCATGCATCACATATAAGGGATTCTCTAGAGCATGCATTGAAAATAGATGGATAAATATGAGACATAGTAGCAAAAGAGGGATGTCCAAGCCTGCGATGAAGTAATAATAGTTCTTGACATGGAGACATCTTGGTCACAAAAGCAACTTCATCACTTCCTTCATCAAGATAATAGAGTCCATTATGCACGGTCCCAGTCCCAAGAATTCTCCCCGTCCCTAGCTCCTGAAAGGCACAATGAGTAGGATCAAACCAACATTTACAGTTGAGAGATTTAGTGATAGAGCTAACAGACAATAGGTTAACTGGAAAATTGGGAACATGCAAAACAGGTGATAGTGATAAGGATTTGGTGCAATGGACAGATCCTCGTCCAGTTATAGGTGACATGGATCCATCAGCTAAACACACCTTATCCTTACCTGAACAAGGTGTGTAGGAAGTGAAAAAATTGGATGCTCCTATCATATGGTTAGTGGCTCCAGAATCAATAATCCAAGGTTTAGGTGCATAGGCTCGAGTGTATTTCATACCTTGAGAAGTGGCATGGTAACTGGAAATATTAGAGGAACCCTGAGTGGATGATGAGCATTCTGAGAGTTTGAGCTTGGAGTTGTACTTCTCAAGAGCTTGAGCATCTACCACTGGAAGCTCCCTTTCAGATGTAGTGTGATTTGCTTTATTCCAATTAGCACCTCGAACTCCCCGAACTCCCCCTGATTGGGATTTCCCCTTTTTCCACCCAGGTGGAAAGCCATGCAACTTGAAGCATCGCTCTATTTTATGTTCTTCACGACCACAATGATCACATATTATTTTTGCAGTATCCTTCATAGATAAAGCAGCCCGGGCATCAACCCCTCCAAAATCATCCACTTTGGGATGCTTTAGCCTAGTCTCTTCTTCAATAATGCTCAAAATAATATCATCTAGACTTGGCCATTCAGATTTAGAGAAGATAAGCTGACGACGAAGGTCAAATTCTTGATTTAAACCATCTAAGAATAATTTACCCACAAATGATTGGAACCATGTATGATGAACAGCCATGTCCTTCTTATCAATGGGCTCAAAGGGGTGATAGTAGTGCAAGTCTCTGTATAGCTTTTTCATTTCACCAAAGATATTCGATAATAGACTTTGTGCCTTGTTTCAAATGTGTCAGCTCATGCATAATTCTGGTCGCTTGCATCTTGTTGGATTTACCTGCAAATTGATTTTCCAAAGATGACCATACTTCTGCAACTGTGGCCATAACTTCAACTTGCTCTCGAATTGTTGGTTCCATGCTGCCCAATAACCATACTAACACTTTATCATTGATCTGCTTGCTTCCTGTACCCTCACCCCTTTTTTCTTCATCAACAACAGCAAGCAAATTTTCATATCCATGGGAGCTTAGAATTAATTTAACATGGCGTGCCCAACTAACATAATTCTCTGGTCCTGACAATTTAACCGGATTAGGCTCAATAACTTGTTTTATGATTTCCGGGGCTGCCTTCGGTTGTTCTTTGTTCTAACACTTTTATCAGTATACTTCACATAGTTTTTCAACACTAGCATCCATTGGTTGCTTCGACTTGTATCTGCCATGGTCTGTTTATCGAAATGAATAAACTACAGCGGCCAAGCAAGAGTTTACTAGCAAACTGACAAGTGCGGGCAGCAGCAAATAAACAACAATATAATTTGGAGAAGCACGTTACTTTCCAACACAATCTTGATTTGACTAATAATTATTTTAGGTCTTGACAACTAGCCCCTGGTTCCTTAAAGAAACTGTAGCTCTGACCAACAGTGATTCAGGAATAGGCAAGCTGATAAAGATGAATCAAAAGTGACCAAGTACCAGCAACAACTTTAGGCTTTCACGCATGCAGCAGACAAAAGTCCAGAATCCAAACGCCGGGCACCGCGGCAACTGAAAAGCAATGGGAGAACTACGGCTCCTTCTGAATAATGGGAAAGCTACAGGCTCACCTCTTAGACTGCAGCTTCCAAATCTCAGCAACAACCGCAAATAGCCCCTAAAAAGGAATGGATCGAACTTGCCTGCTGCTGCCGCTGCTTGCCGATTCGCTCCTGTGCACTTGCCCACCAGAGATCAGCACAGCCGCCAGCTCTGTCCACAAGTGCAGCCCCCAGACTCCCAGTGACGGAAGAAGAAAAAGGACAAGCAGATCAGTGGAAACGGGATGGAATCCTCAGGATTAGCCTGCTCTGATACCATGTTGAAGAATAATCAGTGGATTAAAGAGTATTTTGGTGGTTTTGGAAGAAAGGGAAGAACATCCATGAGATAGAGGAATGAGAATACTGGATCAATACATTTCTGGATCCTTCCTTGTTCCCTTCTATATTTTATAAATTTATATTTTACCCCCCTAAAGTATCTAATATTTATATACACCAACATCTTTCTCATGGCGTCCGATCCGTCCTATGTCCATCCGATACCCGCCACGCCCGACGCTGCAGCGCCTCCCCGGGTGCCACCGCGCCTAATGAGATCGTGCCAGCACACTAGCACCCGAACGAAAAAAAGAGACACGTCGTGGGCGGCTCCGCCGAGAAACCCCGCCGCCTGCCGACACCACCAAGCAGCCCCACCACGCAAGCTGCTGCTTGCTGCCGCACCTACGGCCGCTCCCCGACCTCCACGCCCGCCCATCTCAGCGACTGCGCCCTCCACCGGCCAGACAACTGCGGACCCGCACACCGGCGACGCAGCGCCGTCATGGAGCGGCCCTGCCACAGCGCCCCCACCGCGTCCACCAACAGCGTCGCCACTTCACCTACGGCCGCCTCGGTCGCCGCGGCGCAGCCTCTCAGGACCATCGCCCAGCATCTGGCCATCTCCCTCGTATCTCCGTCGCAGAGCTTCGCCCTTCCGCATCCGTGCAGTGGCGACGGCTCCGCAGCAGCGCAGCCCCGCTCCTGGCCCGTCTCCCCTGCGGCACTTCGCTCTCGCGGGCCCGTGCAGCAGCACGGACGCGTATACCTTCGCCAGGCAACTGACGCACCGCCGTCTCCCTTCCGCCTCCCCAAGGTTCCCAATAAAAAAAAGCCAACTATGTTCCTCTTTCTTCATCAGTTCTTCCAATTTTTAAGGCTCATATATTCACAGATTTTACAGTTAAATTTTAATGATTACATTGGAGCACAAGTTGTTAAGTTCGACCACCTGAATATAGGGCGCCGTATGGAGTAAGTTCCATGTTTGATATTTCCTATCCTGGGATGGCTGTTGCTTTCTCACTTTATTCAAACAAATTTGGTACAATGCTTTATTAAGTCTACTAATGCTTCACAGGTTGTTGCTCAGTTTCGCTGGAGTGTATACTAAAGCTCTAGCTGAATCTTGATTGTGGGATATCATCGACCAAAGCATTTCCCATGATTGGTCTTTCCCTATCACTCCAATGCGTATTGTCAGTTCTGCCTAAAGTAAATGCATGTAGCTCTTTTTTACAAAAATCATGCAGTTTTCTAATTACATAGTGAGGTTGAATTTGGATTCAGGCTAAATTTCAACTTCTTCAGTGTCCAGCAGCAAGGAACGGTCACTTTCGGTGTCCAGTAGCAAATTTTCCTATATGTAAATGACATACTTTTTCTATAGTATGTACACATCATGGTTCATCGTTAGTTCATCGTCAGAGAACCATTACAGCATGGTTACATACTGAACTTCTATATATACTTCTATGTGACCACATCCGAACACAATAAATTCATACGTCTCTATGGCTCTCATATCCACCCGAGCGAAGCGCGGGGGTTCTGGCTATAGTTTATGCATGTGTAATGTGTTGTTTTCATAAGACACCTTCATGGATGCTGTTTTCTAAACAGAAGACTTAGGTCTAACTATCAGACTTTGGGCTATCCGGACATCATATGCTTCGAGAAAATAGTTTATGCATGTGTAATGTGTTGTTACTGGATGCAACGAGATCAAAGTTGGTAAGAATAAAATACCCTTTCTTTCGTATTTGTGTGGCTATGTTTTAGGGAGCTAGAGGGAAAGTTGGCAGCACTAGTTATTATGGGTGTGTTTGGATCCATTGTGATGGGCAAAAGTTTAGTTTTTAAAATTTAGCCCTTAAAGATGGATGTTTGGATCCAAGTGCTAAAAGGTGTCTAGCTAAAAGGTATAAGAGACAGGAGAGAGAAATATAGTAAATGCACTTTTTTGCCAAGTTTTAGATCTCTTGAGGAGCAAATAGCAATATCAAATGTTTTACCAATTTGACAAAATTTGCCCTACATGTTTGGTTCATTGGGCAAATAAAATGGCAAAAAGTGTAGGGCAAAAGTTTTGCCCATAGATCCAAACACAAGCTACAAATGTAACCATTTCAGACTAATAAATACTTGAAAGCTGCAACTCCTAGAATCCATGCCGGTTAATTTTTTTTAACTTTGACCAACTTTATAGAAAAAAGTATCAATATCTATGACATAAAATGAGTATCTTATAAAAATATATTGTATGATAAATCTAATAGTACTAGTTTGGTACCATCAATCTTAGTATTTTTTTTCTCATATTTGGTCAAGGTTTAAAAAGTTTGACTTAAGACAATTCCGTAAGTTTCACGATATTCAGAGACAGAGAGAGTACGTGTGCTTGTCTGGTCATCAGGTGAGCCACCTTGACAAAATTTTAGGTCCGTTTTTGGGGAGCGTGGTAGGATGGAGTGAATTTATTTCTTAATTTTATAAACACATGGTGTATTTCTGTATACATGTGTTGTTTGAAATAATAGAATGATTCTATTATTGTCACCGAATTGTCACCGTAAGTATGCAACCCATATGTCAGTCAAATCTTCTAACTTATCCTCTTCTAATGTTTATCTCTTCCACACTCATCCTCGTCTAAATGTTTTTGCTTCTACCCACAAAAATTCGCCGCCCTACCTCCGTCCGACCACCTTCGTATGCCCTTGCTCCCTAGTCCGAATCTCACTTTAGTGAGGCTTTTTCGTTGGCTCGATGAGTCGTCTAAGATCTGATGGAGCGGCGTGGCGAGGGAGGGCAATGGTGAAGGCAAGGGAGGGTGCGACAAAGGAATGGAGGAATGGTGCAGCACAAAGAAGTAGCTCGGCGAAGAAGGCCGTGACGAAGGTGAGGAAGGGCGCGACGCGACATAGGCAAGAACACAATAAAGGCCAACAAGAAAGACGGAGAGTGAGCACTAAGAAGAGTAGAGTGACCAAAGACAGAGTAGGTTTTTTTTTTTCTTTTATATACTCCCTACCGGCAAATGTAGAAGAGCGAAGATCAGTTGACCCACCCGGTACAGGTCAGCCTGGTTGACCGCTTGACTGGCGTCCCTGCTCCTTGGCCCCACTGGCAGAGCGAGTCAGCCTGGTTGACCGGCGTTCCGGCTTCCCACTCCCACCCAGTAGAAAACATCAAAAAAAAAAAAAAAAAAAAAAAAACAGAAACGGAAATCCTCGCTCCGCCGCCGCCGCCACCACCGCCACCGGGGTGAAATCCGACAGACCAGCATGGCGCCGCCGCGTCATGGGCCAGCGCTGGGGACGACCTCGTCGAGGAGATCCTCATCCGCTGCCCGCCGGACGACCCCGCGGTCCTCGTCCGTGCCGCCGCCGTCTGCAAGGACTGGCGCCGCGTCGTCTCCGGCCCCGGATTCCGGCGCAGGTTCCGCGACCTCCACCGCACGGCCCCCATGCTCGGCTTCCTCCACTACGGCGAGACCCCCTTCCGCTTCGAGCCCACCGCCTCATTCCGTCCGCGCTACGCGGGCGTCAAAATCGGCGTCGAGTCGGCGGCGCTCGACGCCCGCCACGGCCGCGTCCTCCTCAGCGGTTTCTCGTCTGTATCCGTGCGGGAGGAACTCGCCGTGTGGATCCCGTCAGAGGCGATCTGCACGCGCTGCCCATGCCGCGGCTCCGCTCCACCTGCCGCAGCTGGACCGCGGCGTTGCTCTGCGCGGCCGCCGGGTGCGAGCACCTCGACTGTGCCCGCGGACCCTTCCGTGTCGTCTTCGTGGGAACCAGGATCGGCGGTGTCGTCGAGTCTTCTGTGTGCGCCTGCATCTATTCGTCTGTTCATGGTGAATGGAGGAAGCCCACCTCTGTTAATTTTAATCATCACAGCAGAGAAGACAGTAGTATGGCCAACGGGCCCGGTGCTCTCGTCGGAAACGCACTCTACTTCTTGTTCCAGCCTGCCACCGGAATCCTCAAGTATGATTTGGGCACTGGACAAGTTTCTGTGATTCGCCTAGACCTTTCATTCTACAACCGAAAGATGATTGTGCTCACAGCTGCAGAGGAAGGTCAGCTGGGATTGGCATCCATCACTTATGAGTCCAAACTCGTGGTGTGGACAAGGGAGGCTAGCTCCAATACAGATTTTGCATGGGTACATTTTTGGGTACAGACCAGAGTGATTGAGCTTAAGGCTTTGCTCCCTGCTGAAGCCCTCTTGGTCTCACCACAGGTGGTTGGCGTTGCGGATGGTGTTGGAGTTGTTATTGTGCGAACACATAATGGTGGTTTATTTGCTGTCGATATAAAGTCCAGCCATGTCAGGAAGATTGGAAATGGTTTAACCAATCATGACGTCATTACCTACATGAACTTCCACACTCCAGGTAGAGCTTTGATAACTGAAAGGAGAAAGTTTCAGTTTATTATATCAAAATGTTGACAATGATATATGTCCTCAACA
Organism: Chrysopogon serrulatus; assembly: GCA_015844335.1. Lineage (NCBI taxonomy): Eukaryota > Viridiplantae > Streptophyta > Magnoliopsida > Poales > Poaceae > Chrysopogon > Chrysopogon serrulatus. The sequence goes on along the minus strand of JADLZL010003193.1, from coordinate 310,198 downwards.
ACAGCTAGTTAATAAAAGTAGAATACATAAACAACTGTGTTGCTCCTGTCATTATTTTTGTTATGCAGCATTCTAGAAATTTGGAACAACGATGGGGACTCAAAAATCGAACTAGCTGTAATGTGACTTGAAGGTTTCAAGCAGGGAATTGTTTTCCTTTAAAAATGAAAATGCATAATCAGCATGAGCTTCTACATTCCAGTGTCCAGATATCAGTCTCATGCCAATAATTAATTAACCCTGTGTATTCCTTGGCTCTGATCTGTCAGTGTTACTTATTTGTATGATGCAACATTGAATGGTGATATTGATGCTAAACAAAGAGAAGCATTTTTCTCCCTTTTTTGATTCATAGTTTCTTAATGATTTTGATGTGCATGTTTAATTGGTGGTGCGTGCTACTTGCTTGTTAGTGATACACAAATTTTAATTGAGGATAAAATTGGTTCCTCAACTAACCAATGTTAATATATTAAAAATACATATATCTTTTTTTCAGCTCTGCAAACAACCTCTTCAGATTGTGTGGTTCAACTGCATCACAAACTGATGGAGCACAGTAGTGATAAAGGTAAATTGCATAAGCTCTTTGATAGGCCAATTTTAGCATTATTGCGGTTATTTAATCTATTGTCCTTCTGGGTTCAGTGTTTTTTATGTCATTGTCTTGTTTATTTTACATTCTTACAGTTCTTACTAGTTGTTCATGTCAAGCACTTGAGTTACCTTTGCATCATTCCACTCACGGGTTTACTGCAGAACTTGAAGTTGCAATGGATTGTTGGAAACCTGGAATTGGATATGACTGCTTTTGTCTGAACATGTGTATGCTCACAGCTTGTTGCTTGAATTTGTTGGATAACTAGTAACCATTGTTATGATATCTCCATTCCTCACAGTTTTGCATCAATATGTAGCTAATCTGATAATCATCTATCTAAAGTGAGTAGAATCAGATGCCTTATATGTGCGTGAATCTTGAAACCAACACGCGATTTTGGACTACAATGTTGCATGCTATTTAGAGCTTGAGCGTAGGCTGTGGTCCGTGTATTGTTGTTTGGAGATAGTGAGCATCCATTCATTTTGGTATATAGCTGACGTGATTTTTTTTTAATGAAGATTGTGTGTGGCAATATATCATTAAAAAAATGTGTAATGAGGGGTAAATCTTGTCTAGAACACAAAGTGTGAGATCCCCATTCATGGGCTGGCCTTATGATAGTGAAACTAATCTCTAGCTTGCCAATGTCAGTTAGAGGAAAATGCAGAACTGTTACCAGATATTATATATAAAACTATTTTTGAAGCATCCTAATTGCCCTTCTATTTAAAGAACTCTCACCATGAGTCCATGACAGATCGTTTTCTCTGGCTCATTTTGACTTACATTTGGGGTTGTTCTTAACAAAGAATATCCTGATGTAGTGGTTTTGAGTTTATATGGTAGAGCATGTTTGCTGTGAATTCACAGTATATCTTTTTTGTTTAATATGGATGCATGGTTTACTTTAAAAGTTATTTGACAATTGCAACTTGCTTTGAAGATTAAGATTTTTTTTTATGTGATATGTTTTCGACAACACTATATTGAGAAAAACAATCTAACTAAATGAAATTGTAAGGGTGATGTTTTTGCTCTGCAAATGAGTTTTAAACAAATCAGCTATTCATTATCCTGACTAGCTATGTTTGTTGAGTTGGCACTTTTGTTTTTTCTCCAGCTGAGCATTACTCATGTACTTGGTAATTTGCTGGACATGTTTTTGTGTGTGTTGCGGCAATTTGCTGGTTGCTATGGAAGTTGGAAGCCAAACTATTATGATTTTGTCCATGCTTTTACCTGACTTTCATGACCAGGTAGTTTTTGCTGTTTGCAGTCTAGCAGAACGAGGAGGAACAGCCGAGCAGAGTATGTTGGATGCCTTATATGCATGAATCTTTATATCAAGACACCTTTGATTTTTGCATACTGTTTAGAGCTTGAAACTACATTGGGTTGTCCGTATATATTGTTATTTGGAGACATTGAACATCCATTTATTTTTGTATATAGCTGACATCTTTTTAATGAAGATTATGTGTGGCACAGCAGATCATTAAAAAATGTATAATGAGGGTAAATCTTGTGTAGAGCACAAAGTGGGAGATTCCCACTCGTGGGCTGTCCTTATGATAGTGAAATTAATCTGCTAGCTTGCTATTACTTTAAGTTAGAGGATGGTTCTGGGAAGTTCCTTGGCTGGACAGTATACTAAACAATAAAATTCCAGTCAGTTTTCTGGCTCATCTTCGGCTGACATTTGAGGTAGTTGCCCTTAACAAAGAATGTCCTGATGCAGATGTTTGGAGTATGGATGGTAGAACATGGTTACTGTGAATTCAGTAAATCTTATTTTTTTGGTTAATATGGTTGTACGATTGACTTAAAAATTCATTTGGAAATTATAACTTGCTTTGGAGATTAAGATCTTTTATGTGATATTTTTACTACAACACTATATTGTCTCTATGAATTATCTAACTAAATGAAACTGGGAGATGCTTTTGCTCTGAAAATGAGTTGTGAATAAATCGCCTATTCATTAGCTATGTTTGGATATTTTTCTCCAGCTGAGCATTACTCTTGTGCTGGGTAATTTGCTGGATATTTCTATGTGAGTTGCAGCAATTTTCTGGTTGCTATGAAAGTTGGAAGGCACACTATTATGATTTTGACCATGCTTTTACCTGACCCTCATGGTTAGGTAGTTTTTGCTTTTTGCAGTCTAGCAGAAGGAGCAGGAGCAGGGCATGTTTTGCTGCAAGCATACAACTATTGCCTATTGGAGATTTCGACTGAAGTTTGGGCTACGTTGGAACCTGTCACAAATAATAGCTACTGAATCTATAGCCTTTCGATTTGTTTGGTTTGGCTGGCTGCAAGCCTTCCTAATGGCGTATAGCCTTTTTTTTTTTCTGAACAAACCGGCACTGAATGGCGTAGAACTTTAGTACCCATAGTAATTGTAAAAGATATCTGAATCTTGTTTCGCTTCAACCAAGTTGTAGTTCTGCCATTTGGTTGTTATTCCACTATAAGCATTGTTGTGGCTGAGTCCAGTGAGAAAGTAGATGTTGGGCTGTTCAGTTAAGAGCTGTTCTTACATTTATTAGCTTCATCTTGGCTCTCAAGTTCTTTTTGGGATTGTGTGACCTAGTAGTCCACATCAATCCTACTGAAGATCTTTTTTATCTTGTGTAATGGAAACCTGCAATGAATATGTTTCTCTGTGCAAAAGTATCTTTCTGCTAGAGAACAAATTGAAATCAACTCTTTCATGTTACCATGTTACTTCTAAGTTGAAATTGGTTAACCTCAAACTGTTGAACTGAGGTTGAAAGGAATTCCAGTCCACCACGTCCAGTCATCTGGAAATGCTCACTCTGTTGACATTTGGGTAAGCGGTAAGCACTAGCCATGTGTAGAAATCCTCTTTTTGTCTTGCTATAATCTTGCTTCAGCTGTTGCATTGCACTCTACAAGCTTCTCACCTTTTCCCAATGGTGAACCATTGATGACACTCACCAGCAGAGGAAGATTGTGGTTTGTAGTTGCAATTGCTCGCTGTCTGAAAGTCTGAATTAGTTGCTTCTCCTGCCGTGATCCAACAGTCTTCAAATTTGTCTAGAATTTGAATTTCCTAGCAACATATTATTAGATAAAAAAGACCATGATTGTTTTTGTGGTACTTAAAAGTTTTTGGATCAGCAACGGCAGCAATAGCAGACTAGCAAGCAGTACAAGATGTGCATTCACAATTGCAATCTCACTGTTTCTGCATCACTGGCCCCACTAGGCAGAGCCACACATAATGCATGAGCTGGCTGTCTCTGCGTCACTGGCCCCGCTAGAGAACATGCATTTGAAAATTGAAATCAACTCTTTAGTTTCATGTTACCATGCTTCTTCTAAGTTTAGATTGGTTAACCTCAAAATGTTGGGGCTTGAAGATTGAGAACTGAGGTTGAAAGGAAGTACTCATTCCACCACGTTCAGTAATCTGGAAATGCTCAGTCCATTGACATTTGGGTCAGCGGTAAGCACCAGCCATGAGCAGATACCCTCCTTTTGTCTTGCTATAATCTTGCTTCAGCTGTTGCATTGCATTCTACCAGCAAGTTTCTCACTTTCTCCCAATGTTAGAACCATTGACACTCACCAGCAGCATGGTTGAGGACTCTGTCTGACAAATGCACAAAGCAGAGGAAGGTTGTGGTTGTAGTTGTAGTTGCAGTTGCTTGCAGTCTGAAACTCTGAATTAATTGCTTCTTCAGCCGTGATCCAACAGTCTTCAAATTTGTCTAGAATTTGAATTTCCTATCAACATATTATTAGATAAAAAAAGACCATGATTGTTTTTGTGGTACTTGAAGTTTTTGGATCAGCAACGGCAGCAATAGCAGACTAGCAAGCAGTACAAGATGTGCATTCACAAGTGCAATCTCACTGTTTCTGCATCACTGGCCCCACTAGGCAGAGCCACACATAATGCATGAGCTCGCTGTCTCTGCGTCACTGGCCCCACTAGGCAGAACAACACATCAGCACGAGGTGGCTGGTTGAACCGGACCCGTCTCACACAGTCACACTCACTCGCATCGGTCGAACCCTAGCTCGTCGCCGGCCGCCGGGGTTCCGCTCCGACGAATCAGCATGGCGGCGGCGCCGCCGGCGCGGGGTCCCGAGGCCCTGACGGACGAGATCATCGAGGAGTTCCTTCTCCGCCTCCCCCCCGCCGAGCCCGTGAGCCTCGTCCGCGCCGCGCTCGTCTGCAAGCCCTGGTGCGGCCTCATCGCCTCCCCGCGCTTCCGCCGCCGATTCCGCGCGTTCCACCGCACGGCCCCGATGCTCTGCGCCCCGACCGCCCCGATGCGCTGCGTGACCCGCTTCGTCCCAACCTCCCCCGTCCACCCGCCGCCCGGCGCCGACCAACGCGAGTCGTTCACGTGCGAGGACCGCCACGGCCGCGTCCTCCTCTCCAGCATGACGGGGTCGCGTGCGGATCTAGCCCTCCACGTCTGGAACCCCATGACCAACGAGCGGTGGCAGCTCCCGCCTGGGCCGTCGCTCCACTACCAATGGAGTGTCGCCGTGCTCTGCGCTGCCATCGGCGCCTGCGACCACCATGACTGCCCCCGTGGGGCCTTCCTCGTCGCTGCCATAACCACCTGCCCACGCTCACATAAGGTGAAAATTTGGGTCTACTCTTCTGAGGCTGGCACCTGGAGAAAGAAGACATATGTTACTGCTGGTACAGAGCTCAGTGCTGATTTGGGGCCAACTGCCCTTGTGGGGAACACACTCTACTTCCCTGTTAATCAGTTGAAAATGATTGTCAGTTATGATCTTGAATCGTGGGAAACTCGTGTCATTCACGGACCTCCTATGCCCGATCATTGTGCTCCTGTGGCCTGGAGTAGTCTCATGACGATGGAGGATGGCGGGCTAGGAGTCGCAAGGTTGGATGAGGACGCCAGACTCTCCATCTGGTCTATGGAGGTGAATCCCAATGGAGAAAAGGGATGGACACAAATCAGAGTATTTGAGCTTGTGAAGCTGCTTTCTATCAATGCCCGCTCAATCTGTTATGATTTTGTTGGCCTTTCCCATGGTGTTGGAATCTTTTTCAAGGGGGCAAATGATGGGTTATTTACTATTCATTTGAAGTCGGGCCTCATAAAGAAGGTAGTATGTGAGGGGTTGCGCAATAACGGTCGCTTTGATGTTTTCCCTTATACGACATTCTACACTCCAGGTACATGTTTGCTTGCTTTATGGTTTTCCCAACTTTTAGAACTTGCAATGTTTCTGTTAATCTGAAAGTATGGGCAGATCAAGATATGTGGGTTTATAAAACAATGGTATTCATAAAATTGTGTTGCATTTGCATGCCTATGCATTTTTGTCGGGATATTAACCATTTTTTGGCACTGCCTACAGATGGCTAGGAACTTATCAAATTATTGTAGTTAAGGAGAAACCATGGGATTTTGGCAGTTTTAGAACCCAGTCATTACTATGCACTGCAGATGTCTGCCTTATACCTATGTACAGTGCTGCACATTGCTTACCTCTGATCGACTCTGCTTCACTTGATAAAGTAAAAGATATGGATGATGCTATGTCTGTTAATAAAGCAATTGTTTTCAGGAGTTTTTAGTCCATCTTCTCTCAGTATTTTTGTGCAAATGTGGCCATTAACTTGAGGACATGTGGATAATAATAAATAAGTTAATGCTCTTTGCTTTGCTATTAGCCACAACTTAGGAACCTGTGTTTTGTGATTGATGTTCGTTGAGTCCAAATTGGTTCTCAACTGCTTAGTGACATTTTAAATGTTTTTGTATGTCTGCAGCATTGAGAGCTGTCTATACAAAGGACAGGCCAAGAGATATCTCAGGTGCTCAACTTTGTGGTAGTGGTGAGTAATATAAGCAACTAAACATCATTCTATAGCATCAAAAGGTTATAATAGTCTTAGTTAAAGGTACTGCAATTCGTCTAAGGTCCATCTCTTAATATTTTTACCTTGATCATCGTTGTGAAGTTCTTCTGAGTTTGTATGTATGTATGCTACTAACCTATGAAGTAGCCTTAGCCTAGAGTTTTCCTAAGCAAAAATCCCTCCGAATTTGCCTATCCAATGTGCACTCCTGAACCGTTTGACTCCAATACAAGCTTGTGATGAAAATAATTCGCACAGTATAAAATACATATCCTCAAGAAAATGATCATTTGAGTCCTCCCTAATTTTCAATTGCACCATCTTTAGTCAAAGATATTGTTGATCTTTCAGAAGCATATGTCATGGAAGTGTTTAGGCTCCATTTGAGAATAGCTGTATTTCATTGGTCGGCATGGTTTATTTAGCAATCCTTCAGCATCGCTATCTCCGAAGCAGGCATTATCAGCTTTTATGAATCAAGTAGAAAGCACAAGGAAAGCTTAAAAAGTTGGTGTGTTAGGACACTAATAGGACTATATGACTACAGGATAGCAACAAGATTGCATATCTGAAAGTTTTTCACTGAAAACATATGTAGGCCATAGACCTATAGTGTTTATGAACATTATACATTTGGATTGATTTCGCACTGTATATCAGCTACACGTCTGTTGCTGTACCCTTCAATTCAACTGCAGCACTGCAACACGGGCAGGATTGACACAGGTCTAGTACACATGATTCTGTTTTTTCAGATGTAGTTGAACATGTGCTACCTTGTATTGCCATGCTATCACCATAATCTCTCTCCCTCTCTCTGGTTCCACTATTGTAAATTAGTTTTTCCTTGTGACTAATCCACTGAATATCTTCTTGGGTTGAGGTCATAAAAAAATTGGTTCTGTAGAGTAAGAAAAATAAAATCGAGAAATTTATCCTGTAGCCTCTTGTGTTTCTCCAGTTTATCTCGGTGGGTACAAAGTAATAATGCAAGTATCAGTCTGAATACTGTATTCGAAAAAAACTTTGAAGCTATGAATTTTGCTCACTTGATCTGAATTTCTTTATGTTAATTTCTTCTCATATTCTTATCATAATCAGATTGGAATATGAAAGTGGTATATATGCAATCAACCGTATTTGAATCCTATATATTTGATTTAAACACCTGTCCTTTGAAGTGTGCTCACTTGATCCTAATTATTTTCTGTAATTTTTTGGATTATTTGTGGTAGAGCAAGAGCAGCAGCAAGCAGTACTAGACTGCTAGTAGCTATAGCTGCAGCTGCAATGCAACCACGGTGAGTGAAGTAATACACTGTGTCTGTGTCTGTGGCCCCAGTCCTCACTAGCAGAGATGCACCTCACACCCTTGGTAACTGTATGGTTCATGTTCCTTCTGTTCCTGCGCTCTTGCCCAATGCTGGGCTAGAATGGTTCTAGCAGGAGAGGCACGTTTTAGTTTCAAAAAAAAAGGAGAGGCACCTTTTCCATTTTTTGTATTTGTGTGTTTTACCAAGTGTTATTACCTACATTAATTTCCATTCCATCACCATTTTTAACCCTTTACATTCCTTTGCCATGATATCTCAATGTCACTTAACAATGTATAAATGTTTTTGATTAGATTTAAATTTTGTTATATCTTAATGGAGCTTCAGCATGCATTTTCAAGCTGGAAAGGGAATCTTTTTTTACTAGCATTCTAGCTAAACATTAGAGACATGAGGTGCTAGAACCAGAAGAAAATGCTTAGATGGGTGTTTGTTCTAGCATCAAACAACTACTTTTCAACAGTGGTAATCATATTTAGTGCATGGTCTGATGGGGAAACTTGGGATGAGAAGTCAATATTGTTGTGGAAAGTGGGACACAACTTAGTGTTTGAATAAAGAGAGTTATGCATTGGAGCAATTTGATCCATTCCACAAAAAAGTGACGTGTCATATCTCACAATTCTTGTTATTATACACCGTGGATGCTTGTGAAGTCTTAATGATCATGTCTACCTTTTACCTGTTGAGTTAGAGTCAAAAACAGGGATTTCACTATATTATTTGCCAGACAAGTGATGGCTGAATCTGGTTACATATATAGAGATAGCCAACTTGGAGCTTAATAAAGCCCTCAAACACTACAGCATATTCTAGAGATAAAATAGATGCTAACTACTATTACTACTACCAGTAGATAAGCACAAGAGTTATAGAGTTCTATCATTAGCGAGTAAGCTACCAGCTGGAGAGAGATTTTGTTTTCTTTTTATTGAAGTTGTAGTTACTTATCCAGACTGATACGTATCCAGATTGCTGAGTACGGCTGAGATACGTATCCAAGGAGTATCCCATGCGTATCCGTATCCAAGATGTGTCAGATACGCGATACGTGACCCCTGTGAAGTATCCGTGCATCGTAGGTTGTAACCTACATGTGCTTCTACATTGCATATTAATGTCCATGATTTATTTTGGTTAATAATATACGAATATACATAATTGTATTTGTGCTGAACTGAGAGATGTTTCTTTTTTTTTGACTTATCTGTCTAAATTGTTTGAATGATCAAGTGTGGCTGTTGCCTAAATTGTTTGAATGATCAAGTGTGGCTGTTGCCTAAATTGTTTGAATGGTCAAGTGTGGCTGTTGCCTTAAGCTAGTGTTAGTGGTAATGTTTTGATAGTTGATAATTCATTTATTTTGTATCTGGTTAGATGCAAAATATTAATGGAGGGGAAATTGGTTCTTAACAAGCTAATGGTATTTTTCAAAATTTGTCTATTACTGCAGCATTGGGAGCACCAGCAGCCTCTACAGGTGAGGGGCCAAGTATGGATGCTTCAAGTGGATCAAAGGTTTAACGTGATGAGCTGTGGACTCATAGTCAGTAGAAGTTGGGTTCCTGTTGTGCTAGTATTATAGGCTTTACAATGAAATGGTTATTTAACTACAGTTAAATTAGTTATTAGTTATTGTCTTTCGCATTTGATGGTTCTATATTTTCTTTAAGGGGTTATATCCTCTTAAAATTGTTAGCCTAGCCAACATTATAAGCTGGATACACCTGCAGCAGGTGTATCCAGCTTTTAGAATGTTGGCTACCTAACAATTTTAGGAGGATATAACCCCTTAAAGAAAAATATAGAACCATTAAATGCGAAAGACAATAACTAATAACTAATTTAACTGTAGTAAATAACCGTTCATTGTAAAGCCTACAATACTAGCACAACAACAACCCAACTTCTACTCGACCATGAGTCCACAGCTTTTTCATGTTTGTAGTGGATATCCATACTGTTTGAAGTGGTTTTTACTGTTTCATAACGGGTATTGTACTGTTCATAGCAGATACCCGTACTGTGTATAACGGACTTACTGTTCATGACCCGTTACTGTTCATACCGAGTTTATTGTTTTACTGTTCCATAAACAGTTCTTCCCGTTTACTGTTGCTGGAACAGTGTTATGTGAGGGGCACGAAAATTGAAGCACCTAGAGCTTTAGCGGATAGTTCATGACCCGTTATTGTTCATGCCGGGTTTACTTGGGAATGGTTACTGTTCCATGAACAGCTTCCCGTTTACTGTTGCCGGAACAGTGTTATGTGAGGGGGCAGAAACAGTTCTTCCCGTTTACTGTTGTCGGCATGAAAATTGAAGCACCTAGAGCTTTAGCGGATAGTTCATGACCCATTATTGTTCATGCCGGGTTTACTTAGGAACGGTTACTGTTTTATGAACAGTCTTCCCGTTTACTGTTGCCGGAACAGTGTTATGTGAGGGGCATGAAAATTGAAGCACCCGGAGCTTTAAGGTGCAGATCACATAAAAAGCATAAAATAGAAAATTACTCCCTCTGTCCATAATAAATCGTCATTATAGGACTTTTAGAAGTAGTGTTTGATCATTCATTTTATTTAAATTTTTTATAGAAATATCATGTACCGTGTTATAATTTATTATATTACTAAAGGTAGTTTAATAATAATTTATTGATTATATATATATATATATAAATTTTTTTAAAGAAATTGAATGGTTAAATGCTGTTTTCAAAAGTCCAGCGATTACGGTCTTGCGGTCTTTCGTGGACGGAGGGAGTAATTTGGTTGGAATCCTCCCATCCTCCGGCCTAGGTCCAGCCCAGGCAAGCACTTCGCCTTTCTCCTCTCGCCGCCCAAACCCTCGCTCCGCCGCCGCCCGCTCTCCGGCGCGGGGCTCCGGCGAGGCAAGCAGCATGGCACTGCCGGAGGATCTCGTCGAGGAGTTCCTCCTCCGCCTCCCGCCGTCCGAGCCCGCGAGCCTCGTCCGCGCCGCACTCGTCTGCAAGCCGTGGTCCCGCCGCATCTCCTCCCCGCGCTTCCGCCGCCGATTCCGTGAGTTCCACCGCACGCCCCCCATGCTCGGCGTCATCTGCAATACCGGGAAAGAAATCGGACCCTTGGTGGCCCGATTCGTGTCTACTTCCTCCTCCTTCCGCCCGCCCAACGCCGACCACCGCAACTGGTTGGCGCGGGACGCTCGCCACGGCTACGTCCTCCTCTACAGCGTGGATTCGAAGCATAGGCTCCTCGTCGTCTGGAACCCCATGACTGGAGAGCGGTGGCAGTTACCACCGTTGGTTCTGTACTCGCATGGCTGGAATGCGACTGTGCTCTGCGCGGCCAGTGGCGCCTCCGACCACCTCGACTGCCTCCACGGGAGCTTCCTTGTTGTCTTCATGTGCTCCGACTTTTGGCAAACGACATTGAGGGTCTACTCATCGGAGTTTGGCTCCTGGAGCCAGCAGACTGTCCCTCGGTGCGCTGCTGATGAGAAGCCCACTGCCCTCGTGGGGAACACAATCTACTTCTTGATTAACCGGAGCAGCAAAATTCTTAGCTATGAATTGGCCACGCGGGAAACATCTGTGATTTGCCTACCTCCTACTTCTGCTAAGGTTGCGCTCATGACGATGGAGGATGGCGGACTGGGAATCACAAGAGTAGAGCAGGGCAGACTCTCCCTCTGGTCGATGGAGGCAAGTTCCAAGGGGGACATAGGGTGGGCACAAACCAGAGTCATTGAGCTTGAGAAGCTGCTCCCAGTCCCAGTCAAGGCCTTGTCCATCTTTGCCCCTGTTACTGGAGTCTTATTGGTACATAGAGATGATGGGTTATTTACAATTGATCTGAAATCTGACCAGGTGAATAAGGTACTGGATAACGATGAAAATCATGTCATGAGGGTTATTCCCTACATGAGCTTCTACACTCCAGGTACAACATTGCTTTGTTCATGGTTTGCCGGTTTTCGAAACCTGTAAATATTGACAACATACATGTGAAACTCTGTTAATCTTACCTACACCTTTTATTTTGGTTAGAAATTATTCTTTGCTCTAGCTACGCATGCCTTGTAATTTATTCATCTATTATACATCTTATGATGTGCATATGATGGGGTTTTGACAGTTTTAGGCTGATAATACCTAGCAAATTGAGGCTGTTACCCTCCAGATTGCTCTCTTATGCCTATATCCAATGCTGCACATTTCTTTGCAGCGATAAGTAAAGTATCACTTTAATAATATAAAAGGCACGGATGATGATATTTGTGTTAAACAAAGAGACGAGTTCCCAGTAAGTTCAAGTTGGCCTTCTCTTATATTTTCAATGTTTGTGTTATGCAGCACTAGGATCAACCACTACTGATGAGGGGCCAGGAGTTGATGCTTCAATTGCATTAAATGCGAAACTCAAGGTGCCTTCAAATCCAAGGAAGTGTGCTACTGGCAGGGGGAACATTCTGTTGTTCGGTTTCAGTAGTGGGCAGTTAATGCAAATTAATATAAGATAATATTTTAACTTATTGTTGTACTGGTTGTCTGCTGCCTATTTCCCATTTGTGTGAAGGTAGCTTAGCACTAGTAACTAGTTAATTCAGTGTTACTCTTTCAGTGGATCGCACTCTAAGTGTAATTGCTCAGATTGTTGTTCTGCAAAGACCCTTGCTTATGAGGTTGATGCAGGCAATGCTTTGTCAGCGTGGAATGAAATGAATTTTCAGTTTGAGCAAGCACTGCTTGCTGATAAGGATGGTAGTTTTCTGCGCAAAATAGGATCTTTTTTTGTTTTTGTTGAATCTTGACCCTTTGGTGTTATTTACTGGATAGTTGCCAAATTTATGCTGAGCACTAAGTTTTTTAACTGCACAATCTGCACTCAGACAGTTAAACTGAATCTTTCTACGTGGTTATTGTGTTGGAGCCTTCGATTTGGTTATTCTGCTGGGGAGTGGTGCTACCCATATGAGTCATATGTAGTCCATTTGGAGCCTTTGTTTCATTTTCTCAAAGCATACATGTTCAGAATTTGGTTTTGCTGGTTGCTGCTAAACTAAATATATATTGGTTGAGGCTAGACTCAAAGGCATGTTTTCTTTCATGACTTATGACTCGTGAGCATTTTAAGATACTGCTACTTCATGCCATTTTCCTGTGGAATCACTTGAGGCTCTGAGTTGTTTCGGTCTGTTAAGTTTATGACATGCGAACTACTCTGACATATGTGTGAGTTGTAAAGCATCAGAAATAATTGTTGAGTTCCTACAGCACAGCACACTCGACACTGAATATCTTGAACGTTCTAGTTGTTCCAACTTGTTGTAATCTGATTCACAATGATAAGGTTCGGTTTCTTCTATTCCTATTAGCTGATATAGCTTGTGAAGAAGCCAATGGCTAGATGCCATAGCCTGAGATTTCCGTTACCATTGATAAGAAAGGAACAATAGGTAACAAGAGCTTAGCGCAAATTTTGCTTAGTGTTTAGATCACCGAACCCTGGCCACCCTGAATTTGACTAGTTTAATTTTACATTAAATGGGAAAGCAACAACTCTGTTATGTAAAGAGAAAATTAGTTTTTTGGCTCTAAAAAAGTTGTGTTTAATTGCTTAGCCTTTGAACTTTTATTTGGTCCCAAAACAAATTTCGTCTTTTTCTTGGTCCTTTGATGCTCTCTTTTATCTCTGGCAGTGAATGTAACAGTACAACAGCCCAGACTGTCTACTATCAACAATTTCCTAAAATAAAGTATAATATTTTCTTGGAATCATTATGTTATTCTATACCTAATAATAAAGAGACAAAATTTCAGCCCATTTTTTTGTCCATCTATTTTTTTTGTCCATCTCCCTCCACCTATCGGATGATGGAGTTTCTCCCGTGCGGACTTATATATATAACCCGTGAATAGCTCTTGCCTAGCGTGATATAGAGTCCGATTACAAAAACATATTTGGTTGTTTGTCTAGCGCGATACGGAGTCTGAGTCCAAACCGCATTGGATATGAGAGTTACAGATATATAGTCGCACGAGTTTTGAGGTTCCACGACATGAGTTATTGGACGAGTTTGGGAAAGAAAAGAAAATAAAAATAAGGGATAGAAAATAAGAAGAAAAAGAAAAGGCAAAAAAAAGAACTAATGCACTTTTTTTTTTACCTCCGTCATCCTGCTGTACGAGTGCAGGTTTTTCTATTTTTTAATTTGTTCCGCTAAACCGTGTCCTTTTCCATCTGCATTTTTTTTTCCTCTTTTCTATTTTCCGTCGTCTGGTTGATGTCCTTCTCCTATTTTGTTTTCTGTCAACGTACCTCTCCTGCACTATTTTTCTCTATACATGTTGTACTCCATGACCTCCAGACTGTGTTCAAAACTAATTTCAATCCAAACATAAAGAAGGAATAAATACCCAAAATCAATCATATAGAAGCAACACAGATTACAACTTTACACACTTTTTGTTTCCAAATCGAATCCAACACAAAGTCACAAACCTAACAGAGTGTGGTAATAAATGAGAAAAAATATATAGGGAAAATCAAGACAAACGGAGATAAAATCGGACCACATAAACCTGTTACTGCCTTGAAGCTACCCACTCTCGGCTCTCGGCAGTGTGTTCTTTGCCCGGGCTAGGTCTGTCGCAACATTCGCCCGAACTTTTGGCCTAATGCACCGGCTACATGAACCGCCACGGCCAAGCCGCCACCACACCGCTCGTCCATAATGTTGCTTGCTACACATATAGTGGATCGGACCTGGTGGAGTGGCTATGGTAGGTGGCCCGCTTGAAAAATGGCCTAACCTTACCTACGAGGTCATCGCTGCATGTTCTGGTCAACACCTTGATGCCGGAACCCACCATCCTTGCACTCCACGAGAAGTGCTCTAGAAATCTACCACTAGTACAGAAAAGGCCTGTCATCGGGCGGTTCCAAACGCATTTCTACCGGCGTTTTTCGAACCGCCAATGCGGGAGGCCAATAAAATCAGCCATTTCTACCGGGCGGTTGCTTGGGAACCGCCAGTAGAAATCAGTATTCTACATGCGGTTCTCTTAAGGAACCGCCTGTAGAAATCGTTGCCCAGAAAACGCGAAAAAATTGCAAAAAAATATTTTTAAGAAGGCAAAAAATATTTTTCGAACCGGAGGAGGCACCCGCCCGTCTCCGTTGGAGTCGCAAGTCGCGTATTTTTTCGCGTAAAATCGCGCGCTACACGGCCGTGGGGGTTCGAACCCGCGACCTCGGCTTC
This sequence comes from Chrysopogon serrulatus, assembly GCA_015844335.1. Lineage (NCBI taxonomy): Eukaryota > Viridiplantae > Streptophyta > Magnoliopsida > Poales > Poaceae > Chrysopogon > Chrysopogon serrulatus. The sequence goes on along the minus strand of JADLZL010003193.1, from coordinate 295,131 downwards.
GCACGTATCCCCATCTACCACTCCACCCACACGTCACTTGTATCTTGATATCATTTTTGTTCCCCACATAGCATACAAACCCGACAGAAATTTGAATATTTGAGGGTCTAAACGAATTCAAATGAAAAAGTGGTGAACTACAAAGTTTCATAACTTTTCGAGATCTACAACTTTTATTTAGAGTGTTTCTCCATCCGAGGTCATTTGCAAAATTTGGATTTTAAATTTGAAAATTTTATTCGTAGTTTTCTATAAAGAGATAATTTCAAATGAAAAAGTTGTCAACTACAAAGTTTCATAACTTTTCGAGATCTATAATTTTTATTTTGGGAGTTTCTCCATCCGAGGAAGTTTGAAAAACTCAAAAAAATTAATTTGAAACTATTTCTACTGGCGGATCTCTTAAGGAACCGCCAGTAGAAATCGATTTCTACTGGCGGTTCCTTAAGAAATCCGCCAGTAGAAATAGTCGATTTCTACTGGCGGTTCCTTAAGAGAACCGCCTGTAGAAATAGGGCCGATTTCTACAGGCTGTTCTAAAGAGAAACCGCCAGTAGAAATAAAACGCTAGTGTCAAGAGAAATGGTTTGTGTACTAGTGTACGGTAAGTTAACCCTGAATGCATTGACTAATAGAAATTATATGGCAAGATAAGAAAGAAGTTTTTCAATTCCATCTACTTGAATGATGGCATTTGTTCTCACATCTTTTGCGAGTGTTTGTCAGGCGGTCATCTGTATTGCAAAACATCGTAGAAAAAAATGATAGTAACTTTTTATTTTGTTCACAATGCAGGTAGAGAAAAAGGTAACGAACAAAAATTAAAACATAATAATCTTTATCTATTACATCTTTTAAGATTCTTTTTATTAACCGTAGCAACGCATGGACATATGTTCTAGTATATATAAGGTATAACTAGCAAATATGTCCGTGCATTGCAACGGAACTTAATACCTTTTAGAATGACGTTAGTTGTTCTGACATGTATGAGTATGTCATGAATTAGGATTATATCGGGACATTGAGGGAAAGCCAATACGTCTTCGAATTAGACTCTATATCGTTGCCAGAAGCTAGTTGTTGTAAACCGTATAAGCATGAGTTATGAATCTAAGTTACATATGGGGTAAGGTGGGAGGGCCGGAACCAAAAAAAAAAAAAAATCCTCTTTAATATTAGACATATAGGTGTAGAGGAAATAGACTCATAGATATATATAGATAGGGTTAAAATAGAGAAGTATATATATGAATATTGTTATTTATCTGTTTGTTTATTAAACATGGAAGAAAACTGATAAAAAATCGCCAAAAAAAACAAAATGGCAACGGAGTCAACTTTGGAAAGATGAAATTAACGTGCACGGGAGAGAAAAACGCTGGAAAAAAGTCGGATGGAAAGAGGAAACGTGTTAGAGCCGAAACGGATGGAAACTGAAGTAGACACGGGGAAAAAAAATAGTAGGATGATCACGGCGTTGCGGTTGCGGACGAAGTTCGCCATCCTCTAGTTGTGGTGATCTCTCTCACCTTGTCGATCTTTTGGTATGGTCCATGGCCATATGCACGGACGGGTACGCGGCGTGTCCCTTATCCGCCGATAGTGTACTTGATCAGCTCCTGCCCCTCCTGCCCGCCGTGGACCATGCCGGCGCGGTGGAGGACCCTCACGTCGGCATGCTGGACAGCCTGCCGCCTGTGCCGGTGATGCTTTCATGTGCAGGCACTCTAGGTGCGTGCGCTTCGCCGTCTCATCATTGTTGGCCACATCTTTGGGTTTGTTCGGTTACACCCTAAAAATAAAGGGATTAAGAGAGATTTAATCCCGTACAAGTCAAAATTCTTTCTAATCCTCTTCCAATCTCTTCCAACCGAACAAGCCCTAAACGGCTGTCTGGGGGCGTCGCTGCGGTCTTCTTCGTGGAGAAGGGCAAGTAGTACCGTACCAGCAGAAGCGCACGTTGGCGAGGTTCAGCTCTGTGCCTCCGTGACGTCCAGCTCGTACTCGCGCTCCATGGATTCCTTCACCTCATTGATATCGGATTTTCTCACGGTCTCCTTGATGATGGCCTCGATGTGACGGGACGGGCCACGTTGAGCAGGCTCTCCAGCTTGATCACGTTCGTGACCGTCGAGCATGTGGTAGTCGATAGAGTCACGGTCGGCGTTCTTGAGCTTTGGCAGGAAGTCGACGATGAGGAAGATGCTGTTGACCACGTGCTTCTTGATTTCGTTCCAGCGTTCGTCTGTAATCTCGGCAGGATCTTAAAAAAGAAAATTGAATAGAAACATGGACAAGGAAAAAAAAACTAAAACAGACACGGAAAATAAAAACGAGGATTGGAGGGGTCAATTTTGGATTAGGAATCATGTATCAGTTTTTTTGCGAAGACCCAGTTACAGACTCAGACACTCATATACACGAGCGCACACTCACCTCTATGAATGCACGTACGCACAACTTACTCCTATGAGCACCTTCGAAGAACTGAGATGGACCGGCGCCTCGCTGTCGACGGGCACGTCGCCTACCACTGAAAGCATAGCGCCGTTAAATTCTAGAATAAATCCAGAAAAATACGAACACCCGTATCGTCTGGGACTTGTATCCGGGTGGACAGATTCCATCACAAAGAACCCAACTAGGTGAGCTACGCTCAATTCACATCATGTATCAGTTTTGGAACGATAGAAAAAAGAAGACGTCTGAATAGAAAAATAATTTGGAAAAAAATAGCATATATAGACAATGGATGTGAAAGATGGATGGGGACACTCATGGATGGTACCTGTGTGCATGACGCAAGTCTCTCTTGCTCCTCATAGAAATTGGAACGTTCACATAGAAAAAAACAGAGAAAGAAAAAGATATTAATTTATAGTTTTTTTTTTTTTTTTTTCTACTTGGATTAGGATTCTTATTCAACTTACTTAGGATCTAAGAATATAATTGGAAAAGAATTCCTAGCTATCGAGGTTGTCTTAAGAACTTGTGCCAAGCGATTGTCATATAATCAGGAGCACTAGTAGAAAAATCATTTTTGACGACACTACGGTTTTTTTTTACAGGCGGCTCCAATGTTCTTGACGCCTGTACAAAAAGAAATCAGTGGGCCCAGAAAGAGAACCGTCAGACAAATCGATTTGTACAGGCGGATCTCTAAGACATCCGCCTTTGTACAAATCGACATATTTGTATAGGCGGATCTCTTAGAGATCCGCCTGTACAAATCGATATTTGTACAGGCGGATGTCTTAGACAACCGTGCAGACAAATCGACATATTTGTACAGGCGGATCTCTAAGACATCCGCCTGCATAAATAATTTTAAATTTATTATTTTGAATTTTTCAAACGACCTGGGATGGAATTTTGATCAAAATGAAAGTTGTAGATCTCAAAAAGTTATGAATGTTTGTAGTTTACAAATTTTTCTTGAAATCATATAGGCTCCCAAAATTGCATTTGAATTCCTCAAATTTGAAATTCAAATTTTACAAATGACCTCGGATGGAGAAATACTCTAAATAAAAGTTGTAGATCTCTCGAAAAGTTATGAAACTTTGTAGTTGAACATTTTTTCATTTGAATTCGTTTAGACCCTCAAATATTCAATTTTCCTTCGGGTTTGTATAATATGTGGGGAACAAAAATGGTATCTAGACACAAGTGACGTGTGGGTGAAGTGGTAGAGGGGGGGCACGCCACAACCCGAGGTCGCGGGTTCGAACCCCCACGGCCGCGTAGCGCGCGATTTTACGCGAAAAAATGCGCGACTTGCGACTTCGACGGAGACGGGCGGGCGGGTGCCTCTCCCGGTTCTAAAAATATTTTTTGCCTTTTTAAAAATATTTTTTTGCTATTTTTTTCGTGTTTTCTGGACAATGATTTTCACAGGCGGTTGACTTAGTCAGCCGCCTGTGTAAATATACATTTACACAGGCGGCCGACTAAGTGAACCGCCTGTGAAAATCGAATTTTCACAGGCGGCTCACATCCCGCCGCCTGTACTGTAGGCCGATTAGTACTGACCCCTGGTACAGGCGGTGGGCTTGGCCGCCTGTGTAAATGGGTCTACCACCGCCTGTACAAAGGATTTCTGTACCAGTGGAGGGCTATAGATTAAAGCAAACTAAGAATTTTTACATTCACAGAGTTAGTTAGGAGGACTAAAAAAATAGAAAGAAATTTTACCTCTTTATTATTAGAGATAATAAATTACTTTTTTATACAGTAGTCAATGTGCCAGTAGTTCGTCACGGCCCTCTCGGGGCCAGAACTTCTGACCCCCTTTGCATTATGTTGGCAGGTCTCGCCCCCCTCTTGGTTCACACTTCACACGGCCGCCATCTCGCGAGTCCCTTTTCTCGTCCCATGTGTTTGGCATGGACTAGCTAGTCGTTGAATCTTTGTCACAAACTCACAATCTATCCTATTAAATAATCTTGTCACCAAGTCAGTGCTTGCCCTGTTCCATGCATCTTCTTCTCCAGCCTCAAGGGCGACTACACGCAATTTGCAGCCAGCAGCTTGTAATTAATAACTAATTCCTGACAAGACGGCGCGGCTAGCATTGGCCCATTCCATTCGTCCACACTTGATGCACCATGTGTTTGATGACATCGTCGCAGATCGAGCAGCAAAAACAATTAAGTGTGCATACTAATTTGCTGACCATAAAACTATACAATAAAGTGATGTCTAATAAGACCTTGTTTAGATACCATTTAGATTTCAAGTTTTTTTTACTCTCTCTCCATCATATCAATTTTTAGCCGCATGTATAGAGCACTAAATATAAGTAAAAAAATAACTAATTATGCAGTTTAGTTGTAAATCACGAGACGAATCTTTTGAGTCTTTAGTCTACGATTGGATAATATTTGCCAAATACAAATTAAACGTTACAGTTCCAAATTTTTTTCAACTTTTTGCATCTAAACAAAGAGATGGAGATGGAAAGGATAAGGGACTGGGACCCACAAGGCCACAAAAGAGCTCGGCGCCACTACTCCAACACAAAACTATGGCTGTTAAGAATTTTTGCCTTAATTTTAAAAATGATCCTCATATGACTTTTAAGATAATAATAATGTATCTAAAAATCACTTAATTATCAATGGTAGTAGTTGTTTAAAAAAAGACCATCTTTGGAAATTCCATCTCTAGGGACACTTAGGGCCTGCTTGGTTGCCCTCCAAAACCTGCCCAGCTAAATCTATGGCAATTCCTATTCTTTGGCGCTCGTTTGGTTTGAAACTCAAAATTTGGCGTGTCCATGCTTCTAGCCAAATTGGCGGCAGATACGAGACATCCAGAGCCTTCGCCGCAGTCCTATAATTCCTATTGACCTCACCTGGTAGTATTTTGCAGCAACACCCTCTCTCCTAACCACCACTTTCCTCTAATCCTCTGCTACTCTGTCGTGCATGGTCACTTGTTCCAAAGCTCCATCACTCCATCAGTTGTCCTGTTGCTGATTGAAGGGACGTATGCTTGCTTCCCTATGAAAAAAAAAATCTTAGCAAAAAATCGCTTAATCCGTTGGGAAAGCAGGAGCGTCTTCCCTCATCTGATGGTCTCTCAATCTCCTATTATGTGTACTGAATTTCCGTGGCACATATATTTGGGCATCAAACTAATCATGTTCTAAAGTTTTGGATGTCAGGGTTTGGCAGCCAACCAAGTACTATACTAAATTTCTTACCAAGGTTTTGGCAACTAAAATTTGGCATGCCATAGTTTTGGTTTGCCCTAATTTTGATAGGATAAAATTTAGATCCGAACCAAGCAGGCCCTAGTTAAGGTGTTCCTAATAATTCCCAAATATGTAGTCTAGTAAGAATTGCATTGTTGGCTATAAACAGAGAGATTAAATAGCTACCGATTCTCAAATAGCTAGTCTAAGTACAATCTTCTGGAAAACTTTCTACAGCTTAAATAACTCTCTCCTATAGTATTCTTTTTTATTCTTTCTAATCCCTATCTAGCTAGCTATTTGCAAATTATCAATGAGGACACCCTTAGGGTGGATAGCAATTGCACCAGTCCTGTGTTTTTATCTCATTTATGCATGCTTGTGAATTTGTTTTAATATCTTCAACAAGAAGTTAGTTCATGATGGCTCACTGCATCTCACAGTGTCAATAATCGTACGTGATGACGCAATGAGTCTCAATTGGTCATATAAATCGACTGATAAGCTAAATTGGCTGATTTGGGCTGATTTGGTCAAATGGCAGCTGATAAGAAAAGTGAACAGGATGATGACTGAAAATGTAAATAAAGTAAATAAAAGTCACAAGCAGTTGACTATATATGTATCTGCAGTAAACAAAACCACAAAAAGCAGGCCAACATAAATAAACACAGAAATATATATTTCAACATCATACGGGAATCTGTCAATATATTCACTAGTACTTCTTTAGAAATTATTATTATTACAAGGTAGGCATCTGGTTTCAAAACGCTGTCAACATCATTCCATTATTCGCTTCCGTTTGGCAGCTGTGGTCTTCGTCTCCCGAATCTCACAGGCATAAACAAAGCTATGGTAGGGCGGTATCACGGACTGCCATGCCAGAAGCTCGAATTTCCCATGAGGCCTCAAGTTTCCATACATCACATCTTGGATCCTTATCTTCGGAACCTCCTCTTCTGACGAGCGCTGGTACTGATGGTAAAGCAACAGATCTTCAGAAGGCGTAGCCATTCTCCCAAGATGTGCAGGCTGGTTTTGTCTCAGGCATTCAAATGGATGCATGCCAAACCTGGATAGATGCCTCTGATAATAAGACCATCTCAAGAAGGTCAGAACCTTGCGCCAAAAGTGGATGTTAAAATTGTCCCTCAGCAAACATGCAATGATGTTTGCTCCGCACAGGGAGCTTCTCTGCGTTCTAGCAATCTCCATGGCCAGGTTTGTGAGGTCCGGATGTGTTTTGGGATCCGTGCTTCCAAATGCGAGCGTCTTGAAGAAATACCAGTATGCTTCATCGGAGAGATGCTTCAGAGTCATAGTCTCGGTTGTTCCAAACTTGGTGATCTTCTCGAACTGGCTTGTAACTATGATTTTACTACCGTTTGGGACACGCCTTTTAGCAGCAGAATACAACATGTTCCAAGAATCTTCATCGAGATCCCCACCCAACTCAACAACAACTAACAGTCTCCCTGCTTCCTTGTCCAAGTTTGCCACATGATTTTCATCTTTCCCAACACATCCTTCCCTGAAGAAAGTGGCAAGCTCGTCATCTGTAAATAATAATCCACTGTTTTGCAAGAACAAGATTTTTGAGAAATGGTCAGTGACTCTTTCATCCTTGCAAACATGAGCTACAAGGGTGCTCTTGCCAACCTTGCTTGTTCCAACGATTGGCAAGACCTCCAATTCTTCAACACCATGTGGTTGTGGGCGTAAGAGGAAGTTGATGACAAGTTGTGCTTCCATCTGGCGGCCAAACATGCAGTTTGTCAGTTGGAGATGCATGCTGTAAGGCTGGCAGTACAGGCGAGGGTAGCTCGTCAAGAACATGGCGAGCTCATTGACATCAACGATAATGGAGCTCAAATTGTCAAGCGTCTCTTGCAGTTCTTTCAAAGCCTGGGTATCTCTGCTGGAGAAACCGAGACGGATTGCAGAATTTACTTTGGATAGAGATGGAGGGTGACTACTCACGGTTTGATCTTTGGCATCCCCCTCGTCCCGCTGAGGTTTGTATCTGAAGGTGTCGAGCGCATAATGGCCCCGGTGCACGGCATCTCTTAGCAGGTTCAGCTGAAGGAGCATGGATTGGTTTGTGATCATCCTCCCCATGGTCTCATCAACAATGACCTGTGCTCGGAGGAGAGCCCTTTGCAGATGGTCCTCCACAGCAAGCTCTGGTGGCTTGGAGCACTTTTTGATGATGACATTTATGGATCTAGAGGTCAAGTCACCCAGCACTGCAGAAAGGAAAAGTTCCATTTGGGGTTGGGGCTCTCTCCACAGAAAGAGAACACAAACAGATGGGAAAGACAATGAACAAGTGTTGTGTTTGTGTGACTCTGTGTGCTAGCTACTATATATTTCTCATGAAAAATATAATAAGCATAGCTAGGACACAAATAAGCACAACTTCGTAGAGTCAATGGTCCATGTGCAAACTTGTTTCTTTGACCTTTGGGGTTGCTTTCGCTTTCAGCTAACTGTACCAGTTGACATTTTCTCTATGTTTATACTTGGCTACTAGTACTAGCTGAAAACAGAAAAATTATTGATAGTTGACTCCTGAGCCTTTGCCTAGTGGGCCACTAAGATACCACCAATTATGGTGGTCTATGTAGTTTTCTGTAGTCCTTCCATGCAACATAATCTACTCTTCAGTTGAAGATGGCGTAACTGTATGAAGGACACTTGACCAAAAATTATTTGTAATATCAAAATACGAAAACGTTGCTTTTGCTTTTGTCATGCTGCGACTTTATAGACTGAAATAACTGTTAGATATCAATAACATCTTAAAGTTATTTGCTAGTTTTCTTTTTGATCGAACACACACATTAGAGATGCATATCATTACACTAAAAGAAGAGAGTTATAATACACCCAACCATATTTGCTTCAGCTTATCGACCATTCTAATAGTATTTTTTTTTTCACACCAAATCAGTCATTTTGGCTTATCAATCGGGTTATAATTCCTCAAAACTTATAAGGCTAAGAAAACAACCTGGCCTAGAGAGCCTAGCTATTTAAGCTCTCTATGATAAAGGACAAACCCTTAGCTCCTGCCACACTCCATATATCGAGGAGTCAAAGTTTACTAACTTTGACCAAATATATATAAAAAAGTACTAACATGTATAACCCATAATTAGTATTACTAGATAGATCGTTCAATTTAGTTTTATAATAAACTTATTTAAAAAACAAATATTGCTAATATTTTATAAATTTAGTTAAATTTAAAAAGTTTGACTCACGTATACCATAGCGACTCTTATTTTGGGACGAAGGGAGTATGTGGCACTCCTTAGCAGTAAGTCTCCACGTGCCTAGGATGATAAGATTCTACATTCACATGAAAAATACTACATATTTAAAAATAAAATGGTCATGGCATTATAAATAGGTAACATACGGAGAAAATAAAATTTTAAACGAAGGGAACCAAAGAATGATAACAAAAGAACAAACCAATATATATAAAGAAACAAAAGGTAAAATAAAAATAAATTTTAAAACAGGAAGAGTGAGAAGTATAAAAAAGAAGAGAAATATTATAGATTCTAAAAATGTACCAACTTACCGAGAAAACTGTTCCTGCTTATGTAGAAGAAAACATATTCTCTTAAGAACGGGAAAGATGTTCCAACTGGGCTAGAAATGGTTCTAAATTTCGGAGCAATCCCAGTCTTAGATGATTAAAAATACACACCTAAGTATTGTAGAAATAAAAAATAATATAAAAATCAAATAGGAAAAGGGAAAAGATACATGTGAAAAAACAAAAAAGAAATAAATCTAGCATCAGAATAAATATAGAAAAAACAAACAACACCTAAGTATTGTAGAAATAAAAAATAATATAAAAATCAAATAGGAAAAGGGAAAAGATACATGTGAAAAAATAAAAAGAAATAAATCTAGCATCAGAATAAATATAGAAAAAACAAACAAACAAAGGTAAACAAATCGTCATGGGCCAATAGTTGCTCATGGCGTCGGCGAGCGACGACGACTTGGGCCAGAAACAAATGGCCCAGCAAGGACACCTTCCGGGAAACGCCGGCGACAGACCAACGCTGCCCCAGCGTGCCATGGGACCTTCGGCTGCGCCGGCGCCGCCGCGTGATGGCGCGGCCTGCACTCGCCCCGCCGTCTGGCCGTGCGTTGAGGTGACAACAACGACGCTTGGGACCAAGATTACCCGCTCGGCGCTCCTCCGCGAACGGCGCCAGTGTCCTGCTCCGGGCCGGCTCTCGCGGGGCAGGAGCTTCCGACCCGTACCAGGTCTCCCTCTCATACTTTAACACGGCCCGCACTCTCCCGATTCCCGCCTCTGTCAGCCTTCGTAAACACTTCTCTAAGCATTTTTTTTCTAGCCCTCTTTTGTGCAGACTTAGTTCCAAATTTACAGTCAAACAAGTGCTCGACGAAATGCCATAGTCAAGGTTTCCATGGATGTCTCATGTACATGTTTGTCTTGGAGTCATTGATCTGAACAAACATGCTTCAGGGCACCAAGGAGAGGAGAGCCTGTGGTCGGCTCGATGATAAACCGGGTGATCTGATATATTTCTTGTCAGTGGTACCAACCTATTCTGTTCTATAACTAACTAAACAGATTATTGGTACATACCATGACTGCACTATTATCTAAATACTAGTACTAATTAGTAGCTAGTGAACTAACTGTGGTATCAACAAAGAATACAAATATATCTAGAAAAATTTGCACACCAGTATACACAATGGAGCACATATGCGCATGCATTGTGGTTTCGTCAGTAGAGCTCAGCCGTGGATCAAGGCATGATCAGAGTGATAGACGTAGATGGCCTCCTGTAAAGATCTTCTTCCTTCTGGGGTAACTGATGAATCTGTCGTGTTCATGTTCAGAGGAGATGCGTTCTGTGCCCGTCGTCATCTGAACCATGAACGTCGAGGTGGTGTTGAAGTTACTAGTCGACGACGTGCTATAATTGGAGGTCGATGACGGGTCTCCCCACCCTTCTGGTGGCCACACAAGTGGTGGCTTGAAACGAGGGATGTCTGGTGGCGACACTGATTTGCTGATGATCTGCACCGCATCCGGCATGCTTGGCCGATCAGATGGGTTTGGGCTACTGCACGCCATGCCAAGCTGCAGTAGCCGTATGGCCTCATTGGCATCGAACTCGCTAGTGGTGGTGAGCACAACATCAACAGCAGCAAGTAGGTTTCCCTCAGCATGAAGTTTCCAGACCCAGTCTGTAACATGTCCAAACTGCACATCTTTGCCAACTGCCCTCTTTCCTGTAACAATCTCAAGGACAAGCACTCCAAAGGCAAAGATATCTGTCTTCCTAGTGGCCTTGCCGTTGTACACATACTCAGGCGCCCTGAAGCCAAGGGTTCCAGGGGCGCCGTAGTCAGTGTAGGAGTCCTTGCCATTGGCCAATACGCAGGCGAGCCCAAAGTCCCCAAGCCGTCCTTGGAAGGTGGAATCGATCATGACGTTGCTCGCCTTTATGTCACGATGGAGCACCATAGGCTCATACTCATGGTGAACGTACTGTAGCCCAGTTGCAATGTCCTTGACCAGGTTGTAGCGAGTGCTCCACTGCCTCATACAAGTTGCTTGCCATGGCTCATCACTGCTTCTACGGAACAGATGTTGGTCCAGGCTACCATTGGGCATGTACTCATAGATAAGAATGGGCTCTCCTCTATTGTAAGACCATCCTGATTATGTTTGGCGATATAAATTACATGCAAATAAAAATGAACATTAGATGATTTTTTTAGTTGCTACATTTTTTCAGACATGCTGACAAAACAAGAACATATTATCACACAAAAGCATATAGCACAAGGAGGCTTACCGACAAGAGGAACGATATTTTTGTGGCGGAGGCGGTTGATGATGCTAACCTCGGTAAGGAAGTCTTCATAGCCCCAGTTATCAGCCCGCCGATTGAACTTCTTGACGGCAACCTCCATGAGTTCTCCCTTCTTGGGTGCAGGAAGCTTGCACATGTAAACTGTGCCGAATCCGCCTTGACCTAGCCTCATGGTCTCATGGAAGTTGTTAGTGGCCTTTTTTATGTCAGCAAAGTCAACCTGCATAGGCACACCAGGGAGGCTTTGCATGGTCTTGGCGAGCTTGTCAAGGTCTTTCTTCCACCTCCTGTACTTGGAGTTCAAGTAGAAGTACACAAGAGCAGCAATGGTGGCCGTGGCAGCTGCTGATCCGAGGACCGAAGACACTATGGTAGCAGTATTGGACCCATGTGACTCATCAGTCACCGGGACCTCGATGGTGAAGTTCCAGGTGTGGAGTTGCAAGAGCTGCCCCATGGAGGATGAAATGGCGAAGAGTAAGGCATCTGGAGTCAGGGTGTCTCCAGCATCGAGCTGCCTAGTGGCAGCTCCGACAACAGGCATATCTGTTCCTACATCTCCATCACGGACTAGGTAGACGGAGAGGTTGTGTGCATCATGATCATAATTAATCCGCACACTATATCTCGCTGGATTGGGGTTGTCTTCCTCAGTTAGCTGAAATTCAGTTGTAACACGGATAGTTCTTCCAGAATGAAATGGTGTGCTGTCCAATTTCTCGATCTTGACAGGCCGGTAGCTACGGGGTCTTATACTCCCACTGTCATCAGAGGGTTCAAGTCTGGGAAGGATGTCAAATAACAGCGGGGTGCTTACTGCGCTTAAGGTGAAGACGATGCTGAAGGACGCCTCATGCAAGTTGATCCTCTGGCCATCACCAAGGCTCATCCTCCATGGATCAAACCATTTAGGGATGACGAACCAGCTGGGATCGGCCAAGTCGAACCCAATTTGGGAGGAATTCTCCATGTAGTAGCCGAGGCTGCCTGGTTGCAAGGTGACCGAATTGACGTCGTCGCGGCGGTGGAACAAAAGGCCCTGGTCCATTTGCTGGAAAGTAGTGTTCCAGGTGTAGCTAGCCCTCCTCCGATCCTGGTTGGAGCTGCTGGAACATGTGCATGGTTTGGCGTGGGAGCATATGGCTATTAGGAACATGGTGAAGAACCATTGGACAGGGCTCAATCCAAGCTTGTAGTTAGCCTGACAGGCCATCCTATTCTGCACAGATGTACTACTTACTATACCGACTTCATTAGCTAGTTCCTCGCTTTATGCCTTCGTGAAAAAAAAGTATCTTCCGTTTACAAGCTCACCATTTTGTTTTATTTTTGATATATAGGACAGACGAGACGACTGGGACAGTCAAGTCAAGTACTCAAGTTGAATCGATCAAATCGCTCTGATCCCGGCACGTTATTGCTGTGCTCTGCATCATTTGGTCGCCCTCCAGGACTTGCTCAACGAGCAGATGCTTTCCTTTCCCTGGGTCACGGTTCCTCACCTCAGCAGTGACAGATCTCCAAGCTAGACGTCGACATAAGTAACGTTGAGGTTATTTTATGTCATCTGAATGAATAACTAGTATTGACACCGACTGCACTGACTGCTATGTTGCGACCATTTCTTTTTTATGACTCGGTCAACACCTTCTCTCGCAAGCAGCTCACCAGATTACTTCTGAACCACAAAAGGTAGTAGTTACAATGGTTCTAATACGATTTAATATTCCGGCTGAAAAGTCTCGGTTCTGACTAGCGAAAAATACATGTGAACGGTCCCTCAAGTTTCATTTTTAGAGGCTTTATTAATTTGCTTCCTAATAAGGCTATATAGATAGCTTTGATTTGTCAATCCCATTCCATGAAAATTCTCTCCATTTTTTTTGTTTTCATCAAAAAGGCCTAGCCGCCTTTTGTTTTTTTTATTTTCTCGTCCTCACAAATAAAACTCATGGCAAATCTTTTCCTCTCTTTGAAAAACTCTCCCCCATGTTTTTGTTTTGTCGCTGCCAAATAGAAGTTTTTATTTTGGCCAAAATCAGAATGAGCCTGCGCACGAGATTGCTAAGCTTGCTTTGAGTCGGGACCCGGGTCAATCTTCTACATGGGATGACCCCCTCCTTGAGTTTGTAACAACTTTGGCGTCTCGTGATCTCGTCGAGAGTCTATCAGTTAATGAAAGGCCGTGATGGCCAGTTACAATTAAAAAAAAAATCAGAATGAGCCACGCTGGAGATCGATCAATGTTCTCTCACTAGTACACAATTGATTTTCACTCATGGTTGCTATTTTTCGTACTAGCGGTTGTTCTTAATGTATAGGTGCCGCTAGAAATGAGATTGTGGGTCCAGACGTGTTAAAATTCTTACTTCCGGTTGATAATACTATTGAGATATACCAACCAGTAGTGATAAGCACTTTGCTTATGAACGCGTAGTGATGCCCTATATCGGTTTTATATTATTCATTAGTGGTGGACAAACATGGATTGTGATTTGTGTAGAAATAGTGGTGGACTGACACATATTAATTTAAAATTACAATTTAACAAGGTAAAGAGAAGTGGTTTAATGTAGTGGTGGACAAACAAGGTGTGCGGAGCGGCGGCCTTGTGCGAGGGAGTGGAGGGAGGGGCAAGCTAGCGCCGGCTCCAATTCCCCCCAATACAAAGGGTCAAGCCTCCGTATTGCGGGCCAAGAGGGTGCAGTAGCAGCTAATACCCCTTAGCATTAAAGTTTATTTCCAATTCCAAAGTCTAGACTCTAGACCATCCAAATAGCTGCATTTGGTGTTATCCAATGCCAATTTCAATTCCCGAGCTCCAATCTACATCCAAGCGTAGCCTAAGTGTCTTGTAAGTTTCCTATTTAGATTGCTGAAAGGAACCAAAATAAATAGAACATATATGTGAGCACCACTTGCTCTAGGCTTTAAAAAAAAACTATACTGACACTTTTGAGAAGAAAAGTATACAAAATGTTTACTCAAATTCGAAATCCAAATGTTTGGAACTATTTATTCATTTAAAACATTATCCTAATATTTTTATCAAAGTTCTATGCAACAAAAATTGACTTTTTTATCAAGAAAGGAGGAGAATGGAACTGTTTCTTTCTTTAAAAAAGGACAATGGATTTACCGTCAAAAAAAGGACAATGGATAGTGAAGAAAGAAATATTGAAGGTGCAAACCTACAAAGGACTTTTTCCGATAATGGTATTCGGGACACGGAGCAGCTAACATCTACCGGTCCATTTTGTATTGATTTTGTACTGAATCTGGGCTCGTTTTGTGGCATTTGAGCCCACGTCACCTAGGGCCCAAATTGCAATGCGTTGGAGCGCCGAGCGCCCCCATCATCACTCACCAATCACCATTTGGGTTCCACCGCTCGCCACCATTTTTTTTGAAGGAAAAGACTGTGGGGGAGATCCCCACAGTGCATCAAAAACCTTTTATTAAACTGGGAGAAAAAAAGAAGAGAGTTCTTACAAAGTGCTTAACTGAAAGCGTCTAGCCAAGCGCAGAATGATGACAGCAGGTCACCACAGAACCTAACTAGCTGGAGCGAACACTGATGTTTAAAGTTTACAAGCCAAGTACTAAACAACGGTTGCTTCCCACGGAAGATATTGTCATTTCTGGATCTCCAAATTTCCCAAGTCGCTGTCATCACTAGTTCAATGAAGAAAGGCAGGTTAGAATCTCTTTTTCCCTGTGCCATCCGCTGGAATATGCTGGGATGATCATCCCAATTGACCTGAAGACGCTGCCAGCATTGCTTTGCGAAGGTACAGGAGAAGAATAGATGCTCCAGGTTTTCTGTCTCCCCTTGCAAACAGAGTACACAAGTCTCATCTTCCTCTTGTGGGCGGATATGTCTGCGTTTGAGCATCTGCTTGGTATTCAGTCTATCCTCCAGGATTAACCAAGCAAAAAACTTTATTCTGGGTGTGCACTGTGCTTTCCATATCCACTTATATGCTGGGTGAGCATCAACTTCATTGAATGCCAATTTATAAAGCTTCCGGGAGGAGTAGGCTGTGCTCCCCCAAATATATTGCCAGGTATCATTTGCAGTCGGTTCTGGGGTGTGAAGATTTTGGATCAGGTGCTGAAGGTCTCCAAATTCGTCATAGGCTTCCTGGGAGAGTGGCAGATGAAAGGCATCCTGAAAGTTCTCATCATGCAAAACATCTTTAACTGATAGTTTGGTGCTTTTGGCGAAGGTGATAAGCCTTGGGAAAAGCTCAGAGAGGCGGTTCTGATGCCATTCATCATCCCAGAACAGAACAGTAGATCCATCCCCAAGGTTACATTTGGCAACACTCCTAAAACGGTTGCTGAGTCTAAGGGTGTCCTTCCACCAAAATGATCCTATCTCTTTGGATGCATGAGGCACTTTAGATTGGTAATATTTCCACCAGATCAACTGTACCCAGGGGATGTCCTTTTTGTTGTAGAACTTATCAAGGTTCTTTAGAAGCAATGCATCATTCTGCAATTTGAGGTTAACTACTCCACATCCTCCTTTCACCTTTGGCTGCATTACAGTTTGCCAAGCCACGAGATTGCCTCCCCTTTGCTGTGTAGAATTGCCTCTCCATAGGCATTGTTTTCTAGCATGATTAATATTGTCAATGACCCCTTGGGGTAACTTGATGACACAGGAAACATAAGTGGTGATAGGAGTGATAGCCGAGTTTAGCATTTCTAGCCTTCCGGTGTATGACAGCAATGAGGAACATGCAGACAACCTCCTCTCCACTCTGTCCATTATCGGCGTCAAGTCTTGGAATCTTGGCTTCGTAGTGCCCATAGGAAGACCAAGGTATGTGAACGGTAGGATGCCAATTTTACAACCGAAGGTATTGGCTAGAATTTCCATTTTCTCTGGCCCGACATTTATTGGAATTATCAGAGACTTGCTATAATTGACCCGAAGACCCGTTGACTCAGCAAAGGGATGAAGAATTCCTTTCAAGAAGAATAACTGTCTGGCATCAGCTTCCATGATCAATAATGTGTCATCTGCATATTGTACTATGGGAAAATCATCATCTGGCTGCGGTATTGGCTTTTTAAGCAAGTTTAGAGTATAAGCCTTGTTAACTAGGGCTTGGAGGAGCTCAGCTGCCAGTACAAATAAGAGGGGAGATAGTGGATCCCCTTGCCTAACTCCCCTCTTACAACTGAATTTTTTTCCTGGCACTCCATTCAAAAGTACAGCCAAGCTACCATAAGACAGAATTGACCTGATCCATTGCAACCATAGACTTGGGAATCCCATTTGCTGCATAACTGAAAGGATATCACTGTGTTCCACTGTGTCAAAAGCCTGGGCAAAGTCCAGTTTTAGAATGATTACTTCCCTCTTGGATTGATGACACTGATGTATATACTCAAAACTCTAGGCCAGACAGTCCTGTATTGCCTTTGTCCTTATGAATCCATAATGATATCTATGAATTAACTGTAGGATGATCAGTTGTAGTCTATCAGCAAGTATCTTGGTAAGAATCTTCAAACTGCAACTGAGGAGGGAGATTGGTCTAAAATCATTGATAGATTCTAGACTATCAATCTTTGTGGCAGAACCTTCCAAATTATATGGCCCACAAGCACCTGACATTGTCCCTAAGACCTCTGTCGGCTATGCTTGTGTACCACATAACTTGAAAAGTTCTGTCGGGTGAAACCCCGATGACACTACGATCCTCCAGGATCGAATCCTTACAGAGATATTATAGTATTACAACCGTTTTATTCAAATACAACAGAGTAGCGGAAGATTTACAAAAGAAATATTACAAAACTTAATCAGAGTTTGAGTAAACAAAACTTAACTGAGTTTACGGAAGTAAGAAAGAACTATAGAGCACCTACGAGAGAGCCTCTTAGACTGGAGATATTTGATCATGCCAAGCCCACCGGTATGACCGAAGTCAACAACACTAATCAACGCAGCGCAAATGGGGGTCAAACAAACCCTGAGTACAAAAGGTACTTCGCAAGACTTACCCGACAGAAAAGAGGGGAGAAGACTCAGGAATGTTGGTTGATAGGAATCAAGGGAAGACTTTAGCAAGAATCAAAGACACCTTTGCGGAAAAGCGACTAATGTTGATCCTTACTATTCATTCTTAAGTTATCCTGGTCTAGGGCAAACACTTATCAAACCAGATCTCGATTCCAAAAGCTTTCAACCTCACAACTTTCATCATTACTACGATGCCGGTGCTTGGATCAAGTCTCTCATATCATGGAGCAATGACGATTCGAACCGCTTATATACCCAGCTGGGGCTTCCTAGCCATACGATGTATGCAGGACTAACCATCTTACATACATCAACTCGACGCTTGGATTTCTCCAAACCAGAACGAATCCTAGCCACACGATAGTACAGTACACCACCTTCCTACGCCGTCCACCCCTTCGCCCTACGCTTCCTTTGACGACGTAGCTCCGTAGAATGGGTACACGCTACTTCTCATCCCGGTTATCCGTTCTCGTCATAGATAGTCCAAGAGAGCTTACCGCCATTAGCATGCGACTAGTACTATCCAATAACCTCATGATCCCAGGGCCGGAGCAACGGACGGTCCTTAACCGACACAAGTGGACGACACTACACCAGGGCACTAGCCCTTCCAGATGCAAGTCACTCCACCGGTGTCTCCATTTACTCATCATCATGTTCTTATCGAGTACCCTTGACCCGGCCAAGGTGAAGGATAAACAACAAGCAACATCAAGTTTTCGTAGCTCTTTCAAGAGGATATGGTTATCAAACTTTTAAAACATTTTATTTGTAAAGCCTATGCTATCAGCAAGACTAAGCATATACTAAGTATTTTCAAATCAAAACAGGTTTTAGGGATAATATATCAAGGAAGGTAAATGCATCAATATAGGATATCACATAACTCCTACACCTAATGCAATATATCATCAAAATAAAATTATAAAAGACTTTCAAAATTCAAGGAAGGGTTTAATGCATCCGGGGCTTGCCTGCGTTGCAGAGAAGGTTAGTTGTTATTCTTGGCATCAACATTTTCGTGGATTCACCTTGTCGAGTTGGTCACCGCGAATCTTCTCCGAAGCTTGACCATTATGATCCTTCGCTCTCACGTAAACTATGCGTACATGAAATGATGCATGTTTAAGTATGATGAAATGCATGACATGATGCATGATGCAAGACAACATGGATGAAACAACTTAATTCTTCATTAGCTTGAGTACAACTTTTCTTCACGGTAAAGTTGCACCAAGGAGCATAATTAACAACAACGACGAATTCGGATAACGCAACGCAATCAAGGTAAACAATTTGCCGAAGGTCATTAGGGTTAATGACTTAGGGTCCTCAATCAATCCCAAAGTCAATCAACCCTATGGTGATTAAGGTTAATTACTAACTTATTAACCATTTTTACAGTTGTTGAAAGCCGCTAATTAAACTTACTAATTAAAGATTAATTAAACATTAATTAATCAAGAGATTAACTAATCAAACATTAATTAATTAAGGCATTAATTAAGCATAAACCAAAATTAGTCAAATCATGCTCAAACTTTTTAATTAAGCATACAAAATAAATTTTATGATTTTTGGAATTATATTTTAATTATTAAAAATCATGGAACTTGCATTTATTAATTAAAAGAGGTAATTATTCATCATGACAAAAGTGATTAACATACTGCAAACATATTTTTCTATGAAACTATAAATCATGAAGATCACACACATATTTTTATCACATTTTTAATTGCCCAAATTATTGAATTATAAAATTATGAAAAATAGCATTTAAAATTCATAAAGGAAAAAAAGAAAAGGAAACCTTCTCTCCTTCATGGGCCATGGTGCGGCCCAAAACAACCCGCACGGCCTGGACAGTGGCCCAAGCCGCACGCGCGCGCTGCTGGCTTCCTCCTTCCCCCTTCTCTCTCGCTGACAACGGGCCCGGCCCGGCAGCTCTTCCCTCTCACTCTCTCTTCCTTCGTTCAAAATGAAACACAGCGGCGATGGCGGCTCTCGCCGGCGGTGAAGACTCCGGCAGTAACGAGGGCACTGATGGATTCTTCTCACCACGGCGGGCCGTTTGAGCTATTTGGTTGACCGGTTAGCGACCGGAGGAGTTCTGCCGGTGCCCATGGCGGCTTGGCATCACGCGGCGGCGGCGGTGCGGTGGCGGGAAGCCACTGCAAGGTCCAACCTGTTGTTTTAGCGAATTAAACCTTGGACCAGCCGGAGAATCGGCCAGCCAGAAGCCCCCTCCTACCACCCCTTGAGTTGGTATTTATAGGTACGGTAGCCCACTCCTTTAAAGGAGTTCCCGATCATACCCTCCTAAAAGCTTCTCTGTACCTGCTCCTCGTGTCCCCACTCAGAGCTGGGGGTGTTCATGTCATTTCACTCCTCAGGCTCAACCGCTCCCCTGACACGGTGTTCCCCACCTGTGGCCCCCAATAACCAGTCGTGACTGGCGAAAACCTTTTCGACCCAGCGAAAAGGCTTTCGTCTCTGCCAGGCTCGTCCCTAGGGAACGCCAAGGCGAGAAATATCTCGACCCAGTGAGAAGGCTTCCGCCGTCAGCTACGACTGCTTTGGCCGGTGGCGAGTTGCTCCCTACGGGAGGCGACGACCGGCGAAAGCCATTTCGCCACAGTGAAACCTTATTCATTATCGAAAAGGCGCCTGACTATGCCGGCGCCGCTTCGTGGCGTTGTTCCGTTATACTCCCCCAACACTAGCCCCTCGGGGGAATGGGGCCGGCCGGTTTGCCCCCGGCCCCGTTCATCCGACCGGAGCAAGTAGCCGGAGCGGGGGGGTTTGTGCGCCCGTTTGATGGTTCGCTTTCGGAAAAGGACCCCGAAGAGAGATTTCTCTGCGAAGGGGAGACTTTCGCGGGGATTTCTCTTCTCTCTCTCCCCTTTCTCCCGTTTGATTTTTTTTGACGTGTCGGCCGGAGCGTCCGCGTCGCTTCGTCTTCCCACCGTGCCGATTCGTTTTTCCCGCCAAAACTGGTTGTGGGGGTATATAAAGGGGGGCGCCGTCCGTGATCCGGACACCACCAGGCGCTCATTTGTTTCCCATTCGGCCTCCGAGCAGCTCAGGTCTTGCGCGGTTGAGTTCACCAAGGTCTTCGCTTCTACATCTTCGCTAGCTTCATTGGTGAGTTTTCTTTTGCCTTCGCCTTTTGGTCTTTACCTTCAATATGTGTCCTGCATTCCATTTGCTCGATTTCCGTGTTTTGCTTTTAATTGTCTATTCGCTCTTGGTAGTTCGTGCTAGTTGTCTTGGTTGGTTCTATTTCTGCTTTTAAATCATGGCGAGCACTGGCGATAGCAGTTCTGACGAAAGCGGACATGGTTTGACAAGCTCGGACAGATCAAGTTCTGAGTCTAGTTCTACTGGGTTCTCTTCGCTCGGCGATAAAGCCCCTGCCCCTGCTGTTCAAGGTGATACCACTGCCCACCGCGTTGACGATGAAAACGTTCAGCCTGAGGTGGAGGAGGAGGGGAAGTCGATGTGGAGATTGTGGATGAGGAGGTGGGGGATGAAGGTGAATCTGTTCCTGGCGACATCGTTCCGATTTATTATTTCAGATGATCGCGGATCACGAAGGCTGCCTTGGACGAGCTTGTTGTCGAAGGCATGATGAGCGAAAATACACGGGAGGCTTGCCGCGCACTGAAGCGACACGGTCCCGTGCGGAACCTTATGAAGCAGTTGTCTTCAAGGACTTCTTTATTGCTTTGGGTTGCGATTCCCGTGTGAGCCGTTTGTTTGCGAAGTGCTTCAACGGTTCGACATCCAGATCCACCAGCTAACTCCTAACCCTTTTGCTCGCATGGGGGTCTTCGCTGCCTCATTGAAGATGATGGGAGCTCCCCTTGACGTTAACATTTTCGCTAAGTATTACGAGGCGCAGTTGTTTGAGAAAAAAGCAACGCGGTGGCCGGCTTGAATTTGGGTCATACAACTTTGTGCCCCGTAAAAACTCGAGGCACCATACGATTGTTCCCGCTTATCGCAACAAGTGGGCGGTGCCGGCAAAAATCTTGGTTCTACGCTCGAGTGTGTACCGACGAAGAGGTTGTCGCCGCGAGGGAGAACGGTGCAGGCAAGGCAAGTGTTTTTGGTATATGAGATGGTGCCTATGCGCGAGGCATCGAGTTAGCGAGTTTTTCGACGCCGGGCGCCGCTTCCGTCGCCGCTTCCGGCTTTCATCAATACTTCTCGGCGCCCATTAGTCGTGATTTAGTTGAAGAGTGGGTGGCATCGGGGCAATGGCCTCTAGAACTGGGCGTGGTTTCTCCGAGTTTACCGTCAAGGAAGGGTATCGGGGGCCGCCAGTGCGTGGATCTCGGCCAAGGGGATACGAATGTGACTTTGATTATGTTCGGCACATCGAAGGCCAAGCCGACGCCGTGATCGGCCCTTACAATTCCAAAGAGCATACGGCGAAGAACAAGTGGCTCCCCGGGCTTCGGCTAAAAACTGAATTTTCGCTCGGTATGAGGATTGTTTACGCGGATCGAATTGATCCGGTCCCTCAGCCCGGCCGGGACTTCGGCTCACCCGTTCGTGCACGTGGGCGTGCTCGAGGGCGAGGTCGCGGGGCGTGCTCGAGGATCAACTGTGGTTCTTGAATCGATGAAGCGTAAGGCCTCTCGCGTCTCGGAGCTGGTGGATGTGCGAATTGGCCGCGACTTGGCACGCCCTCTTGGCCGTCGGAGCCGAACGATTGTTAGTGGCAAGACACGTGACTACGGACATATCTCAATTTCTTCGGTAGAGTTGTCTTCTTTTTTCGTATTTGGGTGGCTATTTTGTTCTTGCTTGTACCGTGTTTTATGTTCACGATTTCTTATTTGTTTGCACTTTCGACTTTCAGGATAGCGAGGATCGAGAAACCATGACTTCTCGGAAAGTTGCCGATCCTCGCGCCGCTGCAATTGGCTCAGGAGACATTTCGGTTGGCGATGTTTTTCGCCAAAGTTTCTCGTAAGACCTCTCGCTCGCAATGGGCTGCTCCGGCGGAGCCTGCCCTGAAGAAGGCCAAGGTGGCTTCCGTTGAAGCTCCTGCTGGTGCGTCGTCGCCCCTCGATATTCCTCTGCAGCCGTCGCGTTCGCGCCCGGATATTGGTAAGTTCGAGCTCTTCGATCGTTTGGTGCGTATTTCTCCGCCAACGCTTTTGTTGCTTTTTTTCGGCCATGGGGAGATTCGCTTGGGTCCTCGGTGTGCTAAAGACAACGCTGTTCAAGTATACTCGGGTTCGAGCTCCTCTGGCGAAGGTGAGCTCGCTCGAGAGGAGACTTATCGGATTGCTCGTTCTTTAGGCATGCCATCGGACTCTCGGCTGGTTGCGGACGTAAATCTTGTTCGATCCGGCGTGCTTCCGGGGCGCGAAGGCATGCTGCTGGCTGATTCTTGCATGGGGGCTTTCGGCGCCCCCGAGCTTGAACAAGATCTGCTGCATAGTTCGGACATTGACCTGACCGAAGCCGTAAACTTTCACGCTATCAGTGTAAGTTCCCTATCGTTTTTATGTTGCACCCGAGGATTTCTTCTCTTTTGGGGATATTCTCTCTTATGTCAGTTCCTTCGCAGAGCGCACTCCTCGGCCGGGCTCTGCAGAAGATGGCTCTCGCGCAACGTCAAAATTTTGAGCGCGAACTGAAAACGCATGACGATAAGATAAGTGCGCTGAAGAAGGATCTCAAGAGCGCGAAAGCAGCTGCCGTTGAAGCAGAGAAGAAGGCGGTTGCTGCTGCGGACGAAGCCACGAAAGCCAAGTCGAGCCTGTTGGCTCTTCATCAAACTCATCAGGAGGAATGGCACAACAACACCCTGGAGGCCCAGAAGGTGGCCGAAGCATATAAAGACCTCCTGATGAGTGTTGGCGAGGAGGCCGCTCCTCCTGCGGACATGCCGATGGCCAAGTTCCTCTCCTGGCTTGCCGGTGAACTTCGCGGTGTGGCCGACCTCATGGCGGTCGGCCGCGAGTACGCCTCTATGGAGTCTCTTCGCGCGTTCGCGCAGGCTCTCCAAGATTCTTCTTGTGAACACTATGGCGCCCTAGAGGCTAAAGAGCCGAAAGCCTACTGGACCCCGACGCCAGAAGCAAACGCTGCCCCTATTCGCTTCTTTGAGGCCTTCTGGCATCCTGGTGGGCGTGACATTGCTCTTCTTCGCGCTGCTCTTAGCCGAGGAAATGTAAGATTCGGCCTTACTCTCTGCCTGTATTTGGTGTTTTCTATATTGATGCATGTGGACCCTTCGCTTTGCAGAGCGCGGAGGAACAGGAGGTTATCAAGGAGAAGGTGAAGGCCTATCTCGCGGCTCGCGATGCTCGTGAAGCCAGCTTGTCCGGGGGTGCCGCGACTACCCCTTCTGCCGACGAAAATGCGGAGACTGCTCAGAACGAGGAGGTTGTGCGAAGTCCCCCGACGAATGTTTAAAAAACTGATTTGGCTTACTCTGGCTCGGGCTGTGAGCCAGTTAACTGATACGTAAACAATTTAACTTGATGTGTATCGATGGCGCAGGATCCCGCGGACGGGCCTGGCCATCCTGAAGAAGTTTATCCTTTGACAATTCGCTGTGGTAATTTTGTGGTTGGCGGTGGGTCGTGGTACGAATACCGCCGTCGTCATATCGGGTGCTCGCTAAGGAGTTTTCTCCGATCGCGCCTTCGGCATAATCGTGACATGTTCCGATCGTTGCATGATTTTTATCAAGCGTTTGACCCTTCAATTTTGACCGAGCGACGGCGAGGACGTGCTTTGCCTGCCGACCAACTTGTCCCAAAAGAAGAACCTGAAGAGATTTTCGTTCCTATGGAAGAGCGACGCTTTAACTATTTTTGCTGTCCTGGGCAATAGGTTCGGGCGCGACTTGCTTACCGACAATCGTGACTACTGCGTGACCCCCTTTTAGGGCTGTTGTTTTGTAACCTGAACTTTCATTTTGTGATTTCGTTCAAGTGTTGATTTCTCTCTCTTTGTTTCGGTGTTTATGGATTTTGATAGTCCGGTATCGCACAAATGCGAGTTATGCTTATTATGTCGAGCGGAGACCGGCCTTAGTCTTTCATTTTTGGGAAAGACCGCTGCGCGGCCTTGGCGGACCTCATTTGGCTGGGGTTAACGGGTGAACTTGCATTTGCTGTGGCGAAATGAGACCTTGCCCCGTAGTTTAAATGAAAAAGTTAAAATTTTAAAAGGCCCCCTCCTCTCTCTTGCTAGGGGATTCGGGCGAATTTACATTCGCTAGAGCGAAATGAGACCAAGCCCCATAGGCTTAATGAAAAATTTAAATTTTAAAAGGCCCCCTCCCCTCTCTTGCTAGGGGAGTCGGGCGAATCTACATTCGCTAGAGCGAAATGAGACCGAGCCCGTGAGGCTTAATCAAAAATTTAAATTTTAAAAGGCCCCCTTCCCTCTTGCTAGAGGAGTCGGGCGAATTTACATTCGCTAGAGCGAAATGAGACCGAGCCCCGTAGGCTTAATCAAAAATTTAAATTTTAAAAGGCCCCCTCCCCTCTCTTGCTAGAGGAGTCGGGCAAATTTACATTCGCTAGAGCGAAATGAGGCCGAGCCCCATAGGCTTAATCAAAAATTTAAATTTTTAAAGGCCCCCTCCCCTCTCTTGCTAGAGGAGTCGGGCGAATTTACATTCGCTAGAGCGAAATGAGACCGAGCCCCGTAGGCTTAATCAAAAATTTAAATTTTAAAAGGCCCCCTCCCCTCTCTTGCTAGAGGAGTCGGGCGAATTTACATTCGCTAGAGCGAAATGAGACCGAGCCCCGTAGGCTTAATCAAAAATTTAAATTTTAAAAGGCCCCCTCCCTCTCTTGCTAGAGGAGTCGGGGAAATTTACATTCGCTAGAGCGAAATGAGACCGAGCCCGTAGGCTTAATCAAAAATTTAAATTTTAAGAGGCCCCCTCCCCTCTCTTGCTAGGGGAGTCGGGCGAATTTACATTCGCTAGAGCGAAATGAGACCGGGCCCCGCTGGGTTTCCCTTTGAAGCTACTAATCGTCCCAGCAGCCCTTCCCGCTTGGTACCAAGTAGAGGGTGGAGAAGTGTAGGCGGCGCGGCTCCCGAGACAGTTGTTACCTCTTATGCATCGTCTTGCACTTTCTCTTTTCGCCGCCGTAGAAGCTAACGAATACCTGGTCGTCATTCTTCCTCGGCTGTGTCTTGGTGACGACTGGCGGTTGCGATATGAGGGCGCGTTGTCATCCCCCGCTATCCTCGATGGCTCTCAACCCTATTAATCTGGCTATTCGCCACGTGGGCTTTTGTGCGGCAGCGATGTGATCTGTGGCGCGACTGCCGAGATCTTTGCCTCTAGCGAGATGAAATTGCGGGAGCTCTATTCATTTGTTCTTTGAGGCTAATGATTACTTGGTGGCTTTCCTTCCTTCCCGATCTGCAAGAACTCACTTGGGCACTTCAAGACCTAGGCTGCTCGTATCTAGTTGTCTCCCGGTTCCTCTCATTCCTACTGAGCTCTATGCTTTGCCTGTGGTAGGGGCGGGCTTTTGGGCTCCTTTTATAGTGTCGTCCGCTCTTGAGAGGCCTGTTAACTTCTGGTGGGTATGACTTAAAAATGGTTGTTGTGGTGGTTGCGCCGATCCACAAGTTATTTGCATGGATTCAGCTTTTACTCTCCTTAAATTTGCCCGGATCGAATCGTATCTTTCTGTACTTTCTCCCGTACTTTAGGGTTTGCGCTTGATTTGGCTAGCAATCCCGATTTGTGTTTTTCGATAAAGAAGTATCCTTAGGATTTCTTCATTTCGAAATTTGTATCGCATGATACGCACCCTTGGGTGTTTATAGTTTGGTTTGTGCGAAGTGCTCGCGTTTACCAAACGTTCAAATAGAGAACACCCTTGGGTGGTACAGGCCCCGAGACGCGCGATGTGCCCGAGCGCTCGTGCCGTTTGGACTTCGATGAGCCCGGTTCAGACGAAAACCGGGGTTTCTTTTCAAACCGATACTGAATTTTCGTTCAGTCTCTGTTCGTTCTCCGCTTCGAATTGCGTTTGTTCGAAATAATATTACATAAATATCGAATAGCTGGAGGTTACAGAGCCTGGGCTCAAGGGTAAAAACGACGAAGATTGTCGGCGTTGTATGTGTAGGAGCTTTCGGTCCCGTCCTCTGTTCGCAGGCGGAAAACACCTTCGCCCACGCTACTTGCTACGATGAATGGCCCATACCACTGAGGCTGAAGCTTTCCTTGCTTGTCGTTGTGTCTGACCAGGACCAAGTCCCCTTCGCAGATGTTTTTCCTTAGGACCTTCTTGTTCCGCCAGCCCCTTGTTTCGGCGTGGTACTTGTCTAGGTTCTTCGCCGCTTTTTCCCTATCCGCTTCGACGGCTTCCAGGCAGACATACCTGCTGACTGGGGTGTTTGCTGCCACTAGAGTGCAAAACGAGCCCAGTTTGAGTTCCTCTGGGGTTACCGCCTCGTCTCCGAACAAGAGCCTGAAGGGAGTAAAGCCGGTAGCCCTTGATTGCGAAACATTGTGTCCCCAAACAAATTGTTACCATCTCCCCGAGGCCACCTTCCCTTCTTCACGTCGAATAGTGATTTTGACACTGATTCGAAGGTTAAACCGTTTGCTCTTTCTACTGCTCCGTTTGATGCCAGATGATATACTGAGGCAAAATTAATTTGAATTGCCAGTTCTTCGCAAAAGTTCTGAACTCTGCAGAATCAAACTGCTTCCCGTTGTCTACCGTGATTCTGGAGGGCACTCCGAAACGACACACTATTCGCTGTCAAACAAAGCTGATCATGGTTCCCGAAGTTATCTTTGCGGCGGTTTAGCCTTGACCCACTTGGTGAAATATTCCGATGCTACAAGCTGCGAAACGGACGTTCCCCTGGAGTCTGTAGGTAGCGGACCGACAATATCGACTCCCCATCTCCGGCGGCCAAGTCGGTGCGATTGAACGTGTTAGGTTCGGGCGGTCATTCTATTTTTTGGCGAACAACCGGCATCCTTCGCACCGCCGGACTAACTCTTTCGCATCAAATGCCGCTGTTGGCCAGTAGAATCCTTGCCTCATCGCTCTGTGTGCTATCTCATGTGGTCCTCTATGAGCCCCGCATGTACCGGAATGAATGTCTTTTAGCAGCTGGACTCCTTCTTCTCGGCTTATGCATTTTAGCATTGGTGCTACGACACCTGACCTGTATAGATCGCCACCAATTACCGAATATAGTCTGGTCTTGGCGACCCAGCGCTCAATCTCCTGCTTTGTTTGCGGTTCGAACGAGCCATTGATGAAGGCTAGGATGGGGGTTCTCCAGTCTTCGCTTAGTATTGCGTGTATTAATTTTGGGCTTTCTTCTTCATCCTTGACAGATTGAATTGTTAGCTTCTGAAAGAACACATCCGAGGGCATTTCCAATGATTGAGCAGCCGCTTTCGCCAATTCGTCTGCTTCTGTGTTCTCGCTTCTTGGAATATGCTTGACCGAAAATCCTGCGAAATGCTTTTCCATCGAGCGCACGGCTGCCAAGTATCTGGTTAGCTCGGGTTCTCTAGCAAGAAAAGTTTTCTCTATTTGACCCGACACCACCATCGAGTCCGTCTTGATTGTGCATCTTCGCACGCCGAGTGCTCTTAGCTTGCGAAGTCCCAATAAGACTGCCTCATACTCTGCTGTGTTATTGGTTGAAAGGAAGTCCAACCTGGCTGCGTACTTGAGTTTGGGTCCCGTCGGGGGGATCAGAATTGCGGCTATTCCTGCTCCGGATGCTCCCCAGGCACCATCACAGAAAACAGTCCACGTGGCCTCTTCGAACTGCGGGGTGGTGTCGTTTGCTTCTTTGGGGTCCAGATCTGCTATATGAAATCTGCGAGGGCTTGAGATTTTATAGAAGAACGGTGTTCGTAGTCAATGACGAACTTCGTTCAGCTCTGCTTTGCCCATTTCGCAATTCTTCTGCTCCTTCCTGGTTCTTGAACAATGCCTCCAACGGTACCGTGAAGATAGTACTTTTATGTTGTGTGCTTGGAAGTAGGGCTTGAGCTTACGGGATGCCATGACCACTTGTGTAAGCGATTTTCTCCGCCGGAGTAGTTCAGTTTAGCACCGGACAACGCTTCAGAGACGAAATAGATTGGGAACTGTCGAAGTTTGTTTTCGCATTCTTTCTCCTCTACCAGTACTGCACTCACGGCCGACGGGGGATGCCGCGAGGTACGATGCTTGAGGGGTTGCTTTTCGGCGAAGGTGACGACAAAGTTGTCATCTTAGCGAGATATGCTTTCAAGTCTTCGAATGCCTGTTCTTGTAGGGGTCCCCACTTTCGAGGGGTCGGAGTTCTGGCGTTACGAAGAATGGAAGTCCCTTCTCGGCCGAGCGAGATATGAATCATTTAAAGGCGGTAGTCTTCCAGTCAATTGTTGCACTTGCCTTCGATTTCTTGGTGGCTGCATGTTGACTATAGCTGCTATCTTTTCGGGGTTCGCCTCTATTCCTCTGGCGGAGACCATACAACCGAGCATCTTTCCACTTTCGATGTCGAAGATACATTTTCAAGACGCAGCCCACTAGTTTTGATGTTTTCGAATGTCTCCCTCAAGTCTGAGATGTGTGTCTCCTTCTTCTTGCTAACGACGACGATGTCATCGACGTAAGCGACAAGATTTCTTCCTTTTTGTTCCTTGAATACCTTCGCTGTCATTCTGGAAAAAGTTGCACTAGAGTTTCTTGACCCTTCTGGCATTCTACGAAAGTAGTAGGTTCCTCCTGGTGTGATGAAACTCATTTTCTCCTCATCATCCCGATTCACCATATCGGTGGTAGCCCGCGCGCCTAGCAAATCGAGCATTTCGGAACCCGAAGCAATGTCGACCAGGGTATCGATTCGAGGCAGTGGAAACGGATCTTTGGGACATGCCTTGTTTAGGTCAGTGAAATCTACACACATTCGCCATTTGCCGTTGCTCTTTCGCACCATTACCACATTTGCCGGCCATTAAGGGTATTGCACGGTCTGATTACTCCGGCGTCCCAGCGATCTTTTTGCACCGTTAGCTTCGGCGTCTTCTGCTCTTTCATCTGACATTTTTCTTAATCTTTGTTTCCTTGGCTTGGCTTCGGGGCTAACGTTTAGGTTGTGCTGTGCCAAATCGCGTTTCACGCCTTTTAAGTCCGATGCGGACCAAGCGAATACCTCGCTGTTCTCGGGAAGGAAGTCCAATCGACTTCTTTGCTTCAGCGTCTTCCAAACTGGAGCCTATGTAGGCTGTTTTCGAAGGGTCGTTTGGCGAAAGGGATATCTTTTGCTTGTCATGCTTGTCCGCAGGCCTTGCACGCTTGGTATCTTTTTCTGATTTTTCTGTTATTTCTTTGGGCTTCGTGACTTCATTTATTACGCTGTATCCTGGAGTTGGCTTTCCTTCGATTCTTCTTGCGGCTATTTGATCACCGTGAATTGTGATTATGCCGAAAGGTGATGGCATTTTCATGCACAGGTAGCTCTAGCGTATGATGATGTCGAATTTGTCAATGACGCCTCTGCCAAATATGGGCGTATGCGGGTACTTTCGATGTTGGCGATATCGAAGGTGATGTCTTACGTGCGGACACGATCATCGTTGTGGAACGACATTAATGGAATTCTTTTCTTTCCCACGGCATCGACCTTCTTTCCCCCGAAGCCATACAAAGGATTGCTGGCTGGTTCGACCCCCTTCTATCGAAACCCATTGCTTGAAGGCCTTGGCGAATAAGATATCAGCGGAGCTGCCGTTATCAATCAAGATGTTGTGTGCGGTGTATCCCGCGATGTTATTTGTGATCACGAAAGCGTGCGTGTGGGGAAGTCTCTCACTTGGAAATCTGTTCGTCGAAGGTGATTGGCATTGTCGTCCATGCTTGATCGTTAAGGGGTGGCCTCGGGGTTCTGATCATTACCCTCCTTTCAAAATCCTTCTTCGCTCTTTTGCTTGGATGCTCCCGATTCGACCCCCCAGTTATCACGAATATGTGGCCCTTGGTTGGTAATCTGATGTTTACTATTTGCAATTCTCTGGAGCTTTCCCGCCATTTGCTTGTCCGGGCGTTGGAGTTCTCGCTTGTTAAGCAGCCTTGCTGGGCCGCCGCCGAAGAGCTGGACTCGCACGCTGATCATCCGATTGTTGTGCGGAAATGCGAACTGCCATGCTAAAGGGTGGTCTTTGTGCGTATCCGAGCTTGTGGTAGGCATTTGGCGGCTGCACACATCGATATTGGCCGCTGTGTTGTGGTACACATGCTTAAGCTTGTGACTCGCGGTTGGCGCGTCATCTCGCTCTTTTGCTCCTTCGCCAACTTGCCGTACTTGCACTCTTTTCGTTGTGTGACCCATGTTTTTTGTTGCAAAATAGACAAAATGGCGGCCTAGGTGCCCTATTCCCTGCATGAGCCGTGCGGCCCCCTCTGCCGCCCCTTTCGGTCCTTCCTCCTCTTCGACCTCGGCCGGAGCCAGGTTGCTGAGCTCCGGGATGATGATGATTGTACTGAGTTGTATGCTCATTCGTTTGCTGCATGTTGTGGACTGGGCGAAATGGTCTATTGCCCCTTTGGTCGTTGTTCTGTTTGTCTTGAGGTGGCGGTTTGGATGCCCGCATGTGTTCCTTTCTTCTTCTGAAATCCTCCTCTGCCCTGGCGAAACGACGCATTATGTCGAAGAGCTCGTGGACTGAACCTGGTGGGTCCTGAGCCAAATGACCTGCGCATTGCCCTATGGCCAGACCTTCTGTTGCGGCGGCGATGACAGGTTTCATCCTGGATATTTGGGACTTGGGCTTTGATCTGTATGAATCTTTCCAAGTATTCGGCCAAGATTCACCTTCCTTCTGAATACAATTCAAGACATCTCTCGTTGTCTTCGGCTTTAAATGGAAGCCTTCGAAATTTGTCGATGTCAGCCTTGAGCTGCGGCCAAGAGCGAACTGACAGAGGTTTGAGCGAATTGAACCATCCACTGGCTATGTCCTGTCTTTGCTAATATGAAAGATTTCGCCAAGGTACGAGCATCTCCGCTTGAGTATATGGTCTGTCTCTCGTAATTCGCTATAAACTTTTTAGGGTCTCGACTTTCCGTTGAACGGGGGGGATTCTTGGTTTGTAATTGGGTGGCCAGGGGTGCATCTGCAGTTCTCTTGACAACGGAGAGGTTGGGTCGAAAGCTTCAAAATTATCTTGGTCGCCGCCGATGATGACCGTTTTCTTTTTTCGCTCTGAACGGAGCCGCACCGTGCAGCCGTTGGATCTCCTTGAGTAGCTTCGCTTGTGTGCCTTCGCCTCGATGATGGCGCGGTCGGCTTAAATGCTGCTTTCGGCACGCGCGGCCTCCTCTGGAGGAGCTGTTCTCGCTGATACTCCGGAGCTTCGATTTCACTGACGTACTTGTCTAGCCTTCTCAACTTCCTTGCGTGGTCGACCACTTCGTCTTCTGGTACGGTTTCGTCTGAGGCTTCGGCGACGTGCCCGTCCCGTGGTCCGCTCTTTCTCTTCGGCCCAGGGTGGGACGCGGCG
This sequence comes from Chrysopogon serrulatus, assembly GCA_015844335.1. Lineage (NCBI taxonomy): Eukaryota > Viridiplantae > Streptophyta > Magnoliopsida > Poales > Poaceae > Chrysopogon > Chrysopogon serrulatus. Next base: position 262,962 of record JADLZL010003193.1, on the reverse strand, counting down.
GCCACGACGGCCGCTTTGTTGCTCATTCACATTGCCTCCGCCATCCACCGGGCGGTTTTAAATCGGACGGTCTTCTCGCCCCCTACTTGTCCCTTCGATGTCTCGGGGGGCATCGCCGGTAGCCTTCGCGGTTGCTTTTCTCGGAGCCATGGTCGGAATAGGCCGACCACGGTGGGCGCCCACTTTTGTTTTAGCGAATTAAACCTTGGACCAAATAGGAGAATCGGCCCGCCAGAAGCCCCCTCCTCCCACCCCTTGAGTTGGTATTTATAGGTGCGGTAGCCCACTCCTTTAAAGGAGTTCCCGATCATCTTGAAACGACGACTTTCCACGAAGGGAAAATCCACACAGTCGAAGTGTAATACGACCATTTAAATCATATTACCCATATTCCAGTCGATAAACAAATCCATACATCGATAACAGAGTGCAATAGAAAGGTTTACGATAACTTATTACAACGCCAACAAAGCGCGATCCGCGTAGAATCAATCGGAAAAGCTTGCGGAAGCGACTTCTAGCCAACGACTTGAGCGTAGCGACGAAACCCTCAACCATCGTGCTCGTCAGAGTTGTACTCCTCAGAACCTGCGTGCCAAAGTATCAGTACGATATGTACTGGCCACATTTCCACCCTATGCTTTGTTATGCTTTGTGGAACTGGTTGCAATAAGGCTTAAAGCAAAAGAACCTATATTTGGCTGTAGTTTCCTATGCAATATATGTCTGGTATAAATAAATAGTATATAGTTCAAGTTTTAACACCCAATCCACACACCATCATCTACCCATCCATTTCCACCCATCCTCCACATTCTCCACATCTCAAAACACTCATGTCGACAGGCCAACTCCCACTCGGCCTGTCTCAACGGTCCACGACCGGCTTGATCTCACAACATAGGGGAGAAAGGAAAGACTCATCTCCTATCTAGTGAAGCAGGGCCCGGGGAAAGGTCCATAGCCGACAAGTCGGCATATGTATCGATCGATCAACCATAACACTCTGCAGAGGTTTGCATACCCGGAAGATTAGCCATCCTCGAGCCCTAGGTGCCCCTAGGCGTAATTCAGCCGCTTGCTAGCCTAGAGCGATGCCACCCTACCTCTCGGCCCTGAACACCCCAAGTATAGTGCGGAATGGCTGATACTTGTGAGACACTGGCGTGACATCCCGAATGTCACAAAGGCCAGTGTTGTCTTGGAAGGGTGTGAGTCTCGCGCTTACCCGCACCTCCCTACACACTTTCGCCCAAAGAGTAATGGCACCGCTCTACCAAGTAGTCCAAAGTCTCTCATTCCCATAAGAGAGCGAATGGGATCTGGGGATTCTGGTGATACCGAGTACTAGTAAGTCCTTAGGGTTTGACCAAGCTAGGGTGTCTTCATCTGGTTTACCATTTTACGTGCCACCACAAAGACCTCGATCCCTGGCTCCACCCCTCGAAGCTCTCACCCGGGATCCCCGACTCCATTACCCGCCACGTGTATCGCAATCCGGATGCCCGGGTAGCATCGCATGGCATGACTCGCCATTGGCTCGTCGTATACCCTAGCTCGGTCGACACAACCCTCACCCTCCACACACCCAAGACTCACGCAGCACGCTCACCATCCTCCAATCTCAGGTTTGGCACCACGTGCCTTAGTAGTAAATATATATATCCATTTCCACCACGCATCACATCATGATATATAAAGCGCAGTAGAATTTAATAGCAACAATGATAGCATGCGTGCGTCTAGCCTAACAAATGGGTGAGCGAGGGGCAAGGTTGCGTCAAGGTAATGGCAATCAAGAAGTTCTACCATGCAATCCCTAATCGGTGAATAATAACAATAATTAAAGCACTAGCGGTTCTACTCATTTGCAATGCGTAAATAGGAGCTACGAGTTGTGGGTGGAATGTGGCACCTTCAGTGCAGTCGTCCCCAAATTCCTCGTTGTAGTCACGGTCGTCCTCGGTCCTCTCCTCCTCCGACTCTGAAACGGTATAATTACGGCCGCGTTAGCGACGCCTATAGAGGGCACAAAGGATCAAATGAACTGCGAAAAGATTCAAATGCATTCAAACATGACTCCAATGCGTAGAGCTTGATTTTAGATGAATTTCGAGACTTGGTTCACCAAATTTGAGTTCGTATGAGGAAATTATGAATTTCCGAAGTTTAATCACTATTCTGAAAAGGAAAAAGGCTGATTTAACCCTGGTGCGACACGTGTCGGCTGCTGATTGGTTCACTGTTGAGGGCTGACGTCAGCATGACGTCACCAGTGGGTCCGGTGCGGGCCTGGATGGGTTTGGCGGGCGGGTTTGGGCCGGGCCGCCCGCCACGTGTCGGTTACGTATTGCGCCACATCGTCATCTGGGCCGTCCAGTGGGCTCATGCCTACGGGCCCTGGTCCATCGTGGACTATTGCTCGGTGCACCGTGAACCGGTGTTGTTTCCGCGATGAGCCGAGTCTACGGTCCTTTCCTCTCTCTCCGCTCACATGAACGGGTGTGCACGGCATCCCGGCTCTCTCTCTCTCCTTCCATTCTCCTCTCCCCATCTTCACCCAGACGAGCCGCCGGCCAGCTTGTATGCAAGCATGGCCCTTCGGTGGTTCTCGGCTGCAATTCGACGCGCGCAGCGGCTCTAGGGTGACACGGCGAAATCGGGCCGGCTGCACGACGGCGGCTGCGGTTTCCCGGCGGGGTTGACCACGGCGGCGGCGGCTTGACGCCGGCGCGCAACGGGCGTAGTCCCAGTGTCTCCCGTGCCGAATTAGGTGCGAAGTTTCGTCAATTCGAGACTCGGTCTACGCGTTGGACTTGCCGGCGTCGACCCCTAAAAGCACGGTGGCGCGCACGCGACGCAACTAGTGCCCGCGGAGGCGGAGCCCGGCGGCTCGGGGCTCGCACGGTCTGCGTTAGGGGTCGCGTCCAGGCCTCGTCTCCGGTGCGGCTCGACTTCGGGAAGGCTCGGTGGAGCTCCACGGGCCATCAATGCGGAGCAAGGAGGCCGGTGTGGCTCGGAACGGCGGCGACAAGGCGGCGCTCCGTGTCGACGTCGCCGCTGCACGGAACAGCGCCAGCAGGCGTGTGGATCGGTCCAAGGGCTCGGCCAGGGGTCTCTTGAGATGCGATCGTGCGCACGACGCGTGTTGCGTCGGTGCGATCTCGGTTCCGGGGTTTACAGGCCTCGTCGGACTTTGATAGCGCTAGAACGGGACCTCGCCATGGCAGGACATGGCCACGGCGGCGGCACGATGGCTGCGGCGTTGCTGGTCTACACTACTCGTTCCTGTTGGCTGGGTTAGGTCGCGTGTGTGCGTGTGCAAGTGTGTACCGTGGGGTGCGGTGGGTTTTGGCCTACCCCTTTCCGGTGCAGAGCGCCATGGCCGGAAGAAGGACGAGGTCGAGGAAAGCGGCAGTGATGCTCACCTCGGTTGCGGGAAGATAGGCTAGCGGCAGTTTGAGGTGAAGCGGTGGAGCGTCGGCCGTGCCGTGCAGCGCAGCAACGTCGGCGTAGGCGTTCGCGGGCTCGTCTCCAACTCCGGCGCGGCGGCGTGCAGACCGACGGCGCCTCGGCGTTCCCCCCACCTTGCTTCCCCGTCCCTCTCTCGGTTCGGTTGGGCGAGCAAATGCCACGCAGTGGCGGCGTGTGGCTAGGGAAACCCTAGAGCGGGCAGGTATATATAGGCCGGGCGGCTCCTTCTCGGCGACGTTTGGACGGTGATCGCGGCGTTCGGCGAATCAAGCGGCTAGGGAAGCTAGGGCCGTTCTTTGGGGTTCATAAAAGCTCGGCGGGTCCCAATTGGCGTCGGCGTCACCAATTCGGCCCGCGGCCAAGGAATCGCGGGGGGAGGGAGGGGAGCATGGTCACGGCATGGTCGTGGTTCGAGCGGGAGATGCTCGCGGGGTCATGCAAACGCTGCGTGACCTGCCGGGGTCCATGGCGCCACGGTCAAGGGCGGCGCCGCCGTTGGATGAGGCCGGAGGGTGGGGATGGCTCGGGCGCTGGGTCCCTCCTCCCGCCCGTTGCTTTGGACAGCCGGGTCGGAGGTCGGGGATGACAAGCGGGGCCCGCTTGTCATTGGTCGCCGGGCGGGGAGGCAGCGCATGTGCTTGTGATGGGAGGCTTCTTTGGCTGCGGTCTTTGGGCCGGCCCATGGGTTCTTGCGCTACGGGGAAGAGGGGAAGAGAAGGGAGCGGGCTGGTTGGGCCGGTTGGGCTGCACGGGCTTCTTCTCCCCTTCTCCTTTCTTTTCCATTTTTTTTTTTATTGCTTTTCTAATTTCATTTATTCACTAGTTAAGCTCTAATGTAAGATTAGTCATGGTCATTATCCTGCTGGTGTTGGTTCATGGTGTTTGGCATGTGCCAAGGTCCTTCCCTATGTATATTGGGATTTATTTAGTAATCTGGCATATATACTTATGTATATATATTTGTATTATTAGGGGCATTGGTTTAATTAGTTGTAAATAATTAATGATCCTTCATTAATTATTTATTCTCATTATATTTATTTAGTTATTTTAGCACATCATAAAATCCAAGCAAAAACCAAATCATACGTGGTCTATGTTATAGTTGCACAAATACTTATATTATGGAAATAAAAATCAAGAGCTATTCACATAGGATAATAGTATTATGAAATATGTCAATATGCATATGATAATGATATAGTCCTATCTGGGTCCTTTATTGTGTAGGCTAGGGTTGGTTATACTAAATGACACTCAACATCACACAGATATGTGAGAAAAATTTTGTAGCTGAGATTTTTGTGTTTGTGAAAATTTCGGGTTGTTACAGTACTACCCCCTCATCAGGATCTCGTCCCCGAGATTAAAGTGTGACGTACCCTTCGAAGAGATAAGGATATTGCACTCGGAGGTCAGATTCCTTCTCCCACGTGGCTTCCCGCTCGGTGTGGTTACTCCACTGAACTTTGCACATTGTGATGGTCTTGCTTCGGGTCTCTTTGGTGTCTCTCCCCAGAATTTTGATGGGATGTTCTTTGTACTCTAGAGTGTCTTGTATATCGAGTGCATCGGTCGGAACTGCTTCATCAGGTACTCTCAAGCATTTGCGTAATTGTGAAATATGGAACACGGGGTGTACTCCTGCCAGTTCTTCAGGTAGCTCCACCTTATAAGCAAGTTTCCTGACCCTTTCAATGATCTTGTACGGACCGACATATCTTGGTGCAAGCTTTCCTTTTACGTGGAATCTGACTGTGCCTCGAAGCGGGGATACTTTAAGATAGACATGATCCCCAACTTCAAACTCAAGTTCCCGACGTCTCTTGTCGGCATAGCTCTTATAGCGGCTTTGAGCGATCCTCGATTCTCTCTCGACTTGGGCAACTCCTTCTTCAAAGATCTTTGATCTTGGCCGGGCCAAAGAATGTTCGTTCACCTGGTTGGGACCACATCAATGGGGTTTTGCGGGTCCGCCGTCTGAGGGCTTCAAAGGGGACATCTTGATACTCGACCGAAAAGCTGTTGTTGTATGAGAATTCTGCATAGGGTAGGCATTTCTCCCAATCTGACCCATAGTTCAACACACTAGCTCGGAGCATGTCTTCTAAGATCTGATTCACTCTTTCAGTCTGCCCATCTGTCTGAGGGTGATATGCGGTGCTGTAATCTAGCTTGGTACCGATGGACTCATGTAGGGCCCTCCAGAATCGAGATACGAACTGTGATCCGCGATCGGATACGATGCTAGCCGGGGCTCCATGAAGCCTGAGAATATGTTCAATATAGAGATCTGCGAGTTTCTCGGCCTCAAACTTCACCTTAACAGTATGAAATGAGCGACCTTTGTCAAGCGGTCCACGATTACCGGATGGAGTCATTGCCCTTTTGGGAACAGGGCAGACCTACAATGAAATCCATGGTGATACATTCCCACTTCCATTCTGGTACATCGAGAGGCTTAAGCAACCCAACGGGTCTTTGATGCTCGGCTTTCACCCTATTGCATGTGTCGCAACGTGCCACGTGCCCAGCAATGTCTACTTTCATGCCCTTCCACCAGAAGTGTTTCTTTAGGTCTCGATACATCTTAGCGCCACCAGGGTGAATGCAGTATTTGGAGTCATGAGCTTCAGTTAGAATCTCCTCTCGTAGGGTGGGATTGGAAGGCACACAAATTCTGTTTTTGAACCAGATGGTTCCCTGGCTGTCCTCATGGTGATTGGTTCTATACCCCAACTTCATCAAGCCTCGGAGGTAGCCGATCTCACTGCATTTCTTCTGAGCCTCGCGAATTCGATCGGTGAGATCATACTGTATTCGGAGCTCATTTAACATGCCATGCGGTAGTATCTCCAACCTGAATTCATCTAGCTCTGCCTTAAGCTCGGGTGGAACGGATTCCGTGATCAGAGTGTGGCAATAGCTCTTGCGACTGAGTGCATCTGCAACTACATTTGCCTTTCCTGGATGATAGTGTATCTCCAAGTCATAATCTTTGATTAGCTCCAGCCATCGGCGCTGCCTCATATTCAGATCTTCCTGAGTGAAAAAGTACTTCAGGCTCTTGTGGTCGGTGTAGATATCACACTTGTTGCCAATCAGATAGTGCCTCCAGATCTTGAGTGCATGAATTACCGCAGCAAGCTCAAGATCATGAGTGGGGTAACGCTGCTCATGGTCCTTCAGCTGTCGCGAGGCATAGGCAATGACTCGACCACCTTGCATAAGAACACACCCGAGTCCCTGGCGGGACGCATCACAATAGACTACGAAGTCCTTGCGAATGTCAGGTAAAGCTAGCACGGGAGTGGTTGTGAGCTTCGACTTTAAAGTTTGGAAGCTCGGTTCGCACTCGGTGTCCACTCGAATTCTTTGGTCTTCTTCAGAGATTGGTCATGGGTCGAGCTATCTTGGAGAAATTCTCGATGAATCGGCGATAGTATCCCCGCCAATCCCAAGAAACTTCGATCTCAGTCACATTACGGGGCTGCTCCCATTCTTTTTACAAATTCGATCTTGGCCGGGTCAATCTGCGACTCCTTCAAATGGATAGTACATGGCCTAGGAACGCAACTTCCTCAAGCCAGAATTCACATTTGCTGAACTTGGCATAGAGCTGATGCCGGGCTAGTTTTTCGAGCACAGTCCTCAGGTGCAGTTCGTGTTCTTCGGCAGTCTCAGAATAGATGAGGATATCATCGATGAACACCACCACGAACTTATCCAGCTCTTCCATGAACACCTTGTTCATCATATTCATGAAGTATGCGGGGGCATTTGTGAGTCCAAATGACACCACTGTGAACTCATATTGGCCATATCTGGTAACAAAGGCGGTCTTAGGGATATCTTCTTCCTTGATTTTCATCTGATGGTAACCTGACCTAAGGTCGATCTTTGAGAAGTATTTAGCTTTTCGCAGCTGGTCAAGCAGGTCATCTATCCTGGGTAAGGGGTATTTGTTCTTGATGGTTACAGCATTTAGGTTTCTATAGTCTATACACATCCTCATGCTGCCATCCTTCTTCTTGACAAACAGGACGGGAGAACCCCAGGGTGAGGCACTTGGCCTAATGTACCCTTTATCAGAGAGCTCCTTAAGCTGTTTCTTAAGCTCCTCGAGCTCGTCAACCGACATGCGGTAGGGTCGCTTAGCAATGGGGCCCGTACCTGGCAGAAGGTCGATGACGAACTCAACATCCCGATCTGGGGGTAGGCCTGGGAGTTCTTCAGGGAATACATCAGCGTAGTCCCTAACTACTGGCACATCGTCTACTGTCTTGGTTTTGGTTTGGGACTCGGTTTTGGCTTTTAAAGCACATAGGAGTGAAGTGGATCTACCTATCTGGGGTTCACACCTAACTGCTTGACCGGTGGGGTGAGTTATTTGGACATATCTGGGGGAACAGGATATTACACCACGGTGCTTGGTTAGCCAATCCATTCCTAATATAACATCTAGGCTAGTGGAGGGAAGTAGGGTTAGGTTGGCTTTGAAGGTAAGACCCTCGATTGTGAGTTTCACTCCCTCGCAGAGGTGGGTGCACTTAAAGTCTCCAAGAGGAGAGCTGGTGATGATGGGACTAGAGCGGGGAATTATAGGGATGTTATGCTCTCGTGCAAACTTGGATGCAATGTATGAACATGTAGCTCCAGAGTCAAATAGTACTGATGCCTTAATACCATTTACTAAAAACATACCGTACACCACGCCCGGGGCATCCCGAGCATCCTCGGCGTTCGGTGGGTGAGGCGTCCACGTGTGGCGCATCCTTTGTATGGCGTCTTTGCGGGAGGCGGGGGTAGTGATCCTCTCGGGGCAAGTAGCGGACTTGTGACCGGGCCGGCCGCACGTGAAGCATGTGAAAGGCACACCGCCTGTGGAGGTTGGCGCAGAGCCTTCCGGTTGCCGAGCTTGGTGGAGGTCGGTTCGATGCGGGGACGGTCGTAGGTACCACGGGTCGGGTGGAGTGGTCCCGAGTGTTGCGGTCCGAAGTAGAGCGGGAGTAGTTGGTGGTGTAACCTCCACTACTCTTGCCGTAACTGTGCGGCGTCCTTGAAGTAGCGGGTACGACTAGCCGAGGGGCATCCCTACGGAACCTCTTGCGCTCGGGGTTGCGAAACGAGCCATCGGTCTTGCGCTTCCTATCCCCGGATTCCTCCCCGCTTCAAGATTTGATCCTTCTCGATCTGATATACAGCGGTCAATCAAGTCACGCAGGGTGTGACTTTTGGTGCCTCCTGTGCGGCTTGATGCGAGAGTTCAACCCCTTCCCCTCGTAGTAGTAGAGCTTTTCATCCTCCCGTGATCGATAGAGATGGGTGCATAGCGTAGGAGGTTGGTGAAGCGGGTGGTGTACTCATAGACACGCTCATTGCCCATCTTGATGTTGCGGAACTCCTCATCTTTTCGCCTTCATCACACCCTCGGGGGATGTGGTATTCGGTGAATGCTTCCACAAATTCATCCCATGAGATATTGGCGGGGTCTTCATGCGAATCACAGTAGCTATCCCACCAGGCGCGTGCAGCACCTGTGAGCTGGTGTGAGGCAGCCGCGATGCACTCCTCATCGGTGGTGCACGTGGTCATGTCCAGCTTCTTCTCCACCTCTTTGAGCCAGTCAGAGGCAGCGAGTGGGTGCAGGTCGTCTTGCCGTCATAAGTGGGCGGCCTGAGTTTCATGAACCCCTCGAGCTTCCTCTGGAAATCGTTCTGATTGCCTCCATTGCGGCGATTGGCTCCTTCCACGAGTGATGCCAGGAGCTGAGTCTGTTGGGCCATCACCTCGGCAAGCGTAGGCGGCGGAGGTGGTGGCGGTGGAGGAGGCGGGGGAGGCGCTCCACCAGCTTGTGCTCCAATCGGTACTTCGTTGGCAGGTGGGGTCTGTTCGCGGACGTCCTCCACTTCATTGTCGAAGAGGATGGCCTCAAAGACGCCCTCGTCCCACGACCACGACCGCGTCCCTGACCACGGTTGCGATTCGCTCCAACGCCCCATGGCTGGTGCGGGGAATGGGGCGCGCCTTGCAGGCGAGCAGAACGTCGTGAAGACATCTGCGTCATAGCCATAAAAGCATTTTAGTGCACTAAATATGGATTATAGTATCTTCTTTTCATTAGTAATTAAGAGTTTAACCAGTTTAAAACATTCCTCTATCCTACACTCAATCAAAGAAGCAATAAGATCCATAAAATGCATTAAGAACCAATCATTCATTACATGGGTTTATTACATGGCGATATCCCCAGCGACTACACCAGTGGATTCGCGAAGATCATGCTAATCGTAGTCTATAGCATAAAGGGGTACATCATGTCTGAATACATCATGGAGCTCATGCTAACTCATGATAACACATACTCGTGGCCCACGCCAGGTCCACCTATCCTATGAACTACTCCCCGGTGGTACACGGCCAAAGGGATGCGACTATCAGCGGCTTCGAGCTCCTCGTTGGTCTTGTGCAGACGACCGACGTAGTCCAGAGCCTCGGCAAGCTCCTCAGTAGGCTGGGCCTCTAGAGGGGCGGGGCAAGCTGAGAAGTTGAGACGGGATGGGCCTAGCTCGAAGGTCTCCTCCCGGGCTTCTCACGACGGGCGACACCGGTGCCCGATCCATCCAAATCCCCCTATCTCACTCAGTCGTCTCTTGTCCGATCTTTTCCAGGCTGACAGTGTCCTCTTACTCTTGTCGCGGAGGTACTCGCTCAGCTTGACCTGACTGATTAAGTGACCCTGGTTGCGAACCGCCCTAACTCTCATTTCTTCTATTTTCTCCTCCTGGGCCTTGATCTTGGACTTAAGCTTCAGAAGTTCTATGCCATTGTTCCTCTCCTTACTCTTGCCCTGCTGACAAGCTGCACTCTTGTCGTCTAGGATCCTCTGTAGCTCCAGGACCCTGCTGTCCAGGTACACGTTCCTGTTCCCGAGGTCTGCCGCCTTGTCCTGGAGGTCGGCGACCTCAGCCTTGTGCTTCTCCTCCTGTCGCTCCAGCTTGTCCTGAAGTTTGGCGATCATTGCGCTCTGCCGTGCCTGAACCTCAGCTGCCTTCGTGGCACATTCCTGGTAGTCAGCTAGGAGGTTACGGTCTCGGCGGCACTTCTGCTCCATCTGCGTGATATACTTGTCCTGCTCTAGAAGGTGGTAAGCTGAGATGCGGAGACAAGGGTCCACCTCAGAGAAGATGATCTTGCTGCTCTCAAGTGACAGCTCACTGGGCGTAAGGTGAAGGTCTAGAGCCTGAGGGAGAAGGCGAAACTCAGTCGTCTTTAGGTGCTCGTAGGCGCTCTTCATCACAGCGCGTAGTGCTCTGAGTGACACGGACTGAAGTCCCTCCTCTATGGACTCTGCCACGGTGAGCTCGGAGAAGGCTGGTACTGTGGGTAGGGTCTCGCTTGCGGGGATCTCGACCTCGGTGACAACGTAGCCCTCGATTCCACCGTCACGTGCGGGCTTGCCGGTGCAGGTGTACTTGATCGACTCGATCGGGACCCCTAGTGTCTTCAGGACCTGACGAAGGGTCAGCGCGAAGCCTCCGAACTGCTGGCCGTCAAACGTGATCTTGGTGGTGTCGAAGTGTAAGGGTCCGATCGGAGGGTGCGTGGGGCTCGCCATCTGCATATCCAGGGGAAATTTGGTTAGCAAGTCAGTCGAAAATAGATAAGCCTTGCATAAAAAGTGAATGCAGGGTCGGTATATATAACCGAAAGAAAGGCTAGCTTGCCCTACACTAACGTCCAACTTAGGGGTTTCGTCCTAGGGTCAAGCATGGCTTTGATACCAACTGAAACGACCTGACTTTCCACGAAGGGAAAATCCACACAGTCGAAGTGTAATACGACCATTTAAATCATATTACCCATATTCCAGTCGATAAACAAATCCATACATCGATAATGAGTGCAATAGAAAGGTTTACGATAACTTATTACAACGCCAACAAAGCGCAGATCACGTAGAATCAATCGAAAAAGCTTGCGGAAGCGACTTCTAGCCAACGACTTGAGCGTAGCGACGAAACCCCTCAACCATCGTGCTCGCCGAGTTGTACTCCTCGGAACCTGCGTGCCAAAGTATCAGTACGATATGTACTGGCCACATTTCCACCCTATGCTTTGTTATGCTTTGTGGAACTGGTTGCAATAAGGCTTAAAGCAAAAGAACCTATATTTGGCTGTGGTTTCCTATGCAATATATGTCTGTATAAATAAATAGTATATAGTTCAAGTTTTAACACCCAATCCACACACCATCATCTACCCATCCATTTCCACCCATCCTCCACATTCTCCACATCTCAAAACACTCATGTCGACAGGCCAACTCCCACTCGGCCTGTCTCAACGGTCCACGACCGGCTCGATCTCACAACATAGGGGAGAAAGGAAAGACTCATCTCCTATCTAGTGAAGCAGGCCCCAGGAAAGGTCCATAGCCGACAAGTCGGCATATGTATCGATCGATCAACCATAACACTCTGCAGAGGTTTGCATACCCGTAAGATTAGCCATCCTCGGAGCCCTAGGTGCCCCTAGGCAGTAATTCCGGCCGCTTGCTAGCCTAGAGCGATGCCACCCTACCTCTCACCCCCGAACACCCCAAGTATAGTCCGGAATGGTCGATATGTGAGACACGCCGTGACATCCCGAATGTCACAGCCAGCCGTGTTGTCTTGGAAGGGTGTGAGTCTCGCTTACCCGCACCTCCCTACACACTTTCGCCCAAAGAGTAATGGCACCGCTCTACCAAGTAGTCCAGCCGTCTCTCATTCCCATAAGAGAGCGAAATGGGATGCAGGGGATTCCCCGGTGATACCGAGTACTAGTAAGTCCTTAGGGTTTGACCAAGCTAGGGTGTCTTCATCTGGTTTACCATTTTACGTGCCACCACAAAGACCTCGATCCCGGGCTCCACCCCTCGAAGCTCTCACCCGGGATCCCCGACTCCATTACCCGCCACAGTATCGCAATCCGGATGCCCGTGTAGCATCGCAAGCATGGCATGACTCGCCATTGGCTCGTCAGTATACCCTAGCTCGGTCGACACAACCCTCACCCTCCACACACCCAAGACTCACGCAGCACGCTCACCATCCTCCAATCTCAGGTTTGGCACCACGTGCCTTAGTAGTAAATATATATATCCATTTCCACCACGCATCACATCATGATATATAAAGCGTAGTAGAATTTAATAGCAACAATGATAGCATGCGTGCGTCTAGCCTAACAGCGGGTGAGCAGGGGCAAGGTTGCGTCAAGGTAATGGCAATCAAGAAGTTCTACCATGCAATCCTAATCAGGTGAATAATAACAGTAATTAAAGCACTAGCAGTTCTACTCATTTGCAATGCGTAAATAGGAGCTACGAGTTGTGGGTGGAATGTGGCACCTTCAGTGCAGTCGTCCCCAAATTCCTCGTTGTAGTCACGGTCGTCCTCGGTCCTCTCCTCCTCCGACTCTGAAACGGTATAATTACGGCCGCGTTAGCGACGCCTATAGAGGGCACAAAGGATCAAATGAACTGCGAAAAGATTCAAATGCATTCAAACATGACTCCAATGCGTAGAGCTTGATTTTAGATGAATTTCGAGACTTGGTTCACCAAATTTGGAGTTCGTATGAGGAAATTATGAATTTCCGAAGTTTAATCACTATTCTGAAAAGGAAAAAGGCTGATTTAACCCTGGTGCGACACGTGTCGGCTGCTGATTGGTTCACTGTTGAGGGCTGACGTCAGCATGACGTCACCAGTGGGTCCGGTACGGGCCTGGATGGGTTTGGCGGGCCGGGTTTGGGCCGGGCCGGCCCGCCACGTGTCGGTTCTATATTGCGCCACATCGTCATCTGGGCCGTCCAGTGGGCTCATGCCTACGGGCCCTGGTCCATCGTGGACTACTGCTCGGTGCACCGTGAACCGGTGTTGTTTCACGATGAGCCGAGTCTACGGTCCTTTCCTCTCTCTCCGGCTCACATGAACCAGGTGCACGGCATCCAGCTCTCTCTCTCTCCTTCCATTCTCCTCTCCCCCTGTCTTCACCCCGACGCAGCCCGCCGGCGGCGAGTATGCAAGCATGGCCCTTCGGTGGTTCTCGGCTGCAATTCGGCCAAGGCCTTGCGCTCTAGGGTGACACGGCGAAATCGGCTGGGCCGCACGACGGCGGCGGGTGTTCCGGCGGGGCTGACCACGGCGGCGGCGGCTTGACGCCGCGCAAGCAACGGGGGCGTAGTCCTCGGTGTCTCCCCCTGCCGCCGAATTAGGTGCGAGTTTCCGTCAATTCGAGACTCGGTCTGGCGTTGGACTTGCCGGGCGTCGACCCTAAAGCACGGTGGCGCACGCGACGCAACTAGTGCCCGCGGCGGAGCTCCGGCGGCTCGGGTCTCGCCGCGACGGCGTTCCGGGGTCGCGTCAGCCTCGTCTCCCTCCGCGGCTCGACTCGGGAAGGCTCGGTGGAGCTCCACGGGCCATCAATGCGAGCAAGGAGGCCGGTGTGGCTCGGAACGGCGGCGACAAGGCGGCGCTCCCGTGTCGACGTCGCCGTGCACGGGAACGCGCCCGCGGCGGTGTGGATCGGTCCAAGGGCTCGGCCAGGGGTCTCTTGAGATGCGATCGTGCGCACGACGCGTGTTGCGTCGGTGCGATCTCGGTTCCGGGGTTTACAGGCCTCGTCGGACTTTGATAGCGCTAGAACGGGACCTCGCCATGGCAGACATGGCCACGGCGGCGGCACGATGGCTGCGGCGTTGCTGGTCTACACTACTCGTTCCTGTTGGCTGGGTTAGGTCGCGTGTGTGCGTGTGCAAGTGTGTACCGTGGCCGGTGCTGGCCTTGGCCTACGCGCTCAGTGCAGAGCGCCATGGCCGGAGAAGCGGACGAGGTCGGAAAAGCGGCGGTGATGCTCACCTCGGTTGCGGGGAAGATAGGCTAGCGACGCAGTGTTGAGGTGAAGCAGTGGAGCGTCGAAGCCGTGCCGTGCAGCGCAGCAACGTCGACGTAGGCGTTCGTGGCTTCGTCTCCAACTCCGGCGGCGGCGGCGTGCAGCACCGACGGCGCCTCGGCGTTCCTTTCCCCCACCTTGCTTCCCGTCCCTCTCTCTCGGTTCGGCGTGGGCGAGCAAATGCCACAGAGTGGCGGCGTGTGGCTAGGGAAACCCTAGAGCGCTGGGCAGGTATATATAGGCCGGGCGGCTCCTTCTCGACGACGTTTGGACGGTGATCGCGGCGTTCGGCGAATCAAGCGGCTAGGGGAAGCTAGGGCCGTTGCTGGGGTTCACAAGCGAGCTCGGCGGGTCCCAATTGGCAGTCGGCGTCACCAATTCGGCTTCGCGGCCAAGGAATCGCGGGGACAGGGAGGGAGCATGGTCACGGCATGGTCGTGGTTCGAGCGGGAGATGCTCGCGGGGTCATGCAAACTGCGTGACCCTGTCGGGTCCATGGCGCGCGGTCAAGGGCGGCCGCGCCGTTGGATGAGGCTGGAGGGTGGGGATGGCTCGGCGCTGAGGTCCCCTGCTCCCGCGCCGTTGCTTTGGACAGCTGGTCGGAGGTCGGGATGACAAGCGGGGCCCGCTTGTCATTGGTCGCCGGGCGGGGAGGCAGCGCATGTGCGCTGTGATTGGGAGGCTCGCCGGCTGCGGTCTTTGGGCCGCCCAGCCGGCTTGCGCCTTAGCTGGGCGGGAAGAGGGGAAGAGAAGGGAGCGGGCTGGTTGGGCCGGTTGGGCTGCACGGGCTTCTTCTCCCCTTCTCCTTTCTTTTCCATTTTTTTTATTGCTTTTCTAATTTCATTTATTCACTAGTTAAGCTCTAATGTAAGATTAGTCATGGTCATTATCCTGCTGGTGTTGGTTCATGGTGTTTGGCATGTGCCAAGGTCCTTCCCTATGTATATTGGGATTTATTTAGTAATCTGGCATATATACTTATGTATATATATTTGTATTATTAGGGGCATTGGTTTAATTAGTTGTAAATAATTAATGATCCTTCATTAATTATTTATTCTCATTATATTTATTTAGTTATTTTAGCACATCATAAAATCCAAGCAAAAACCAAATCATACGTGGTCTATGTTATAGTTGCACAAATACTTATATTATGGAAATAAAAATCAAGAGCTATTCACATAGGATAATAGTATTATGAAATATGTCAATATGCATATGATAATGATATAGTCCTATCTGGGTCCTTTATTGTGTAGGCTAGGGTTGGTTATACTAAATGACACTCAACATCACACAGATATGTGAGAAAAATTTTGTAGCTGAGATTTTTGTGTTTGTGAAAATTTCGGGTTGTTACACATACCCTCCTGAAAGCTTCTCTGTACTGCTCCCTCGTGTCCCCACTCGTCCATGGGGGGTGTTCAGGTCATTTCACTCCTCAGGCTCAACCGCTCCCCCCCGACACGGTGTTCCCCACCTGTGGCCCCCCCTTTAACTGCCAGGATCGGCGAAAACCTTTTCGACCCAGCGAAAAGGCTTTCGTCTCTGCCAGGCTCGTCCCCAGGGAACGCCAAGGCGAGAAATATCTCGACCCAGCGAGAAGGCTTCCGCCGTCGCGCTGACCTGTTCGCTGGTGGTGAGTTGCTCCCTACGGGAGGCGACGACCGGCGAAAGCCATTTCGCCACAGCGAAACCTTATTCGTTATCGAAAAGGCGTCCGACTATGCCGGCACCGCTTCGTGGCGTTGTTCCGTTATACTCCCCCAACACAACCGATCACAAAAAAGGGATGGGGAAGGTATACGAAGCTCACCGGAGCTCAGCGCTCACGCTGGCTCTGCCGGAGGTGGAGCAGTGAGGGGTGGCCGCGGTGGAGACGGCTATGGTGGCGTACACCGGCGGCATAGCCCCGTTCAGGCATGTCTGTCGTGGTAGAGACCGCGGTGACGGGCCGATGAGCTTTGCAAATCACGGCGGTGCTGGGGCACCGCTTGATTTGACGTAAGAAGCTCGGATGCTAGCTGACTAGGGCGAGCGGCTAAGGCGGTGCTCGGCGGCCGGCTGCGAAAGAGAAACAACAACGCGGGGTGTTCCGGCGGCCAGAGCAGACGCGGGTGGGCTTGGTGGGTGTGTGAGAAGGTGGCGAAGCTTGCTGGTGAGATGGTGGCGGTGATTGTGCAAAGTGTGGAGCTTGAATTTGGCGACGACGTCACGGCGGCCGAATTACACCGGCGGCGGGACAGAGGGAAGGAAAACGACGACGATGGCCAGGACTTCGACTTTTATAGGGCATGGATGGACCGAGGAGCTAGCCAGCGACTTCACGAAGCTTTCCAGGTGGTCGGAGGCGAGGAAAATCCGGGGAAGCCGCGAGAATGCCACGGAGGCCGGCGGCATGCGCACGACATGGACACGGCAGAGGAGAAACTCAATTCCCCCCCTTCGGTTACTGTAGCAGGGACACCTTATCTCTCTCTTTTCCAAATTACTCCCAAAAAGTGAACACAACATGAAAAACTCCCAAAATATAAATTGTGCAACTTTTCATGCTCTACAAACTTTATTAAACAAGTTCTATCAAATTCCAATTATTTTTGAAACTACATTTAAAAATTGAAAAGAGGGCAAAAACCTAAATGTAAGGATTTCAAAATTACTTTTAAATTTTGAATAAATGATGAAAATCTCCAAAAATAAAAGTTGTTCCATTTTCAAGATCTACAACTTTTATTAAGAGAGTTTTTCATGAAACTGAATAATTTTTAAATTGGGGTTTGAAAATCAAAAAGGGAATATTTCCCAATTTAATAAACTTTTGAAATTACTTTTGATTTTATTCAAAAACTTGAAAAACTTTATTTACCAAACTTGTAGAGCTCAAGGAGAGGCACAAACTGTATTTTGGAAGTTTTCCCAAATTTTGAATATTTTGAGATGAAATTGAGAAAGGGGTAAAAGCTTTTGAAATTTTTAGGTTTTGAAAAGGAATTGCAAAATTCAAACTTTGGACAATTAATTAATGATGTTGTGGTGAGTTTCAAACCCAACCAATGGCACACTTTCAAAATACAAAGTTCATACTTTGAAATGATATCAAAGTTTGGCAACTTTTATTTAGAAAATTAATTATGGTTAGCTCCTCAAAAGTGAATTTGAAATATAAATCCCAACACTTAGCCAACTAGAGTTAGGGTTTGGGATTCGGATTCCAAATTCAAATTTGATTCTTTCTTTTACATTATTTGACTTGTAAAACATGTTTGGGGTGTGAGTCAAGGTTAGTCAAACACTTGCAAACATCAAAGTGGGTTTTAGTTGATTGCTTTTATAAACAAAATTAAACATGTGAGTGGAGTTTAAATGGTATACACATACACATATGATGTAAAAGTGCGCAAACAACCTAGAACTTTGTAAACTCATTTTAATTATACATGTTAAGGTTCTCTAATCATGAATGCTTATGCAATGCTTATGATGACATGACAGGTTCAGGTTAACGTAACACCAGAGGTGTTACAGCACCAGTGTAACCAAAGAGCTATTGATGCATTCCAGATTGACATTGTTTGCAAAGAAACTGTCACATAGTGCATAGAAGTCTCCTTTGATGATCTGCCAGCATTTTTTTAAAAATAATCCATTAAAACCATCTGGCCCAGGACTTTTATCAGAAGGCATTCTTTTGATTACCTCATCTATCTCCTCATGTGTGAAAGGCTCAATTATGCAGCTCAGGTCCTCATGGGTGGTGAAAAGGCTACTCAACTCAAAAAGCATTATTGGATTTTCTGTGACTCCCATTCTGCCTTTAAAACTATTCCATATAATTCTAGCTTTTCCTTCATGATCAGACAGCCAAATACCTTGGTCATTTTTCAATTGCATGATGGAATTATTTCTGTATGAGATGGTGGCCATTGCATGGAAAAACTTGGTGCACTCATCCCCAAGCTTGATTTTGTTTTCTCTATACCTATTTTTCCAATAGGTATTTCTAGTCTTAAAGAGGAGAGCTAACTGCACTTTGATGACAATCCTTAAGTTCTGCTCAGTATTGAATAAAGGTCTGATCTCTTCCAGGGAATCCAGGAATAGAATAACTGTGTTGCAATTAGCAATGAGTGTCTTTGTATTAGAGAACTGTCTGCTCCAAGACTTGAGGCAGTATCTGAGTCTCTTAAATTTAACTGAGAGGATAGAAGCTGCATCTGTGTGATTGACATAGTGATTCCAGGAGTTTGCAACCACATTCATGAAATCTGGCATGTCTGACCAAAAGTTCTTGAATCTGAAGAGATTAGCTCTAGGGATCATGGTATCTATAATTACCTGGCATGGTATATGGTCTGACGTTATCTTAGCCAAGGGAATGACCTGAGTGTTTGGGAAGCTCTCAATCCAATTTACTGAGGTGAAGAACCAATCAAGCTGCCCAAGGCGTGGGTTTGCCTGCATGTTACTCCATGTGTATGCCCTACCTTTCAAAGGTAACTCAACCAAGCCAAGGTGTCCAATTGCATCATTAAAGATCATAGTGTCCTGGAGATTCCCTCCTGGTCGATTCCTGTCACTAAGTGAACGGTAAAGGTTGAAATCCCCGAGGAACAACCAATTCTCTGAATCGCAAATAGTGTGGCCTTTCAGCCAAGAGATGAATGTTGTTTTTTCAGGTTCAACGCAAGGCCCATATATTGTTACTAATTTCTAGCTTTGGGCGTTTAACCGGGAAGTGAACGAGACTGTGAGGCCAAAACTACGCTTATCAATAGTGATTCCTTGAAAGACTGAGCCAATCCAAATTGTCAGAATCCCACCCGAGGCACCATCCTAGGGAATAAAATCAAAACAATCAAAACGTTTGGGAGCAAACTTTCTGATGAAGGCTATATCGATATGATCTCTCTTTGTCTCCTGTAGACATATCACAGAGCATGCACTTTGGTGGGCTACATGCTCAACCTCGCCGGTTCCGCCCGCTTCGTCTCCATGTCGTCGTTTCGGCCGCCCCATGCTGACCGCCATGGTATGGATGCCATCCACTCAAGCCATGGCCGCGTCCTCCTCCGTCCCAACTGGCACTGGGAGATGGACGGTATCTACCTATTCGTGTGGGATCCCATCACGGACAAGCAGAGGGAACTGCCCGTGCTGCCGGCGACCCCAGGACCGCGCATATATTACTGGGATGCGGCCGTCGTCTGCGCCGGGGGCGACGGCTGCAGCCATGTTGACTGCCACTTTAAGGTCGTCGTCGTGGGACTATCCGGACAGCGGGCTTTGTCTTCTTTGTACTCATCTGAGGCTGGTAGCTGGAGTGATCCCATCGTTGCTTCGGGGAGAGGAGGATTTGTTGGCTTCCCTATGCAGAAGATTGTCCTCGCTAGGAATGACCTCTACTTCTGGAGGAGAGGCAATGATTTAGCAATAATTATTTTCAAGTACGACTTGCTGACAAATCAAATTTGCGAGATTAGGTTACACCGTGAAGCCCAAGCGCAACTGACCATGGGTGGAATGCTAATTGCTACAGATGATGGGAGGCTAGGAGTTGCCAAGGCAATCAATTCAACACTTTGCCTGTGGCTAAAGGAGCAAGGAAGATGGGCAGAAAGCAGAGTCATTCGCTTCATGCACTACTCCCACCTGAAGCTGCGGAAGGCGAACCTTGGGTGTCTGGCTTTGCAGAGACTGGAGCTGGTGTCATTTTCTTATGGACACATGTTGGAGTTTTCACTATTGATATGAATGCATGGACGATCAAGAAGGTAGGGGAGAGCTTTGGCTCATGTCACGTTTTCCCCTGCGTGGGCTTCTGCACTCCAGGTACATATTTGTTCTCTTTTTATTTTGCCCATTTGGACAAGTATTATTTCAGCATGAAAATATTGGTCAATTGCATATGTGCTCAACAATATGCTGTTATCTTTTTGTTTTTCTTTTTTGTGGGCAAAAAGAACAATGAGTCTGTCAAAGTGATATCTCAACCTCATGTAAAAACCAGATTACTCCTATGTGTATATTACCTACAAAAATAGATTTTACCTACATGAGCGTCTACAGTCCAGATATTAGCCTAATGCCAATCTTTAATGATATATGTTCCTCTCCTGTATGCTAATGTCACCTGATGATATTGTAGAAATACAAATGGGATAGAAATACGAATGGGATATGTTCCTAGGTCTGGATCAGTTTGAGTTCATCTTAATGATGTTGTGGATATGTGAACATTAACTGGGTACTAAAACAGTGCTGGTTTGTCGGCCATCAGAGGCAACTTAATGGCTCTTGTGTGAGTTTTGTAGACCCAATGTTCATTGCTACCATCGATTCCTCATATTTTGTATTTGTATTTCTTATGCAGCACTGGGAAAAATCTCCACAGATGAGGGGACCAGGATCTAGTGTTGTGATCTCTTCAGATGATGGACCAGGAGGTGGTGCTGTGGCGTCTACGGATGAGGGGAGAGGAGCTGGCATATCAGTGCATAAGAAGCTCAAATTACATGAAATTACTCGGACAGAAGCATGGTTTTTGGTGGGATCTCTACATGATTTTGCTACTGTGCTGGCCTTGTTCTGTATTGGGAGTAATTAATAGTACCATTTATCTCTAAAATCTGTACTTTGCTACCTAGTTTCAAGCTGTTTTGGGCTCATCTGCAAGATGGTAACTAGATCATGACTGTAATTGCTTTGTGCTTGGGAACTATGAGAATGATATTGACTCATGTATGAGAGTATGACATGGAATTTAATGCTGTGTATGGTTGTGGAAAATTTTCCTCTTCTACTTAAAGCCTGGAACCAGGGAATGAAATTAGTAACTTGAATCCTTATTTTATGAATGAATCATTTGATTGATTTGTTTAACAGTCCTTGCAAAGAGGTAGTAGGACGCAAAATACTAGGGACTATTTCTGTATGAACTGGGAGCAGGCTTTCCATACTGCAAAGGTTCAAACATGTCTATCTTTCATTCCCCCAGTTAGTTTTGCCCGCTTGCATTTGGGAAATAAAAGGCTGTTCATATCTTGCAGATCCAGTGCTGAAGCACCTTTTGAATCCTAATGTATCTAAAGATAGTTTACCATGTGCTGATCTCCAGGGAATATATTGGACATCTAGGATGCTAGCACAGCAACAGCAGAGGAAAATAGGTGCCCTGACCCTGAATCATAGAGGGAACAGGAGATTATGCTTTGCAGAATGCTAGCACAGCAATAGCAGAGGTCAATGGTTGCCCTGAATCATAGGGGAAACAGGAGATTATACTTAGCAGAGGGATGGTGCTGAAACAACATCTTCAATTATTAAGAAGATTATATCAAGAAGTCTTGGACTTGATGAATGCTGAGAAACTACACAGTAAACAATCTCGAAATTGTACTGAAGCTAGCCCATTTAGATTTGTTTGTTCAGGAAAAGAAAGGCATGGAATACATTAGATTTGATCTCAGGCTACGATCATGGGTGATTCACTCAATAAACTGACTAAATTCAACAGTTTGGGGTAGTGAATACCATTTGCTTTTAGGCCAGTGAAATATTTGTTTCAGCTGGTAATGAAGAATGACTTATTTTCCTTGGCTCACAGAAAATTGTTTTTGGTCCTAACAAGAGATGGATTACAATGGATCGTCCTTGAATACTATACTGATTACTAAGTGCTCATGCTACAAAGGTTTCTCATCAGGAAATACAGGAATGCTCGCTATGGTCAGCACCACAACACCGTTGTTTTATACTTTTACTGAAAGTGAAGGGCGTTCTGCTGCTGAGCAACTTGAGGTAGTCTTCACTGCAAGGTTATCATCATCAAGTTTCATCAACAGTGACAAAAGCTCAACGACATCTTCACTATTAGATTTGGAATGAGGGGAAGGATAGAGCTGTCATATGATTATAATGTGTATATATAAATTTTGAATTAATGTGTATATAT
The DNA here is from genome assembly GCA_015844335.1 of Chrysopogon serrulatus. Classification (NCBI taxonomy): domain Eukaryota; kingdom Viridiplantae; phylum Streptophyta; class Magnoliopsida; order Poales; family Poaceae; genus Chrysopogon; species Chrysopogon serrulatus. The sequence goes on along the minus strand of JADLZL010003193.1, from coordinate 240,594 downwards.
AAATTTCAAGTTTCATCAATAGTTCCAAGCCTCACTTTTGGATTAATGTGTATACATAAATTGAAGTTTTCATGTGCATCCCAAAAATGATGCCATAGCATTAGCACATACCCTTATACTAGTCACTTCTAGTTGGCAATACTACCAGGATATATATTACCAACCAACAGTGATAAGCTTTTTGCGTATGAACTGGTAGTGATGCCTTATATATCACTGTTTTTATATTTACATTGTCCGATAATGATGGACCGACATGGACTATGATTGATGTAGTTGGTGGTTGATCGACTCACATTTATTGTAAATTTAACATTGGAAAGAGAAAGGCTTCATTATAGAAGATTTTGTTCAATGGGTTTTGTTTTGATAGAGGAAAAACATTTTATAAATAAATAACTTAAATGTTTTAGTAAGTGTTTGATATAGATTGTCGAAAAGAACCACAATTAACCAAAGATATATGCGAGCACCACTTGTTCTAGGTTTTAAATAAACAAATCTTTTAAAAGGGTTTTGTTTGGAAAAAAAATTATACTAGAAATTTTTTGAAGAAAACTTTAGATAATATTTCCAAATATTTAGATTATGAATTTGAGTAAACATTTTTGAAAATTTTTTCTTTAAAAGAAGGAGAATGGAGCCGTGTCAAGCCAAGGCAGAAACTGCTATGGCGTTTGAGCCCAGCTCGTCCAGGCCAGGGCCCATTTTTCTATGCGTTGAAGCAGAGAAGCAGAGCACTCCACTCCACTCCACTGCACTCAGCCAGAGTCGCAACGCAAGCAAGCAGAGCAGCCCTCCAGCTTCCTCTCGCTCGAAGCGCGCCAACCCTAGCCGCCGACGACCATGGCGGCGCTGCCGCCACCACCGGATCCGGCGGTTCTGATGGACGAGCTCGTCGAGGAGTGCCTCCTGCGCCTCCCACCGGAGGACCTCGCCCGCGCCGCCCTCGTCAGCAGGCAGTGGCACCGCGTCGTCACCGGCGCCGGCTTCCGCCGTAGGTACATCGAGTTCCACCGCTCGCCACCATTGCTGGGCTACTTCCTCAATCTCGCCGATTCCATCCGCTTCGTCCCTATGTCTTCATCGTTTCGCCCGCCCCATGCTTACCACCGCCGCGATGTGATAGCCGTCCACTCAAGCCATGGCCGCATCCTCCTCCGTTCCACCCGAGACTGGGAGTTGGACGATCACGATCTCTACCTCTTCGTGTGGGATCCCATCACGAACAAGGAGTGGGAACTGCCCGTGCTGCTGTCGACTCCAGACCCGCACATATCTTACTGGGACGCGGCCGTGGTCTGCGCTGTCGGCGAAGGCTGCTGCCATCTCGACTGCCACTTCAAGGTCGTCGTCGTGGGAATATCCGGAGGACGGACGTTCTCCTGTTTCTACTCATCCCAGGATGATAGCTGGAGTGATCGCATTTTTGTTTCTGGGGGAGGCTTTTGCCTTTCTATGATGGGGAGTGCCCTCGTTGGGAATACCCTCTACTTTATGAGGGGAAGCAGCCATGTAGGAGAAATAATCATCTTGAAGTATGATCTGCCAACACACCAAATGTGTATGATTAGCGTACAATGTGAAAGCATGGAAGGTCGGCTAATTGCTACAGAGGATGGCAGGCTAGGACTTGCCATGACAAGCAATTCAGCACTTTGCCTGTGGCTAAGTGAGCAAGGAAGATTGGCAGAAAGCAGAGTCATTCAGCTTGATGCTCTACTCCCACCTGAAGCCGTGGAAGGCAGCCTTAAGCCTTTGGTGTGTGGCTTTGCAGAGACCGGAGCAGGCGCTATTTTCTTATGGACACGTGTTGGAGTTTTCACTATCGATCTGAATTCAGGGACGAGCAAGAAGGTAGGGGAGGCCTTCTCTGGCCGATTTCACGTTTTTCCCTACGTGAGCTTTTGCACTCCAGGTACATATTTGATCTCTTTTTAGTTTGCCCATTTGCACAAGTATTACTTCAGCATGAAAATATGGTCACTTGCATATGTGATCAACAACATACTGTTATCTTTCTTTCTTTCTTTCTTTTGTGGGGAAAGAACATTGAGTCTGCCAAAGTTACATCTCAACCTCATGTAGAAACCAGATTACTCCTACAATATGTTCTACCCACATGAGATGCCAATGTTTAATGATATATGTTCCTCAATCATCTCCTGTATGCTAATGTCACCTGATGACATCGTAGAAATACAAATGAGATATGTTACTATGTCTGGATCAGTTTGAGTCATATTAATGATGTTGTGGATATGCGACCATTAACTGGGTAATAGAACAGTGCTGTTTTGTTGGCCATCAGAGACAACTTGGTGGCTCTTGTGTTATTTGTGTAGACCCAATGTTCATTGTTGCCATCGATTCCTCATATTTTGTATTTGTGCTTCTTATGCAGCCCCGGGAAAAATCTCCACAGATGAGGGGCCAGGATCTAGTGTTGTGATCTCTGCAGATGATGAACCAGGAGCTGGTGCTGTGGCGTCTAGAGATGAGGTGCCAAGAGATGTTGTGGTCTCTACGGATGAGGGGCTAGGAGCTGGCGTATCAAGTGCATAAGAAGCTCAAATTACAAGGGCAAGGCCTTCTAAATCAAAAATGAAATTACTCGGACAGAAGCATGGTTTATGGTGGGATATCTCTACATGATTTTGCTACTGTGCTGGCCTTGTTCTGTATTGGCAATAATTAATAGTACCATTTATCTCTAAAATCTGTACTTTGCTACGTAGTTTCAAGCTGTTTTGGGCTCATCTGCAAGATGGTTTACTAGATCATGGCTGTACTCGCTTTGTGCTTGGGAACTTGAGTTTGTGATCAAATTATGAGAATGATATTGGCTCATGTATGTGAGTATGACATGGAATTTAATGCTGTGTATGGTTGTGGAAAATTTTCCTCTTCTACTTTTCGCATGGCACCAGGGAATGAAATTATTGTGGAAGGTCAGCTAATTGCTACAGAGGATGGCAGGCTAGGAGCTGCCATGACAAGCAATTCAACACTTCGCCTGTGGCTAAGCGAGCAAGGAAGACTGGCAGAAAGCAGAGCCATTCAGCTTGATGCTCTACTCCTAGATGATGCCCTGATAACCAAACCTCAGGTCGCTGCCTTTGCAGAGACTGGAGCTGGTGTCATTTTCTTAAGGATACGTGTTGGGTATTTCACTATCGATCTGAATTCAGGGAAGAGCAAGAAGCTAGGGGCGACCTTAGGCTCAAGTCACATTGTTCCATATGTGAGCTTCTGCACTCCAGGTACATGTTTGATCGCTTTTTAGTTTGGCACAGCAAGTATCAGTTCAGCATGAAAATATGGTTGATTGCATATGGGCCTGACAACATGGTGTTATCTTTTCTTTCTTTTTGTTTTTGTGGGAAGAACATTGAGTCTGTCAAAGTGTGACATTAACCTCATGTAAAAACCAGATTACTCCTACGGATATATTACCTACAAGGTTTTAGCTACATGAGCTTCTACAATCCAGATATTAGTTTCATGCCAATCTGTAACGATTTATGTTGTTCATCTCCCATACGCTAACGTCACTTGACGTGATAACATCGTAGAAATTCAATTGGGATGCGTTCCTATATCTGGACTAGTTTGAATTCATCTTAATGATGTGGGATCTGTTACCATTAATTGGATAGTAAATCAGCTCTATTTTGTTGGCCATCAGAGGCAACTTCATGGTACTTATTTGGCAGACCCAATGTTCATTGTTACCATCGATTCCTGATATTTTGTATTTGTACTTCTTATGCAGCATCGGGAACAATCTCCACAGATGAGGGACCAGGAGGTAGTGTTGTGATCTCTACAGATGATGAGCCAGGAGCTGGTGTTGCGGTGTCTAGAGATGATGGGCTAGGAGATGTTTCCATCTCTGCAGATGAGGGGCCTGGAGATGCTGTTGTGGTCTTTACAGATGAGGGGCCAGGGCCTAGCTTGTCAAGTGCATAAGAAGCTGAAACTACAAGTGCAAGGCCTTCTTAATCAAGCTAGAACAGAAACATGTTTTTTGATGGGATATCTCTAAATGATTTTGCTGTTATGCTGTCTTTGTTGTGAGGCCTAAATGCATTCTAGATCTCTGGTATTGCGAATAACTAGCAGTACCATTTATCTTTAGAATCAGTAGCTTTCTACTTAGTTTGAAGCTGTCTTGGGCTCATCTGCAAGATGGTAACTGAATCAGGATTGTACTTGCTTTGTGCTTGGGAATTTGAGTTTGCTATCAAATTATGAGAATGATATGGACTCATGTATGAAAGCATGACATGGAATTATTGCTGTATGTGGTTGTGGAATTTTTCTGTTCTTTTTTACTTTTTAGCGTGGAACCAGAGAAGGGAATTAGCTAACTTGAATCTGATTCATGAATAGTTTATAATTTTTTTGATTGATTTGTTTAATATTGCTTGCAAAGTTATAGGACGCAAAATAGTACGGACTATTTTGTATGCACTGGGAGCAGGTTTTGTCATACTACATGGGGCCAAAGGATCTATCTTCCATCCCTCCATACACTTTTAAAGCAACCTACAACAAAAGAAATGATGTTTTGCAAAATTTTTTCAATAAGACGAATGGTTAAACTTGAGGCTAAAAAAGTCAAACGTCTTATAAATTAGGATGAAGGGAGTACCTACAATACATGTGGATTGGGCGGGTTAGAGTGCTGCCAAACAAAGTCTAAAGGAGACTTAGGAGAAGAACATGCATGGGCGGAGCCAGGTATCTGTCAAGGGTGTCAAACCCTCGGGTAGCTGGCCCTCGGCTACGTAGCTCGTAGCCTCGGTCCGTCGTCTTCTCCGGCGAGGTTGCCCTAGCCGCAGGCTTAGTTGAGAGTTGGAGGAAGAGATTAGATTGATAATTCTTTCTTAATCTCCCAGATGTCTGTTACACGAGTATATATATATGGCCATGGGCCCTAACCAACCAGAGCAACACGCTCCTTCAATTTAGAAACTAATAAAATAATAATAGAAAGCTATTTCTAATTTGCAACTGAGCCGCTAGCGGTGACCGCGTCCAGCACGTCTTCTTCGTGCGCGCCCACCTCGCGTCCTGCGTGCTCCCTGTTACGGCGTACGTCACTCCCCCCCTCGAGGAGCAGTTCGTCCTCGAGCTGGAACTCCGGATACTTGGCCTGGAAAGGCTCCACATCTTCCCATGTTGCAGACGCCGCGGACTCCCCTTTCCACTGAACAAGGACCTGGCGGACGCCACGAGCCAGACGGCAGCGCACAGCACGCTCAGGTTCCGGAGCAACAGCGCCATGGTGCAGTGACGGCAAGGGCGGTGGCGTCTCGGGCGGAGCTCCCTGGAACTTCTTGAGTAGACCGACGTGAAAAATGTCATGGATGCGAGCCCGAGGCGGCAAGGCGAACTGCGACGGGGTTGATCAGCTCGATGACGCGGTAGGGCCCGAAGAAGCGCGGCTTGAGCTTGCCGGTGGTGGCCTGATGCAAGGATGACGCCGCACGCTGCCGGAGACGGAGGAGAGCCCAGTCGCCCATCTTGTACTCAACGTGGCGATGGAGCTTGTCGTAGTGCAGCTTCTGCGACGCCTGAGCTTGTTCCAGCCGATAACGAACGTCCGCCAGGAACTCCTCACATTCCTCCATGCTCTTGGCGACCGCAGCCACCCTTGTCTCGCCCGGCTCGTAAGACCGGATGGACGGCGGATCGCGCCCGTAGACGACCCGGAACGGCGTGTCCCGCAGCGACGACTGGTAGGCAGTTTTGAAGACGAACTCCGCCCAGGGCAGCCAGCGTAGCCACTGCCGCGGCCTGTCCCCCAGTGAGGCACCGTAGGTACATGATGATGACGCGGTTGGCCGCCTCGGACTGACCATCGGACTGCAGGTGGAAGGCCGTCGTCATGTGCAGCTTAGTGCCCAGAAGGCGCATGAGCTCACGCCAGAACGTCGACGTGAAGACCGTATCCCTGTCCGACACCATGGATTGGGGAACGCCATGTAGACGGACGATGTCGGTGAAGAACGCTTGGGCGACGGTCTCGACGGAGTACAGGTGCGCCAATGGGATGAAATGGCAATACTTGCTGAACCTGTCCACCACCGTGAGGATCACCGACTTGCCACGAACGCGGGCAACGCTTCCACGAAGTCCAGCGCGATATCAGTCCACACGCCCTGAGGTACCGGCAGTGGAAGCAAGAGGCCGGCCGGATGCAAATGCTCAGACTTGTAGCGCTGGCAAACCGCACACGTGCGTACCATGTCCTGCACAACTTGTTTCATGTTAGGAAAATGGAAATCGCGCCGCAGCCGGTGCAGTGTGCGCTGCAGCCTTCATGACCCTCCTCGTGGACAGCAACCACGAGCTCCTGGAGCAGCGGCGAAGTTGGCGGGATGTAGAGGCAGCCCCCGAACTGGATCATGCCGTCCACCAACGACCAGGGCGCCCCACGGGAGCCTGCAGCTATACCCTCCCGCAAGGCGACGAGCGCGGGGTCAGTGGCCTGTGCTTGCCGAAGCCGGTCGAGGAAGTCAAAACGCGGAGTTGAGAGCGCGAGCAGCGTCCCCTCCTCAGTGTCCCGCCGGGACAGCGCATTGGCAACGGCGTTCGTCGCACCCGGCTTGTACTCCACGGCGAAGTCGAAGCCCAGTAGCTTGCCTACCCAGTGGTGTTGGGGAATGGTGGCCAAGCGCTGGTTCAGCAAATACTTCAAACTGTAATGATCCATCTTGACGATGAACCGGCGTCCCCAGAGATACGGCCGCCAGTGTCGCACTACCTGGACCAAGTCGATGAGCTCGCGCTCATATGCGGCCAGAGCACGGTGGCGAGGAGCCACGGGCCGGCTGAAGAAAGCGACGGGGTGCCCTTCCTGGATGAGGACCGTACCGAAACCATGGGACGGCACGTCACACTCGACGACGAACATTTTGGCGAAGTACGGCATGGCGAGGATGGGCGCCGTGGTGACCGCGGCCTTAAGAGCGACGAAGGCCTCAGCTCCTGCCTCGTTCCAAGAGAAGCTGTCCTTCTTGAGTAGGGCGGTCAAGGGGGCAGCCACCGCACCGTAGCCATGGACGAACTTGTGATAGTAGCCCACCAAGCTGAGGAACCCGCGCTCCGCTCGCGCCGACCGCGGTACCGGCCAGTCGTGGATGGCTTGCACCTTGGTCGGGTCCATGGCCACGCCCGTCTCCGATATTATGTGGCCGAGGTAGGAGACGGAGGTGACGCCGAACGCGCACTTGGAGCGTTTGACGAAGAGGCGGTGGTGACGCAGCTCGGCGAGAACGGCACGCAGGTGACGTAGATGATCCGTCCAGGACTTGCTGTAGATCAATATGTCGTCAAAGAAAACAAGCACAAAGCGGACGGAGGAAGGGGCGGAGTACGTCGTTCATGAGCGCCTGGAATGTCGCCGGGGCGTTGCACAGCACGAACGGCATGACCAGGAACTCGTAGAGGCCGTCGTGCGTGCGGAAGGCCATCTTGTGGATGTCACCGGGCCTCATGCGCACCTGATGGTACCCAGAGCGCAAGTCCAGCTTGGAGAAGAAGCGGGCGCCATGGAGCTCGTCCAGCAGCTCGTCAACGACCGGTATCGGAAAGGCATCCTTGACCATGAGCGTGTTCAGCGTGTGGTAGTCAACGCAGAACCTCCAAGACTCGTCCGGATTCTTGACTAGGAGCACCGGGGAGGAGAACGCCGAGTCGCTGTGGCGCACGATGCCTTGGGCCATCATGGCGGCATATTGCCGCTCAAGTTCATCTTTGTGCGCCGCAGGGTACCTGTACGGTCACACGGCCACCGGTGCAGCGCCGGGCTTGAGGACGATGTGATGGTCTCGAGCGCGTACTGGAGGCAGCCCCACCGGCTCGGCAAAGACGTCTGCGAACGACCCGAGCAGGTCCTCCAGGAAGGTGTCGTCGGTTGTGGTGGCGGTGTGCAGAGCCGGCCCTGCTGGTGGTGCCACGCCAGACCAACAAACAGGACGCCCCTCCTGCTGGAACGACATGGTGCCGGTGGCGAAGTCCCACATGATGGGGCCCAACGTGGCCATCCAGTGCGTGCCCAGGACTACGTCGTACACAGCCAATGGCATCACGAAGAGGTCGACGCGGAACTCCTTGCAGTCGATAAGGAGCAGAGCCTGACGGATCGCGCCGTGGCACGCGACACATTCCCCATTGGTCACGGTCGCCATCAGCTGAGGCCGTGGCTCGATGGGCAGCCCTGTGCGCCGCGCCGCTGCCTCACCGATGAAGCTGTGCGTAGAACCGGTGTCGACGAGGGCAACGAAAGTGGCGGCGGCCAGCAGCACCTGGAGCTGGATGGTGTTGCCGCTGGGAACCCCCACGACGGCGTGCAGGGAGAAGACCGGGGCCTCCACGTCCTGGCCCACGGCTTCCGCGACGTCGTCCGCGGTGTCGAGCTCGAAACCGTCAATGTAGAAGATCTGCTTGCAGACGCGGTTGTGGCCCCTCGTGTACTTGTCGTTGCAGTTGAAACAGAGGCCGAGGCGGCGGCGCGCTCCTCCTGCTCGGGCAGGGACAGGCGTCGCGAGGCCCTGCCGTCGCCTGCAGCCGGGGCCCCTTCAGTCCGGTTGGCCAGTGGTGCTGGAAGGGCCGCACGCGGGGGCGACGGAGGCAATAGACCACGCCCCGGAGCCTTCGCTGGCGCGGACGCGTACTGCTCCTGCAGTTCCAGCTGGCGCGCGAGGCTCATGGCCGCCGCCAAGATCTGCGGGTTGTGGACCTGGACGTCCAGGCTGAGCGGTGGGAGCAGCACCCCGGTGAACAGCTGGACCCTCTGGGCTTCCTCCAGGCGGCCGGCGCGAGGCAGCAGTGCCTGAAAACGCGCCTGGTACTCCGCGACGGTGCCGGTGCGTCTGCAGTCGGCGAGCTCCAAGAGTGGGGTGGAGCGGAGGGGCGGCCTGAACCGCAGATTGAGGAGTTCGGTGAATCGGCGCCATGATGGTTTGCCTTCGTCAGTCTGCACCTGCATGTACCATAGCTGCGCCTCGTCATCGAGGTTATAGGAGGCCATCCAAACCTTTTCCTCCTCCATGATCCGCTGTTGATGGAAATACGATTCACATCGGTTGATGAAGACGATTGGGTCCTTCGTACCGTCGTACTTCGGAAAGTCCATCTTCTGGAACTTTGGCGGCCGGTCGTTGTGGTGCTCGCCTGAGGGAGTCTTAGACACCGAGGACGTCGTGCGGTCGGCCGTGAGGGAGGCGATGGCCTTGGCGTTGGCCTCGACCGTGGCTTGCAGCGCCTTCATGGCATCGGTGAGGGCCTTCAGTTGGTCGGCATCACCCATGGCTACGGACGCAGTGGACGAGGATCGCCGGGATCGTGATACCAAGTTGTCAAGGGCGTCAAACCCTCGGGTAGCTGGCCCTCGGCTACGTAGCTCGTAGCCTCGGTCCGTCGTCTTCTCCGGCGAGGTTGCCCTAGCCGCAGGCTTAGTTGAGAATTGGAGGAAGAGATTAGATTGATAATTCTTTCTTAATCTCCCGGATGTCTGTTACACGAATATACATATATATGGCCATGGGCCCTAACCAACCAGAGCAACACGCTCCTTCAATTTAGAAACTAATAATATAATAATAGAAAGCTATTTCTAATTTGCAACTGAGCCCCTAGCGGTGACCGCGTCCAGCACGTCTTCGTGCGCGCCCACCTCGCGTCCTGCGTGCTCCCTGTCACGGCGTACGTCACGGGCTTGGCGGCGCCTGGTATACGCGCGCCCGACCATGACAGTATCTGGCAAGGTTTGGCTTACGCCATACCTAAAATCTGTACAAAAATACTGCATATATGTGGTATACTAGTATATATACATACATGACATATATATGTCAATACATTAGTTTAGTGGCTGGGCTGGTGGCTCCACTTGATGATGTTGGGTGCAATTAACAAACCGAACGGATGGAAGCTAATGGCCTGATGGAACGACTGCTCGCCTGATGGATGGAAGCTAAACCTCGCCATACCTGAAAAGGTTTTCTGCCTCCGCCACTGAGAACATGAATCATATAATTAATTTGTTACAAGAGCAATTCATCATTGTTTATCTTGAAAAATATGGCCTTATATACATGATTCGGTCCGAGCTAAAACACTTATTGTACGTGACAAGGTAATTTCTATATCTTTCATAATGTTCTAGGGTGTTTCAGATCCTAAGAAACACATAATTGATATACTCATACATGAACATATGCTACTAAAAAACTAACAAATCATGCTATATAGTACGCTTCCTCTTCGTAGATCTAGTTTTCAGTTTTCGGATCTGAAAAGTATAGACATAGCTATAGCAGGGTGGTATCCTAGACCTCCATGCTAAGACCTCAACATTCCCATGAACCTTTACACTTCCAAAGATTACATCTTGGAATGTTATCTTTGGAACCTCCTCTTCTGAAGAGCAATGATGCCGACGGTAAAGCACAGTCTCTTCGGACGTAGTCATTCTGATAAAAAGTGCAGGTCTATTTTTGTTCATAAGTTCAAACGGATGCTCGGCAAATCTGCATAAATGCTTCTCATCACTCCTCCTCAAGTAAGCTAGAACCTTGCACCAAAAGTGGATGTTAAAGTTATCCCTCAGCAAACAAGCAAAGATGTTTGCACCAATGTGAGACCTTCTCAGCATTACAGCTATCTCCATAGCCAGGTGTGTGAGCCTTGGATGCATCTTAGGATCCATGCTTCCAAATGTAAGTGTCTTGAAGAAATACCAGTATGCCTCCTGGGAGAGATATTTCATAGTTAGAGTCTGTGTTGTTCCATACTTACGAATATTTTCAAATCGACTTGTCACAATGATTTTACTACCCTTTGGCACGTACTGTTTAGAAGCAGAATACAATCTAGTCCATGCATCTTCATTAAGATCCCCAATTAACTCAATAACAAGAAGAAATATTCCCTCCAAGTTTGATCCGGACACAAGATTTTGACATTTTGCTTCACATCCATTTCTGAATGCAGCTAGCTCATCATCTGTGAAACCCTGCTGGATGTCAAAGAACAAGATTCTTGAGAAGTGAGCACGTACTCTATCATCCTTGCAAACATGAGCGACGAGGGTGCTCTTGCCGACGTGGCCTGGCCCAACAATCGACATGACATCCACTCCCTCAATATTATTGGGTTGTTGGCGCAACAAGAAGCTGATCACTTGTTGCGCTTCCATTTGGCGGTCAAACATGCAGTTGGCCAGCTGAAGGTGCATGCTGTAAGGCTGGCAATAGATGCGAGGGTAACTTGTCAAGAACAGGATGAGCTCCTTCGCATCAATGATCATGGAGCTTAAATTGTCAACCGTCCCTTGAAGCTCTTTCAAAGCCAGATCACCTCTACTGGACAAAAATAGATGCTTCACAGAATTTACTATGGGCAGAGATGAAGAACAACTCACAGCATGATCTTTGGCTTCCTCCACATCATCAGGTAGGTATCTCAAAGTGTCAAGCATGTAGTGGCCTCGGTGCATGGCATCTCTTAGCATCTCCAACTGGATAATCATAGCTTGGTTTGTGATGTGCCTCCCCATGGCCTCATCAATGATGACTTGTGCCCTGAGCAACACCTTGTGGAGGCGATCCTCCACGTCCAGCATAGATCTCCTGGAGATTTTGCTGGCGAAGAAATTTATGGATCTAGTAGTGAGCTCAGCAAGAACTGAAGAAAGGAGAATATCCATTTGGGTAGACACGCACAGGAATGAAGATAACACAATGAAGGTGTAGGAGGGTTAGCAGGAGCTGGCATCGTACTAAGAGTAACTCCACTAATATTGCTGGTTCAGGGTCAATCAAGCAGTGGGTAGGTCCAGTTCAATTTAATTTCCAAGCACGTGTGTTGACTCTTTGACCATATCCTTCAAATCGATAAGCAGTCCAAAGTTCTAAACATGCTGGCGCACATTTTTTTTCCTGCTTCTCTGTTTTTTTTATATTATATTGCAGCGTTCTAAATGGTGGTGTTTGAGGTAGAAACCATATACCCCCGAGTCAAACTGAACCAATTAAAATAGTACAAAGCTGGAGACGCACAACAGAGGATTACTGGTAACGTGTTAGAAATCTTTTAGCTGAAGCATTTCCTTTTGCCAACCGTCTATACTATGGATTAAAATAGTACAAAGCTGGAGAAGCACAATAGAGGATTGCCGGAAACGTGTTAGAAATCTTTTAGCTAAAGAATTCCTTTTGCCCACCGTCTTTTCAGCCTTATCGTGTGTGTGACGCTTATTCAAAGAAAAAAAATGAAATCATGTTTTTTTTTTCTTCTGTACGCCATATATCCTTTTTTTTTGTGGACAGAAAAGTAAAGAGGACCATATATCAGTAAAGAGCACGCCAGTTATATTATATATTGTTATTAAGTCTTGTTGACGACTAAATTTGGACTTTGATAGCAAAGGAAAGATTTTACAGTGTTAATTGGCCAGATTACATATTATTTGTTTCATTGGATTAGTTCAGCTAAATCTTGCATGAAGACAAGGTAATACGCTGATAAGCAGACAGATTATATCTGCTCAGGGCATCAACCATAGGTCCGGCCGTCTTCTTGCGAAGCAGAGAGATTATCATGAAGTAATTCATCAAGAACTGATGCAAGGCAAGTCAAGGAAGGAATCAATGACATGCGAATCTCGCTTGGAGAAGTTCGAATGGCACACAAACAAGCTAATAAGGTATATTTGCTGAATACAAGTAAACCGTGACTAGTTTGGGACTATACATGGAGCATGGTTCAATTCATGAAGTGTGCATGTATATCAGATTTTGGGGGTTAATTACGAAATATAATGCGTGACGGTATAGAAAAACATATGTTCAGTAGACCAAAAGAACATATTACTTTCTAAAATTTCGGCTATATAGTTATCCTTGTAATTACTTGGTCCCTTATTGGACAAGAGTTTGCCATTGAAACAGAATAACCAGCCGTCCTACAAATACAAAGGGGTGTGGCTAATTCAGGCCCCCCTTTGGTTGGGCTTCTAAACTTGCTTTTGCTTTTGCAAAACCTAAAAGCCAACTAAAGGGCTCAAAAGCCATACCTGCTTTTGTTTTTTTTACAAAACTGAAAGTAGGTCTCCTTTGCTTTCAACTACTTTTGGGGAAAAAATTATCCACCTGCCACTGATTATGAAACATACCACTTCATTCTTATGTTCTTGCAAGCGTTTCTTTTCTCTCATGAAAGTGTTCCACTTGTGCCTCCGGTGGTGGATGCAGCCCCCTGCGGGGTCTCCAGCGACAGGCGCAGCTCCTCCCCTCCCTTAAGCCACCAACGCGGGACTCTCCTCTTTGGCTTGTGAAGGAGAAGATCGATGCGACGCGGAGGGGCACTCACGACGAGGGATGTGCAGATTTATCCCCACGTATGAGTGATTTTTTTTTCAAGTGCTAAAAGATTGTAAGGTGTGATTTGAACTTGTTGGAGATGTGTTGTTTCTAATCTTGCCAAAAATCCTAGACCGGCAGACTTTATTCGGTACTCTTTGAGATGGTCTTAGAAGTAACACTTGATATCGCCTCGCTGCCCCGTGCTGCTCACATCGCCTCTAGAGTGCTGCCATACAAGGTCTAAAGAAGACCAGGGAGAAGAATGGGAATCATATAGTTAATTTGTTATAAGAAGCAATTCATCATTATTTATCGTGAAAATACATGGTTATATATGCATTATTCTGTCGGAGATAAAACATTTATTGCATATGAGAAGGTAATACCAATTTATTGCATACGAGAAGGTAATACCAATTCTACATAGTCGTACATGAACATATCCTATTGAAGAAACGAACAAATCATGCTACATAGTACGCTTCCTCTTTGTAGATCTAGTAGTATTGAGCTCTCGGGTCTCACAAGTATGGACATAGCTATAGTAAGGCGGTATCATAGACCTCCAAACCAGGGCCTCAAATTTCCCATGAACCTTTACATTTCCACACATTATATCTTGGAATGTTATCTTCGGAACCACCTCTTCAGAAGAGCGTTGATACCGATGGTAAATCACAATCTCATCCGATGATGTAGTCATTCTCACAATAAGTGCAGGTCTATTTTTATTTAAAAGATCAAATGGATGCTTAGCAAATCTGGAGAAATGCTCCTCACCAATCCCTCTCAATAAGGCAAAAACCTTCCACCAAAAGTGGATGTTAAAGTTATCCCTCAGCAAACAAGCAAAGATGTTTGCACCGAGGTGGGATCTTCTCAACATCTTAGCCATCTCCATAGCCAGGTGTGTGAGCCTTGGGTGAATCATCTTAGGATCGGTGCTTCCAAATATAAGTGTCTTGAAAAAATACCAGTATGCCTCATGGGAGAGATATTTCATAGTTAGAGCCTGTGTTGTTCCGTACTTACCAATATTTTCAAATCGGCTTGTCACAATGATTTTACTACCCTTCGGTATGTACTGTTTACAAGCAGAGTACAACCTACTCCATGCATCTTCACTAAGATCTGCAATTAAATCAATCAACAAGCATCCTTCCATCCAAGTTTAATTCCGACACGAGATTTTGATGTTTGAGTTCGCATTTATCTCTGAAAGCAGCAAGCTCATCATCTGTAAAACCTTGGATGTCAAAGAACATGATTCCTGAGAAATAAGCACGTACTCTTTCAACCTTGCAAACATGAGCGACAAGGGTGCTCTTGCCGACATGGCCTGGTCCAACAATCGGCATGACATCCAATTCCTCAACACTATTAGGTGGCTGGTGCAACAGGAAGTTGATGACTAGTGCTTCCATTTGGCGGTCAAACATGCAGTTGGCAAGTTGCAGATGCATGCTGTAAGGCTGGCAATAGAGGCGAGGGTAACCCACCAAGAACAGAACGAGCTCATTCGCATCAATGATCATGCAGCTTAAATTATCAACAATCTCTTGAAGTTCTTTCAAAGCTAGACCATCTCTACTGGACAAAGATAGACGTTTTACATAATTTACTATCGACATAATTTACTATCGACAGAGATGAAGAGTGTCTCATAATCTGACCTTTGGATTCCTCCTCGTTGTGACGTTGGTATATGTAAGTGTCGAGCAAGTAGTAGCCTCGGTGCACAGCATCTCTTAGCATGCCCAGCTGGATGATCATAGCTTGGTTTGTGATATGCCTTCCCATGGCCTCATCAATGATAACTTGTGCCCTGAGCAAGACCTTGTGGAGGCGATCCTCCACGTCCAACAGAGACCTCCCGGAGACTTTGCTCATGAAGAAATTTATGGATCTAGTAGTGAGCTCACCAAGAACTGAAGAAAGGAGAATATCCATTTGGATAGACAAGCTCAGGGATGAAGATAACACACTGAAGGTGTATGCGGGTTAGCAGGCTTTGTATTGCTGGTTCAAGGTCAATCAAGCAGTGGGTAGGTCCAGTTCAAAATTTTAAGCACATGTGTTGACCATATCCTTCAAATCGATAAGCAGTCCACGTATCAAGAGTAACTCCAGTAATATGGCTGGTTCAAGGTCAATCAAGCAGTGGGTAGGGCCAGTACAATTTTCCAAGCACATGTGTTGACCATATCCTTCAAATCGATAAGCAGTCCACGTTTTTCCTGCTTCTCTGTTTTTTTATTGCAGCGTTCTAATGGTTGGCTTTGAGGATACCCCTGAGTCAAGCTGAACCAATTAAAATAGTACAAAGCTGCAGGCGCACAACAGAAGATTACTGGTAACGTGTTAGAAATCTTTTAGCTGAAGCATTCCTTTTGCCAACCGTCTGTACTATGGATAAAAATCGTACAAAGCTGGAGACGCACAACAGAAGATTGCTGGTAACATGTTAGAAATCTTTTAGCTGAAGCATTCCTTTTGACCGTCTATACTATGGATTATAGTTAGTAGTAGTCTTCTTCAGTCTTACTAGCTCAATCGTGTGTGTGACTCTTATCCAAAGAAAAATGAAATCATGTACAATCAAAAAGTTATGTCAATACGATGCCCTACCATTTTTTCTCTATAAGAGTACGCCATATATCCATTTTTTTCTGGACAGAAAATAAGTAAAGAAGGCCATATATCAGTAACGAGCACGCAAGTTATATGAATACATTGTTATTAAGTCTTGTTGACGATTAAATTTGGACTTTGATAGCAAAGGAATGATTTTACAGTCTTAATTGACCGGATTACTTATTATTTGTTTTATTGGATTAATTCAGCTAAATTTTGCATGAAGACGTGGTAATACACAGATAGGCACAGACAGCTATTATATCTGCTCTGCTCAGGGCATGCATCAACCATCAAGGTCCCGGCCGTCTTCGTGCGAAGCAGAGAGATTATCATGAAGTAACTGATGCAAGGCAAGTCTGGGAAGGAATCAGTGACACGCAGTACTGATGACACGTGAATCTCGCTTGGAGAATTTCGGATAGAACACAAACAAGCTAATATAAGGTATATTTTCCAATTACAATAAGTAATTCAACCGTGACTAGCTAGTTTGGGATTCTATATGGAGCATGGCTCAATGCATGAGGTGCATTATATCAGATTGGGAGCTAATTACAAAAATATAATACATGACGATATATAAAAAAAACATACGTTCAGTAGACCAAAATAGCATATTACTTTGTACAATTTCGGCTACTATATGGTTATATGGTTATCCTTGTAATTATTTGGTCCTTTATTGCACAAGTTGACACTGAAACAGAATAACCAGTCGTACTACAAATACAAAGGGGTGTGGCTGATTGAGAACTCCAACCCCCCCCCCCCCGATTGGGATTTTAAATCTGCTTTTGTTTTTGTAAAATCTAAAAGCTAATCAAAGGGCTCAAAAGTCACATCTACTTTTGCTTTTGTATAGAACTTACTGCAAGCAGGATTCCCCTGCTTTCAACTGCTTTTGAGAGAAAAGATTACCCACCTGCCACTGGTTATAAAACATACCTCTTTGTTCTTATGTTCTTGCGAGCGTTTCTTTTCTCTCGTAAACGTCTTCCACCCGTCTCTGGTGGCAGGTGTGGCCCCTGCAACACCTCCGGGGCGGGTGCAGCTCCTCCCCTCCCTTACGCCACCAACGCGGGAGTCTCCTCTTTGGCATGTGAAGGAGAAGATCTACGTGACGCTACAGAGAGGGCGCAGATTTATCCCCCCGTATGAGTGATTTTTTTCCAAGTGCTAAAAAAATTGGAAGGTGAAATTGGATATTATTGGAGACGTGTTTTTTTTTTACCTTGCCAGAGATCCTAGATCGGTAGACTTCATTACGTAATCTTAGAGATGCTCTTATAAGTAACATTTAGATCCCGCCGCGTGACAGTGCCGCCGGCGCCGCCACACCCGGCCTGCATGCTGCCCGTCCGTAAGGCACCTCCGCAATTCGCTTCTCCGTTCGGCGTCCAGGGCTCCAGGCCAACTCCGATCATCCCTGAGCTATGTCTACTTGTCTGCAGCACGTACTCTGAATTTTTATGTCTATCGATTTAGAGCTAATGCATAATTTGTTAATTAAACTATTCACTTTTACATTGAAGCATAATCATTATGAAACTTAAAAGGAAGACAATTGACTGTTATATCGAAGGAGATTGAAATGGAGATTGGAATGAGATTTACAACCGATGAACTTATTGATGACTTCGCTGTGATTCAGATGTGCGGAGCAAAATTAAAAAGAAATATGTTAGTTCCTTTAACCATTTATGCTTATTGTTATAATTTACACCGCAAAATTATCATAACATGCATAATTAGCTATTTAATGGAGATTTTGGCGTTTTAATATAGGATCGATCTCTATATACATATGTATATATATTGAAATTTACACTGTATTATACTATGTATTTGATTATCCAGCCCCCTCTATTTATAAATCCTGGCTCCGCCTGTTTTTATCCTCCTGTGCTTCATACCTTTTGTCACTGTGCGGGGAAATTAAATTAAATTATATAATGGAGCAGGTCCCACTACACATGGAAACGGAGCATGCATGCGATAACTTCTGTCTTCTGCAGTCCTTGATATTAGCCACCACGTTCAGCGTGTCAACCTCCGGCCTGGACTGTCCTGGACTGTCACCATACCAATTGGCGTGTGCAAAATGGTTCGTAGCAGTCTGGGGCCAGTGTAAGGCTATCCGCACTCTTCGTCCTCTATACTCAAACTCTAAACGGAATATTCCGTCCTGGTCACCAAGATTCTTTACTCCATACCATATTCTCCCGCACCCATTCGTACTCTATACCATCCTCTATCAGCTGTGGGTCCCGCTTGTCAGATTTTTTTAATAATAAAACCTCCTCCCTCTCTTCCCCTCTCTCTCTCTCTCTCTCTCTCTCCTCCTCCCTCCCCGCTTGCGGCGACGGCGGCGCCGCGCTTCGGTTGGAAGCCTTGGCGGCGGGCGGGGCGTCGAGGCCGCGGCGCGAGCGCCGCCGCCGCCCCGGCCATGGGCGGCCATGGCGGCAGGCTGCTGCGCCCCGGCCCCGCGGCGCGCGCAGGGACAGCCGCCGGCCCTCTCTCTTCCTCCTCCTTGCCGGCGCCCCTCTCTCTTGCTCCTCTTCCCCGGCGGGCCGTAGCGGCGGCCCCGGCGGCCCCGGCCAGGCGCTCCTCCCTCCTCTTCCTGCGGCTCCTCGGCGGTCGCGCGAGGTGGGGCCAGCCCCCCGGGGGCGCGACGCCGGGGCGGCTCCGGTCTCTCTCTCTCTCTCCTCCTCGGCGGTGGCAGGGGGGTGGGACCCGCGCTGCCACGCAGCGCGCTCCCCTGACGGCCCGAACCGCGCTAGGTTTGCCGTCCCGCGCCGATTCCGGACGCGCGTCATCTTTCCGGACGCCGCTGCACGGGTTCCCATCCGGAATCCGTGAGCTGGCGCCGTTGCGGACGGCCGTTCCGAACGCGGTGCGGACAGCCTAAACTTGCATTGCTTATTCGCTTTCACCAACGAATTTGCTTAGAGCTCGTTTGAATCATCTAGAACTAAAGTTTAGTTGAACTAAATTAGTTTAGTACGGTACGTTATTGCTTGAATACATGGACTAAAGGGACTTGCTTATATTTATTGCCTCTTTGCTACTCACTGCTTATTCCTTGCCTGCACTTATTGTCTATTTGCTGCTCATTGGTTCAGCACGTAATGACTAAATGCAAACTGAGTGCTTTTACTCTGCTTCTTAATCATTGCGCTAAAAGCTTAGATGAAGGAGATCAATGAATAGAGGGAGTAGTTTTTTTATAGATAATGTGTACTACTCCGATCCATCCCTTAATGTATGTCGTCGTTGGTGTGCGTGCCACAAGTTTGACTCAATTTATAGAAAATATGTATAATATTTGTGTCTATAAATAAATATATTAAAAAATTAGATTAAAATATCTTTCTAATGATACTAATTATATACCATAAATATTAATAATTGCTGGCAGTTGTCTCTCGAGAAGCAAGAAAGACAGACACTAGATTTTTTTAAAATTTTTCTAGTGAGATAGGCTTCTCCTAGTGCTTTGGTATTCAAAATTAGTATAAGGTTTTCCTACTAAATACCTTCTAATGAGAATTCTCATATACTAGGGCTAGTGGTAGTGTTTTATTACTATTTAAAAATACTAGGAGAAGTCCACCCATTTCGTAGTTAGATATTTAGAAACAGAGGGAGTATTAATTAGTCTATATTATTAGTTTGCATTTGCCAATTTGCCAATGCAACTAATAAACTAATCGCTTCCACCTATTTCGATAATTAGGACTAAAGTTTAGGTGACTAAAATTTAGTTCATGTTATCAAATAGACTCATAGCTAGCACATAAATATATCAGTCAATGCATATGTGACATTCCCTACACATGCTGCACTAGTACAGTATATAGGCACTTGAAAGACTAAGCCCTCTTTCTGCACAAGCGTGTACGTGATTGCTAGCTAGAATGTGGGTCAATCATCTTCTACTAAACATGAGACGATCGAGGCGGCTCCGCTCGGTTTGTGACGAGAAGCTGATTGATACATCTCAATGTCACAACGAAACATGATCATGACGCAGTGCGGCGCACAGATGGTCTGGCTATTTGAAGTGTGACTCCTTTTTTTTCTTTGAAACAACTCCTTTTTTTTTGAAACAGAACTACGGAGGTGAGAGTTTCCTCGCCTGGACTTTAATTAGGAATCAAAGGAAAATTAATTCAGGAACTAGCGGGCCCTGAGTAGTTATACAAGATCGCAAAACGCACGCCAACGGTGCAGGCTAGGGACAATGGAGGGTGGAGACAAACCTTCCCTCCCTAATGCACTAGTCATCACAGACACGGGACACCACATTTCTAACACAATGGCTTCTGAAAGACGATTATGTTTCTTGCATCCCACACAGTCGCCACAGGAGAGTTTGGAGGATTGTCGGCCTGGTCTCTCGGTCTTGATTGAAGAAGGGACCAGATGTCCATGTCATTGTTCGCCGACAGGGAGGACATGCCTATGGTTTGCCAAACTTCCATGCTCAGTGTGACTTGCAGGGTGTCCACGTGTATTGGAGGTAGAAAACTAGTTAATTTTTCATCCGATCCACCCAAATTCATATGGATTGAGGTATATTCAAGTGCAGCCAAACATGCACTTGAATCCACCTCAATCCATATGTAGCTGCACTTGAATCTACCTCAATCCATATGTATTTGGGTGGATCGGGTGAAAAATTAACTTGTTTTATACCTCCAATACATGTGGATTAGGTGAGTTATAGTGCAGCCAAACAAGGTCTAAAAACGAGACCTGGGAGAAGAACGTGAATCAAATAATTAATTTGATACAAGAACAATTCATCATTATTTATCATGAAAATGTATGGCTATATATACATGATTCTGTCTGAGCTAAAACATTTATTGCACATGACAACGTAATACCTATTCTATATATTTCATAATGTTCGAAGGTGTTTGACATCCTAAGAAACACATAATTGATATACTCATATGCTAGTGAAGAAACTAATAAATCATGCTATATAGTACGCTTCCTCTTCATAGATCTAATTTTTAGCTCTCGGATCTCAATAGTATGCACATAGCTATAGTAGGGCGGTATCCCAGACCTCCATGCTAAGGCCTCAAAATTCCCATGAACCTTTACACTTCCACAAATTACATCTTGGAATGTTATCTTTGGAACCTCCTCTTCTAAAGAGCATTGATATCGACGGTAAAGCACAGCCTTTTCGCGTAATGTAGTCATTCCCATAATAAGTACAGGCCTATTTTTGTTTATAAGTTCAAACGGATGCTCAGCAAATCTGCATAAATGCTCCTCATCATTCCTTCTCAAGTAAGCTAGAACCTTGCACCAAAAGTGGATATTGAAGTTATCTCTCAGAATACAAGCATAGATGTTTGCACCCATGTGGGACCTTCTTAGCATCCTAGCTATCTCCATAGCCAGGCATGTGAACCTTAGATGCATATTAGGATCCATGCTTCCAAATGTAATTGTCTTGAAGAAATACCAGTATGCCTCCTGGGAGGGATATTTCATAGTTAGAGTCTGTGTTGTTCCATACTTAATAATATTTTCAAATCGGCTTGTCACAACGATTTTACTGCCCTTTGGCAAGTACAGTTTAAACGCAGAATACAACCTATTCCATGCATCTTCATTAAGATCCCCAATTAACTCAATAACAACAAGAAATCTTCCCTCCAAATTTGATCCGGACACAAGATTTTGATGTTTTATTTCACACCTATTTCGGAATGCAGCTAGTTCATCATCTGTGAAACCCTGGATGTCAAAGAACAAGATTCTTGAGAAACGAGCACGTACTCTATCATCCTTGCAAACATGAGCGACGAGGGTACTCTTGCCGACAATCGGCATGACATCCAATTCCTCAACACTATTAGGTGGCTGGTGCAACAGGAAGTTGATGACTAGTTGTGCTTCCATTTGGCGGTCAAACATGCAGTTGGCAAGTTGCAGATGCATGCTGTAAGGCTGGCAATAGAGGCGAGGATAACCCACCAAGAACAGAACGAGCTCATTCGCATCAATGATCATGCAGCTTAAATTATCAACCATCTCTTGAAGCTCTTTCAAAGCTAGACCATCTCTACTGGACAAAGATAGACGTTTTACAGAATTTACTATTGACAGAGATGAAGAGTGTCTCATCATAATCTGACCTTTGGATTCCTCCTCGTTGTGACGTTGGTATATATAGGTGTCGAGCAAGTAGTAGCCTCGGTGCACAGCATCTCTTAGCATGCCCAGCTGGATGATCATAGCTTGGTTTGTGATGTGCCTTCCCATGGCGTCATCAATGATAACTTGTGCCCTGAGCAAGACCTTGTGGAGGCGATCCTCCAAGTTCACCAGAGACCTCCCGCCGGAGGCTTTGCTGATGAAGAAATTTATGGATCTAGAAGTGAGCTCACCAAGAACTGAAGAAAGGAGAATATCCATTTGGAGAGACACGCTCAGGAATGAAGATAACACACTGAGAAGGTGTAGGAGGGTGAGCAGGAGCTGGGGTTAAATGATCGAGTCATACTAATATTGCTGGTTCAAGGTGACTCAAGCAGTCGGTAGGTCCAGTTCAATTTTCCAAGCACATGTGTTGACCATATCCTTCAAATCGATAAGCAATCCGAAGTTTGAAACATGGCGAGCGTTTTTCCTGCTTCTCTATTTTTTTTATTGCAGCGTTGTAAATGGTGGGCATTTAATGAGGTAGAAGCCATATCCCTGAGTCAAGCTGAACCAATTAAAATAGTAGAAAGCTGGAGACCCACATCAGAAGATTGCCGGTAACGTGTTAGAAATCTGTTAGCTGAAGCATACCTTTGCCAACCTTCTATACTATGGATTATAGTTAGTAGTTAAGTCTTCTTTAGCCTTTGTGTGACGCTTATTCAAAGAAAAATCAAATCATGTGCAATCAAAAAGTTAAGTCAATGCCATGCACTACCATTTTTTTTCTCTCTATATATAAGAGTACGCCATAAATCCATTTTTTCTCGACAGAATAGTAAAGAGGACCATATATTAGTAAAGATTACGCTAGTTACATTATATATATTGGTATTAAGTCTTGACGACTAAAAAGATTACGCTTGGTTTGTGAAGAGCTTCCCCATGGCCTTGTCGATCTACAACTTTATCATTATTTAGAGTCCCAAAGTATTGTTTTAAGTTTACTAATTTTAAAATTTAAAATTTTGAAACAACCTTGGATGTTGACAAGATCTATACCAAAGTTGTAGTTCTCATATAATCTATAACTTTGTATTTGAGAATTTTTTATTTGAAGTCGTTTAGAGTCTTAAATATATGTTTTATTTAGTTGCAAGTTCTAGATTTTGAAATTCAAATTTTAAAATTTTTAAGCAACATTTAATGTTCATATAGTTAATACCAAAGTCGTAGTGGTTGTCCTAATCTGCATTTTTTTGCTAATAAGTTTTCTATTTGAATTATTTAGTGTCGAAACATTTGTTTTAAATTCACATATTTTGAGATCCAATTTTTTGAAATCTTTGAGGAGACACAACCTATAGCAAAGTTATAGTGGTTGACAAGATATAAAGCTTTGTAGTTGAACTTTTTTCATTTAAGTTTATTTAAGTAGTCAATATTCTACAAAAATATAAAATATTTATAAAAAATGATAGAATCCATTATATACTCACAAGTGATTTGTTGGTGCAATGCGGTTAAGATTTAAGTGCTAAGTCAAGGGTTGAGTCATAGGTGAAACATCCTCGATTTTCCACGAAGGGAAAATCCACAGGAGAATGAGTTATAATGCGACAAAACCAAAGAATGATTCCATCACATTATCATATATCAGTAGATATCACAGTCATACATCGTAAGATTACATACTTTACAAGATAATACATCAACTGAGTTCAGACCTATACGAGTAATTCTAGCAGAATTAAATCTATCGTCATCAGAGTTGGCGGAAACGGTCGTCAAGTGAAGGCTCCTCCTTCACGGGCATCATCAGAGTAGAGTGTCAGTGGCGTAGATTCCATCTTCCGAACCAAACTTGAGCGCAGACACGAGACCTCCTATCCCTTCACTATTCGACATCATTGAGAAGCAGTAAATCTGCACACCGCTAGATGTGTGCAGGCCATGGTCAGCACCGATGAGCTTCAGTGGAAAGATAAAACAAGGGATCTGGCGATCCTAATATTCGGCTGTGGTTTGCATCCTTAGCGCATGCGCAATAGCAACAAGTAATAAATAATATAATAGTTCATCAAGTTTTAACACATTCCTCAACCACACACATCCACACATCCATCCATCATCCATCCATCCCAAACCATCACCATCTCACCACCACCACACCACATCTCACACTCGGGTCGGCAGGCCAACTCCCACTCGGCCTGTCTCAACGGCCCGCAGCCCTCCAGGGCTCACGACCGGAAAAGAAGACTCATCTCCTATCTAGTGAAGCAGGTCTCCAGGAAAGGTCCATAGCCGACGAGTCGGCATATGTATCGATCGATCAACCAACACTCTGCAGAGGTTTCACATACCCACAAGATTAGCCATCCTCGGAGTCATGACCTCCTAGGTAGAATTCCGGCTGCTTGCTAGCCTAGAGCAATGCCACCCTACCTCTCAGCCCTGGAACACCCCAAGTCTAGTCTGGAATGGCTGATACTGTGAGACATAGTACCGGGCCCCCTGATGGCTGCTATGTTGTCTCGGAAGGGTGTGAGTCCATCATGCCCG
This sequence comes from Chrysopogon serrulatus, assembly GCA_015844335.1. Classification (NCBI taxonomy): domain Eukaryota; kingdom Viridiplantae; phylum Streptophyta; class Magnoliopsida; order Poales; family Poaceae; genus Chrysopogon; species Chrysopogon serrulatus. The sequence continues at coordinate 215,842 of JADLZL010003193.1, read as the reverse complement.
TACCTCCCTACACTCTTTCGCCTAATAGTAGTGGCACCGCTCTACCAAGTAGTCCAGCCGTCTCCCTTCCCATTAGGGAGCGAGTGAGATGTAAGGGATTCCCGGTGAGTCTGAGTACTAGTAAGTCCTTAGGATTTGACCAAGCCAGAATGTCTTCATCAGGTTTACTATTTTACGTGCCACTACAACACCTCGATCCTGGGTTCCACCCCTCAGAGGCTCACACCTAGGATCCCCCGACTCCTTTAATCGCCATAGGTATTCGCTTATCCGGATGCCCAGGTAGCATCGTGTGGCAAGACTCGCCACAGGCTCATCGTATATCCCAGCTCAGTCGACACAACCCTCACTCTCCATGCACCCAAGACACACGCAGCACGCTCCCAATCCACCAATTCTGGCATCTCAAGCCAAACCATACCCAGGGGGTTCACCACCAGCATCACATCATAGATACAATGCGAGTGGAGTTAAAGTAAGTATGGTGATATAACATGCAAGCAAGCAGACAGGTAGATATAAGTAAGTGAGCGTGAGCGCAAAGCTGGGTGACATGGTAGAGGGGTTGCAATCAAGTAGTAAAGGCTCAGGTAATAGCATGCATTCAGATACTAGCAAAGGAATAAATATAAAGCACTAGCAGTTCTAAATATTTTGCAATGTCTAATAGGATTCTGTAAAAGAAGGTGCTGCCATGACACCTGCGATGTCGTGGAAGTAGTGGTACGATTCTCCTTCCGTTGTGGTAGTCAGTCAACGGGGTTTCCTCAGGTCCTTTCGTCGTCCACGTTCTCTTCCTCCAGCGGGTCTTGGTCCGAGCGTTGTTGTACTCGAAGTAGCCACTTCGCGAAGCGACACACAAGGAAAGAGAACATCCAGTACTCGAAAAAGACGACAAGACGCAGGAAGATCTATTAACACCAAAGATATTAAGAGGTGCACAACTTAGCCCTCTCGGCGGATGTCCAAATCCTCAGGCCAAAGAGACAAGAGTGGTGGTATGCTACGCATAGGCTGAGCGGCCAAGCCAATATGGCTTTAAATATAAATGGTTTAAGCTGAAGCTTATCCTTAGCATACACCACGGCTCACGTTCTTTCGATCCGGGCATCACGGGGTTGACGGGAATCGGAAGACGGGCTCAGCAAAATAGAGGAGAAGAACGACAGGGTTCGGCCCTTGCAGCCTTTACCCAACAAGTCACAGTTGGACATAAGAAGTAAGCAAAAACTATCAATACTATTGTGACTTGGCTCTAATGTACTTCAACTAACCCTCTATGGTATCCAGCGGTAGTAGAAGGGTAGGTGTAGAATAAACAGAGCAACAACCTTAGGTCCTTCTCGATCCACCACGACACGATCCGTCGTCGAGCCAAGAAGTGAAAAAGTTAGCTAGGCACATCCATGTCATGTTCCCCGGTCACATCTCCTATGAAGATGGTTTCACTTTCGGTCGATCGAGTCGACTCTCACGGTCCGAAGCATGACATCGACCATAGCCTTGCTAACCAAAGAAGGATAGTTCGATCTTTGATCCATTCATCATGGACAAGACGGGATCAAATAGAGCGAGCTATCGAGGGAAAGAAAGGCAAGAATAATCATAGTGGTAGTCTACTTCCAATGCTTACGCCATGGTAATAGACGGGCAACAGAAGGGAGCAACACACCAAAGAACACAAGTGCGCAAACCACTCATAGGGTACCCGACCTAGGTGCACTGGCACTGAGATATCTCTCGGACTCGTAGCGGTGCGGTTGTCACCGCGAGAATCAAAGAAACACGACGGTCACATAGGGTACAAGCATACAAGGGTTTGTGTACAAAGAGTGAATGAAAGATGAACAAAGAAGTATAGCTCCATAGTCATGGCGAGACAGTCTCGCGACCACAAGCTATACTAGCGAGGGATCGAGTTACACTCGGCATTATGGCTATGGCGAGACAAATCCTGCGATCGCAATGTCCGAACGAATTACGATTCCTCAGCCGGCTCGAAGGCACGGTCCACAGGTAAACACACATCCCACCGTAAGAACCAATAACACGACAACAAGACAACAACTCGAAAAGACTAGAGTAGCACAATTCCATAGCATTATGATGGATGGGTCCTATGTTTCAAAGATACATGTACACAACGGGGTCATCAGGAGTGGGTACAACAGTATCGATGTGTATATAGAACGTAAAAGAGAGACTGAGGGGGTCTAGGGGGTCACGGCTTGCAATGGACAAGGTCACAGGGACTCTCGACGGCCCGTCCTCGCATCTCGAGGTGGCCGGAGCGATAGCGACAAGCTAGGGTTTCCACAGATCCGCTGAAGCAACCGAAGGGGGCATTCCTACAGTCCAAGATGAGTAGCACCGTACTACGATGTCCAAGCTACGGCTAAGTGTCCAGAGTTCCGGGGCTCACGTCGGGGTCATAGGCGGCATGTCCTCCCCGGCGTCTCAGACGCCATGGATCCATTTGGCTATGGTCGGTCACATGTGTGGGTGCGTTGGTGTTCCATGTGGGCAATGGCACGAAGGCCGGTCACGGTCACGGCGTTTTGGGATGCTCACCGACGGTGGAGTCGTTTGGTGCTCGACGAGGCGGAAGCGAGGAAGACAAGGTTGGCATGGCTTCAACGGAGGATCGCCGGAGGTAGTAGGAGGGTTGTGGCCAACCAGGCTTGGTCCTGGCCAGTCGTGGCTTGCTGCAGCCACCCCTGGCCAACTCTGGCTGGCTGCAGCCACTCCTCGCCGGCCGTGGCTGGCCGCGGCTGGCTGCCGGTGGCCGGCAGTGGCTGTGGCTGGCCGTGGCAGGCTGGACGCGGCTATGAACGTCAGGGTGTTGGCTGTGGCCTCCTGCAGGGTATAGAATATGGCACGAAGGCCGGTGTTAGGCTTGGACGTCTACAAGTTCGTTCGCATGGAGGTATAAGGCTAGGCTTGGACAGGGAAGGCTCACCAGTGGCGGTGCAGATCGTGGCGGCGAGGTGAGCAGCAGCGGCAGGGGCTGTAGAGCCGTGGAATGCGGCTGGTCGGCGTGGAGACGCAGCGGGCTCAGCATGGAGACGGGGGCGACTGCTGCTTGTTGGTGATCGACGCAGGGGCAGAGGTAGCTGCGAGCTCGGACGGTAGCTTGACGGAGCTGTTCCCGGCGCAGAACGTGGCATCGGTGGCGTGCTCGGCACAGCGTTGCCGGTTGGTGCTCGGCGTGTGTGTCGCGCGGCGCGGCGCTACAAGGGTATCGACGTAGGCACGGCGTCCGGGCCGGGCGCCGTTGGGCTGTGGCTCGGCCGCAGCGGGACGACGCGGGGTGGGTGGTGAGCCGCCGCGTGGGCGTGGTTGTGGTGCCGCAGCTGCTTGTTGGTGGGGGTCATGGCGCCGGGCGGGAAGGCTCGACGACGGGCGGGCGCGACATCGGTGCTCGTGGACGCTGGTGGCGGCGCGCTGGGCGCGGCGCGCGGGCGAGGCCGCCAGCCGGTGAGGCGCGGGCGACGCGCTGCCGGCGAAGGCGAGCAACATGGCATGGCTACCGCTGGTGGCTCGGTGGTGAAGCAGAGGGGAGAATGTAGAAGGCAAAGGGCGGCCGTGAACACGGAGGGAAGAGAGAGTGGCAGCGGCGCTTGTGCTTATATACGCCGGCGCTAGGGGGCTAGGGTTCCCCGTGCCCACCGTGGACGGCGGTGATTCGCCATCCGCGCCCGCACGGGGCGCTATCCGGTGGTGAGCGCGCCGCCGGGGGCGTGGCGCGTGCGGCGACGCTGTTGCAGCGGCGATGGGCGGCCGGGAGCCGCGGCAGCGCTCGGCTAGGGTTCCACCGGGGGGTGCGCGGTTAGTGGGCTTGGGCCGGGCGTGGGCCGCGTGGTGGTCTTTGCTTTCGCGAGTTGGGCGTGGATGGGGAAGCGAGAGGATCCGGTGGGCTAGGCCTGTTCGGAGGAAAGAAGGGAGGTGGCCGGTTGGGCCAGGTCCAAGGTGGAGAGAAGGTGGGCTGTTTGTGAATTTAGGTGAAGGAAGCCCTTAATGATTTTCAATTAAGAAGATTAAGAAAAATGTTTTTAGGGATATTTGGATAAATAGGTAGTAGGGTTTTCTCCTCTTGGTGGTTCTTAGAATATTGTGATGAGTTTAGGAGGGAATTTATGAGTGGGTTTGCTACGGATTTGTGCACTCCAATCATCAATGAAACTCGGAACCAAACCAACACCAAAACCGAGGCATACTCCTACAATTAATTCTACATGAACGCATCGGTTCACTTAGCAAATCTTCGACGTTTGACCTAGCAACTACATGCTTCACACATTTGCAGAAAAAATTTTAAAAAGTTTGCAATTTTTGGCTTTCTCGAAAAATCGTGGATGTTACAATAGGTAGGACTTAACTTTTTGTTTTTTGTGTTTTCTAGAACCTTTAACGAGATAGACACCTTAAGATGTCCATCTCCATTAATCAATTTCCAGCTTTAATATATTTTCATAGGCAGCCAGGGCATTCTAAATGTCTTTGTAAGGGAAAAGTCTAAAAAAAACCCTCAAGCTGATAACGTTGGTGCACTTTATACCTGAACTACAAAACCGGGTATTGTACACCCTAACTTTTTAAAACCGGTGCAAATAACACCCTGAGGTGGTTTTGTAGGGTGGTTTTGCTACATTAACGTGGTTTTGTCTTTTCCTTTTTTTATTTATTTTGGCCGAATCTTTAGAAAATTATTGTAAATCACAGAAAAAAATCATAAAATAGAAAATCTAATTTTGTTGGACTCCACATCAGTAGATCTACATAGTGAATATATAATATAGTATATTTTAGTACAAAGTTTTTCTTGTAATTTTAGACCTATATTTTTTTATAATTGAAATAATTCATAACCATAATTTCTATGGTCGAATTATGGTCAAATTTTTATGATGAGTTTATTATGATATGCTTGAACAGTAGTAAAAATTTTATAATTATTTGATCATTTATAGATTTATTTATATTTAACAAGCATAAACCTAAGTATAAATCTAAATAAATCTATAACTAAGTTATATATGATCCAATAATTATAAAATTTTTACTACAGTTCAAGCATATCATAATAAGCTCACCATAAAATTTTCACCATAATTCAACCATATAACTTATGGTTATGAATTATTCTATTTAATTATAAAAAATATAGGTCTAAAATTACAGCAAAAAACTTTATACTAAAATAAACTATATTATATGTTCATTGTGTAGATCTACTGATGTAGAGTCCAACAAAATTAGATTTTCTATTTTATGTTTTTTTTGTGATTTACTATGATTTTTCAAAGATTCAACCGAAATAAATAAAAAAGAAAAGATAAAACCACATTACTGTAGCAAAACCACCCTCCAAAACCGCCCCAGGGTGTTATTTGCACCGGTTTCGAAAGTTCATGGCGTACAGTACCCGGTTTTATAGTTTAGGGTATAAAGTGCACCAACGTTAATAGTTATGTGGTTTTTTAGACTTTTTCCTCTTTGTAATTAATGATTAACAGTGATATTTCGTTAAACATGAATAGTCTGACTGCCTCTAAATTTTTTTTGGTGTCCTAACGATCCTTACGTACCGCTTCACCGACCGGCTGCTAAGGAGCCTTTTGTCTACTTTTATTAGGGATGGTTCGCTTTCTAAACTGTACATTTTTTTTTAAAAAAAAGTGACGTCTTTGGAAAGTGTTTTGGTACTAGGTGAGATAGCGTCAACAGTTCATTTAAAGCTTTTTGACCTTTTGGGGTTCTCTCGACTAATTCAATTGATGTCTTTCTCTGTGTTTGTACTCGGCTACTATATCTGAGAACAGAAACGGCTATTGACTATTGACTCCCAAGTCATTACATCGTAAGACACTGAGCCATCGCCATTTCCATTTATGATCTCCAAACACTCTTCACCCCAACGAAAAGGACCCATTGATCTACCAGATGAGAGTCCATGTACACCATATCAGAGTATGACGACATGCATTATTGAGATTTCACTATACGCTCAGTCTCACATGAAACAAGTCCATTACACATGGGAACAGAAGAACAGAGGAGCATACATCATAATATCATGTTCCATAGAGCGAAAGGGGCTCTAGCCTAGTGGTTAAAGCACCTGAGTAGCATTCAGCAGGACTGGATTCGACTTTCCGTAGGAGCGAATTTAAACAGATCTGCATTAACCAAAAATTAAAAAAATAGGCTGGGGTTTCCCCTGCTGACTTCGGTCAAAAAAATACCATGTTCCATGAAGTTAACAAATGAAAGATTGATTGTGTGCCCTTTAATTTCTTTATTTCTGTAAAAGTGACTGGTAGGACATGACCATAAGGCTCTGCTTACACACCTCACTTCTAGATGCTGACCGTGGCTTGCTCTATGTGACCATTTCACCTCAGACCTCACAACCAGAAATGACCGTGAGCTGGCAAAATTATTTGCAGGGTCAAACTGGAATGATACAAAAAAGGACGAAGTCTGCAAATCAATGACAAGCATATCGTTATGCCAGGACAAAAACCAACATATACGGTGTTCTGTTGATACTTGATACAGAACACTTCACACATGACAAGTTATAGCAGTCTGCTCGTTCCACAAATGTTATGACTCAGATATCTTGCTATACTTCCGCCTGAGAGTCAAGAAACTCATAATTTGTACCAACGCACATTCTCGGAAAAAAAGAAGAAACTTACAATTTGTGACTTCACTTTACATAAAATGTTTCCTCTTCACTGCTCTAGATTTTATCTCTCGAATCTCACAAGTATAGATATAGCTATAGTAGGGTGGTATCCTAGACCTCCACACTAGGACCTCAAATTTCCCATGAAGCTTTACACTTCCATACATTACATCTTTGAATTCTACCTTTGGAAGTCCCTCTTCTGAAAAGCGTTGACACCGATGATAAATCACAACCTCTTCAGATGTAGTCATTCTCATGATCTGCACAGATCTATTTTGGTTGAGAAGATCGAAAGGATGCTCAACAAATCTGGAGTAAAACTCTCTCAAGAAGGCAAGAACCTTGCACCAAAAGTGGACATTGAAGTTATCCCTCAGCAAACGAGCAAGGATGTTTGCAGCATTGTGGGACCTTCTTTGTGTCCTAGCAATCTCCATGGCCAGGTACGTGAGCCTTGGGTGCATCTTAGGATCCATACTTCCAAATGCAAGTGTCTTGAAGAAATACCAAAATGCCTCATGGGAGAGATATTTAAGAGTTATAGCTTGTGTTGCTCCATACTTAATAATATCTTCAAACCGGCTTGTCACTATGATTTTACTACCCCTTGGCACATACTGTTTACAAGCAGAATACAATCTAATCCATGCCTCTTCATTAAGATCCCCAATTAACTCAATAACAAGAAGAAATATTCCTTCCGAGTTCGATCTGGACTCAAGATTTTGACGTTTTATTTCACATCCATCTCTGAAAGCTACTAGCTCATCATCTCTGAAACCATGTATGTGGAAGAACAATATTTCTGAGAAATGATCACGTACTCTTTCATCCTTGCAAACATGAGCGACAAGGGTGCTCTTGCCGACTTGACCTGGTCCAACAATCATCATGACATCTAGTTCCTCAACACTATGAGACTGTGTGTGCAACAGGAAGTTGATCACTTGTTGTGCTTCCATTTGGCGGTCAAACATGCAGTTGGCCAGCTGGAGATGCATGCTGTAAGGCTGGTAATAGAGGCGAGGGTAACTTGTCAAGAACAAGACGAGCTCATTAGCATCAATGATCATGGAGCTTAAATTGTCAGCCGTCTCTTGAAGCTCTTTAAAATCCAGATCGCCTCTACTGGACAAACATAGACGCTTTACAGAATTTACTACTGATAAAGATGAATAACGCCTAATAACCTGATCTTTGTCTTCCTCCTCGTTGTAAGGTCGGCAGATGTAGGTGTCGAGCACGTAGTAGCCTCGGTGCGTGGCATCTCTTAGCATGTCCAGCTGGATGATAATAGCTTGGTTCGTGATGTGCCGCCCCATGGCCTCATCAATGATGACTTCTGCCCTGAGCAAGACCTTGTGGAGGCGATCCTCCACATCCAACAGAGACCTCCCAGAGACTTTGCTGGTGATGAAATTTATGGATCTAGTAGTGAGCTCACCAAGAATTGAGGAAAAGAGAATGTCCATTTGGATAGACAAGCTCAGGAACGAAGATAACACACTGAAGGCGTATGCGGTTCAGCAGGCTTTGTTCCCTTCTCTAAAAAAATGAGGCTTAGCAGGAGGAGATCAATCAATCAGTGGGTAGATCCAGTTCAATTTTCCAAGCACATGTGTTGACCATATGCTTCAAATCGATAAGCAGTCCAAAGTTCTAAACATGCTGGCGCACGTTTTTCCTGCTTCTCTGTTTTTTTTTATTGCAGCGTTCTAAATGGTGGGCTCTGAGGTAGAAACCATATACTCCTGAGTCAAGCTGAACCAATTAAAATAGTACAAAGCTGTAGACGCACAATAGAAGATTGCTGGTAACGTGTTAGAAACTTTTAGCTGAAGCATTCCTTTTGCCAACCGTCTACACTATGGATTAAAATAGTACAAAGCTCGAGAAGCACAACAGAAGATTGCAGCAAGTAACATGTTAGAAATGTATTAGCTGAAGCATTCCTTTTGCCAACGTCTATACTATGGATTATAGTTAGTAGTTATGTCTTCTTCAGCATTACTAGCTCAATCGACAATTGTGTGTGTGGACGCTTATTAAAAAAAAAAAATGAAATCATGTACAATGAAAAAGTTAGTCAATACCATGCACTACCATTTTTTTTTCTCTATAAGAGTATGTCATATATCCATTTTTTTTCTGGACAGAAAAAAGTAAAAGATTATGTCAGATACATTATACATATTTTTATTAAGTCTTGTTGACAAATAAATTTGGACTTTGATAGGTCTTGTTGACGATTCAATTTGGACTTTGATAGCAAAGGAATGATTTTGCAGTGTTAATTGACCGGATTACTGATTATTTGTTTCATTGGATTAATTCAGCTAAATCATGCATGAAGACAAGGTAATACGCTGAAAGGCAGACAGCTTATCTGCTCAGGGCTTCAACCATATCAAGGTCCGGCTGTCTTCATGAGGTGCATATATGCATATGATCAGATTGGGAGATAATGACAAAAAAAAATACATGAAGGTATATTATATAAAAAAACATACGTTCAGTAGACGAAAACAACAATATATTACTTTGTAAAATTTCGGCTATCTGGTTATCCATGTAATTACTTGGTTCCTTATTGTACAAGAATTTGACACTAAAACAGAATAATCATACAAATTTAAAGGGGTGGCTGATTGAATCCGCCACAATCAAAGCTATCAAATATAATTATTACCCCTTTCATTTCTTCTCCCGATACTTTTCCAACACCATATAACCCTTATCGTCCCTTTCCAAATGTAAGTGTTTTAAAGTAATTTTTTAATTTAAATAAGGCAGGAGCTCTGCCATTCTATTAAGTAGATAGAAGTTTATATTTACAAGGTGGCCCTAAGGGCCTCTCCAACGATCGGCTATTTCACTAGCTAGGAATGACCTGGCGGGGTTAGAAAGAATAAAATACTACTCGCTAGCGAGTTCTTCGTTGCTAGCTCGGAGCTACAATACGAGCGCGCGAGTGGTGGCATGTTGCTGCTTTTCTTTGACAGCCAATGAAGAGAGCGCATTGAAGACTGTGCACTTTTTAGTTTAATAAATTTAATACAGGCCAGCCGGCGACTTCGCCAGCATCCGTTGCGGACGCTCTAAGGCCAAATTCAGGTGCACCCCCAAAGCAGCAGCACAATACCGACACAACAAGGGTTGTTCGGACTCGGCAAAAGCTAAAAGCGTGCTCAATTGCAAAGGCTCTTCTATGTCGTTCTATGTCCTCCTTGTCTCGCCCAGCCACATGAAGAGTTGTAGAGTATTTGTTGTAAAAAATTATACGGTTGCACTTGTTCTACAAGTTCCACATGATATAAATGGCCATTCCATTGAAAGCATGTTAAGTGTTTTAAAGTAATACCAGTATGCTCCATGGGTCAGATATGTTAAGAGTTAGAGCATGTGTTGTTCCAACCTTTACAATCAATTGTAACTATGATCTTACTACCATTTGGAGCATATAAGTTACAAACAAAATACAACCTATACCACGTGCTGTCATTGAGATCGCCAACAAATTCCATGATAACAAGCAATCTCTCTTCTTGGTTAAAGTTTAACACATGATTTCTATGTTTCATTGCACTTTCTTCTCTTAATGTAGCGAAGTCATCATCAGTAAAGTCAGCCCCATGCAAGAACAAGATTTCTGAGAAATCATTGCGGACAGTTTCATCCTTGCAAACATGAATGACAACAGTGCTCTTTCCCACTCTACCTGGACCAACAGTTCGGAGAACCCAAATCTTCAAAACCTTGTGGTTGTTTGTGCAGCAAAAAGTTTATGAAAAGTTCCATTTCAATTTGGCGGCCAAATTAACATACAGTTGGCTAGTTTGGAGATGCTTATTATAAGGCTGGTAGTATAGGCGAGGGTAGTTTGTCAAGAACAGGAAGAGCTCATTCACATCAAGGATCATTGATCTCAAATTCTCGTGTCTCTTGCAGTTCTTTCAAAGCTTTGTCTTCCTCTACTAGAGAAATATAGATGCTTTATAGAATTTACTATGGATAGAGCTGAAGAGTGACTCATAACCTGATCTTTGCCTTCCTCCTCATCGTAAAGTTGATATCCGAAAGTGTCAAGTATGTAGTAGCCTTGCATGCGGCATCTCTTTAGCATAACAAGCTGTTGGAGCATAGGTTCATTTGTGTTGTGCCGCCGCATGGTCTCATCGATTTAGAACTTTGTCATTAAAAATATTTTGATTTAGTGTCTAAAATGTTTTGAATTTGTATTGTCGATCTAGCATAACAAGTTGTTTAAGTTATTTAGCGTCTAAAACATTTGTTTTAAATTCACATATTTTGATAATTACTTTTTTTGAATTGTTCAAACTATTTCTAATAGAGACACATCCTATAGCAAAGTTATAGTGTTTGACAAGATTTAAAACTTTGTAGTTGATTTTTTCTTTGAGTTCATTTAGTAGTCAATATGAATACAAAATTACAAAATATTTATAAAAAAGATAGAATCCTTTATATACCCAAAAGTTATTTGGTGGATACTCGAAAGTTATTTGGTGGTGCAGTAGTTTAGAGAGATTTAAGTGTTAGGTCATAGGTTGAGTCATGAGAAGGACATAATGTTTTTATTAATTAAAAAAACATATTTTTTGTTTTTTAATGTTTTCTAGAACCTTTAATGAGACGGTCACCTTAAGATGTCCATCTCCATCAATCGATTTTTTAGCTTTGACAGATTTTTATAGGCAGGCGGGCATTCCGATCGTCTCCGTATTAATTCATGATTAACAGTGACATTTGCTTAAATGCAAATAGTCGGTCCACCTCTAAAAATTATTTCTGTACTAATGATCCTTACGAACCGCTTCACTGACTGTTTGCTAAGAGCCTCTTGTCTATTTTTTAGGAATGGTATTCTTTCTAAACCATATTTGAAAAACAGAAGTGACATCTTTAGAAAGCGTTTTGGTACTAGTGTGAGATAGAGTCAATAGTCCATTTAAAGCTTTTTGACCTTTTGGGGTCTGCTTTGCCTTCTCTTGACTAATTAATTCAATTGATGTCATTCTCTGTTTGTACAGCTACAATAGCTGAGAATAGAAACGCCTATTGACTATTGACTCCCAAGTCCTTACATCGTAAGGCACAGAGCCATCACCATTTATGATGTTGCAACAAACTCTCCGCCCCACCAAAAGGACCCATTGATCTGTTAGAAATAATCATGACTTGAATTTGTTTTAAGTCTTTGCATGTAGATTAAGCTAGTTAGCAAAGTCTCTGTCTTTGTTCATCTTCTACCTCTGTCCGTCGAGAGTTAGAGTGATTCGATTCCAACATGATCTACCAGATGACAGTCCATGTACGCCATATCAGAGTTTGATGCCCTCAGGCCTCAGTCTCACATGAAACAAGTCCATTGCACATGGGAACAGAAGAACAGAGCAAGCATGCATCATAATAACAAATGAAAGATTGATTGAGTGCCCTTTAATTTCTTTATTTCTGAAAAAAAAAGACGGGTAGGACATGACCATGAGGCTCTGCTTACACATCTCGCTTCTAGAAGCTGACCGTGGTTTGCTCTATGTGACCATTTCACCAATTCATCTCAGTACATCACAACCAGACATGACCATGAGCTGGCAAAATTATTTGCAGGGTTAAACTGGGAGCATAGAGAAAAAGAAGCAGTCTGCAAATCAATGAAAAGCACATCGTTATGCCAGGATTAAGGCCAACAATAATTTGTTTGTTATTACTCATGAAAATCTAAGCCTCAACATCATACAGTGTTCTGTTGATACTTGATATAGAACACTTCACACATGACAAGGTATAGCAGTCTGCTCGTTCCACAAATGTTATGCCATACCCGTGATACCCTAAGAAACACATACTCAGATATCTTGCTACATGAGCTTGAGAGCCAATAAACTACAATTTGTGACTTCACTTTACATAACACGCTTCCTCTTCACTACTCTAGTTTTTATCTCTCGAATCTCACAAGCATAAATATAGCTATGGTAGGGTGGAATCTCAGACCTCCATGCTAGGGCCTCAAATTTCCCATGAAGCTTTACACTTCCATACATTACATCTTTGAATTTTATCTTTGGAACCCTCTCTTCTAAAAAGCGTTGATACCGATGATAAACCACAACCTCTTCAGATGATGTAGTCATTCTCATGACCAGTGCAGATCTATTTTGGTTTAGAAGGTCAAAAGGATGCTCAGAAGATCTGGAGTAAGACCCTCTCAAGAAGGCAAGAACCTTGCACCAAAAGTGGGCGTTAAAGTTTTCACTCAGCAAACGAGCAAGGATGTTTGTACCAATGTGGCTTCTTCGAGTCCTAGCCATCTCCATGGCTAGGTATGTGTGCCTTGGGTGCATCTTAGGATCCATACTTCCAAATGCAAGTGTCTTGAAGAAATACCAAAATGCCTCATGGGAGAGATATTTAAGAGTTAGAGCTTGTGTTACTCCATACTTAACAATATCTTCAAACCGGCTTGTCACTATGATTTTACTACCCCTTGGCACATACTGTTTACAAGCAGAATACAATCTAATCCATGCCTCTTCATTAAGATCCCCAATTAACTCAATAACAAGAAGAAATATTCCTTCCGAGTTCGATCTGGACTCAAGATTTTGACGTTTTATTTCACATCCATCTCTGAAAGCTACTAGCTCATCATCTCTGAAACCATGTATGTGGAAGAACAATATTTCTGAGAAATGATCACGTACTCTTTCATCCTTGCAAACATGAGCGACAAGGGTGCTCTTGCCGACATGACCTGGTCCAACAATCATCATGACATCTAGTTCCTCAACATTATGAGACTGTGTGTGCAGCAGGAAGTTGATCACTTGTTGCGCTTCCATTTGGCGGCCAAACATGCAGTTGGCTAGCTGGAGATGCATGCTGTAAGGCTGGCAATAGAGGCGAGGGTAACTTGTCAAGAACAGGACGACCTCATTAGCATCAATGATCATGGAGCTTAAATTGTCAACCGTTTCTTGAAGCTCTTTCAAAGCCATATCACCTCTACTGGACAAACATAGACGCTTTACAGAATTTACTACTGATAGAGATGACGAGCACCTCATAACCTGATCTTTGGCTTCCTCCTCGTTGTAAGGTCGGCAGATGTAGGTGTCGAGCTTGTAGTAGCCTCGGTGCATGGCATCTTTTAGCATGTCCAGCTGGATGATCATAGCTTGGTTTGTGATGTGCCGCCCCATGGCCTTGTCAATGATGAACTGTGCTTGCAGGAGAGCTCTTTGCAGGCTGTCCTGCACTGGGACCTCTGGTGGCTTGGAGCACTTGTTGATAATGAAATTTATGGATCTCGAGGCCAGGTCACCCAGCAATGCAGACATGAGGAGTTCCATTGGGGTTCTTTCTGCAGTCCTCTGGATTCTGTAAGATAAAATTGCAGGTGGGAAGGAAAAGAAACAGCAGGTCGGTGTTTCTGAAACTCTCTTTGTTCTATGTTTTTTTTGCAACTCGAAAAAACAGCAAGGAATATAAGAACAACCAAGCTAATCTCAAGGGTTGAATTGAGAGAGTCAGCAGTCCATTCAAACGCATGAGTTTGACCTTGGGGCCTGCTATTTGCTTTGCTTTACTGTTCCAAATGATATTTTCTCTGTCTTTATACTTGGCTGCTACCCCTTTCTTGTGAATCAGATTTCAACATGATATTAATGACAGTTTCTTCTACGTCTAGAGAATTTCCACAATGGCCATCTTTCATTACTTCCTGATTGACATGTGCTGAAACTTGTTGGCATACCTTTTCTTACGACATCTTTTTTCCAGCATTGCAAATTCCAAAGAGGCGGCCCTCAGCCATTAATCTCTGAACGTTTTGGCTGTATGAGCATATCATGCACAATATAAGACTGGTAAAACGTTGTGAATTGTGTTAGCTAAAACATTATTGCTTTCGATTTTACCATGCAACGACTGTATGTAGTAGTTAAATACAGATCATATTTGTAGATTATTTAATTTACCAGTGCTCTAATATTCTGTTATGTGAATATTATTCAAGAACTGTACTGCTAAGAGAAACGTGCACGTGTACTCAGCCGGCGAGCATTGTGTAGGATATTACATTAAAAAATATATTTTCTTGACTTTTTCATAACACAGAAATATAGGATCTTTGAACATATATACCTCTGACGACTAATGAAACACACTGAAGTCAATCAGGCATTTATTCTGAACTATATGTATCTGACTGTAAAACTCATAGAAATTTTGGCATTTGAACTCCAAACGGGTTCATTTCAGCCGCCAATCACAAAAGTGCAAATTTCGCGCCAGTAGAAATAAAATTATGGACCCATGGCTAAGAAACGCTAGTGTAAATTCATTTTTAATGGGCTGTAGACTTGAGAAAACAGCACGTAAAAATACATTTATACTAGTGGTTTTCTTAACCGAGTATCAGTACAAATAATTTGAAATTGTTTTTTTTTAATTTTTTAAATGACGTTGGATGGAGAAATGGTCATAATGAAATTAAGGTGCAGTATTTGAAAAGATCTTCAACTTTGTAGTTTGGCCACATTTTTATTTGAATCATTTACAACTCAGAAATCATGTCTTAAGATTAATGATTTTAATATTTATATTTTTTCAATTTCTCAAATAACCTCGAACGAAAAAAAGATCAAAGTTGTAGTTGAAGCTTTTCATTTGAATCCATTTAGGGCACCAAACCTCCATTTCAAAATCTGATGAAGTGGATACTTAGGAAATATTTCTACTCTTAAGTGACATGTTACTTTTTGCAGTGGTACGTAAGGGATGTAACGTGCGATATCTATTGCAAAAGTGAAAAAAAAAAATGCTAGGCTGTATTTGGCTGCCTAGCGCGGCCTCTTCGGATAAAAATTGCTATTTTTTAGCCCGCTTTGCAATTTCTCACAAAGAATTTACAGGGCGTCATATTAGTGTAAATATTTGTAATGTCAGTTCTTAGGTTGATGCCAGTATAGTATGTTGATTTGCAAGAGTATAGTATGCTGGTTTTTACCTGTCTTTCATACTGGCGTTGGTAAAAAACGCTAGTACAAATATAGAAGTACCGCCAATAAAAATATTTTATATACTTCTCAAGACCATACCAATGACCAAACCAGAGATGATTGTGGGTGCATAGTAGTTTTGGCTATGGGAAAATGTCTGGAGGTGACAATCTAGAAACCGTGACCAGTTTGTTGCAGGGTGACAGGACGAGTGGTGCCAACCGCGCCTGTTGTTGACTCCTCCCTGAGCTAGATATAATGCGGCAACCTAAGGTAGGGGCTCGTGCGGGCTTTGCCGTGGTTAAGGCAACAAGGACAAAGTCATTGAGAAACTCAGGTACAATTGGTACTAAGTAGGTTTAGAGTCCACCTCACATGGAGCGACCATGGTCAAGACATCGAGGACAAAGTCATTGAGAAGTTATACTTAACATGGTTATCCTTGCAAAACTAGACATGTTTGTTGGTTCAATGGATCGATGTATCAAAACATGCACTAAATAAAAGTAACTCCTTTTAGCAAGCAAGTTACCTACACACAAATGTCAAATATTTTGTAGCAAGCAACAAAAAAAAAAAACACAATTCCATTATTTTTTTGGGTTTAGATTCACCACCCATTAAACTTGAAAAAGTGTTAGCCACTACTTGTGGTATCAACACTTCCATCTTGATATTGAAGGCCTTGATTTAGCAAGTTCAGTAGTTTATTTCATGCACTTGCAACATCAACTTCTGGTTTCTCGCCAATATCAATTGACCTCAATGCTGCAAAATAAACCAAATATCATAGATAAGATCTAACTGCAAAATTGATATGCATGCCGTAATGAACATTTATTACCAACCACATGTTCCTCCGAGTTGCAACTAAATAGCTAATAAACCAACAATAATCTATGGTCTCAGCCTCACTAGCTCACAACTTGCCCAGATGGCTAAATCATTCAGAGAAGATTGACTTAGGCCCCAGCCCACACTAGTTAAAAGCACCTCTTTGTGTATATCCCACATATTATCCATAAATTCCATGTTATTAAATTCAATTACCAAGGATAGAAATGTACAACATTGAGCACGGCACATGGTATACATATATGTGTAGTATCACAACTTTAGTGTGTTTTCAGCATAAAATTTTTTACACCCTGGCATAGGTCTAATAGGTGAATAAATTCCTAGCTATGAGTAGCTAGTATCAAGAATAGTCTAGCCAAAATAGAAGGTACAGTTAGGCATAACACAGGTTTACATCTTAGTTTCATAAATCCACTGAACACATATAGTATCATTATCCTATCCAAATTTTCATATCGCCAGTGAAAATTCACGTGTTCCAAATTTCGGCAGATCATAAACCAAGCAAAGTGATACCTGGAGTGCAGAAGCTCACATAGGGAACAACAATGTTGACACCATATCCATAACATGGATCATTGAATACCTTCTTTGCTTGGCCAGATTTTAGATCAAAACTAAATATGCCATCATCTGTCCCCACAAAAAAAATACTCCAGCACCATGCGCAAATCCAATATAATTAGAGTAGATAGAGCGACCATTGACAGGGAGCAACTTCTCAAGCTCAATGACTTTAATTTGTGCCCATTTCATGTCTCCATTGGGATTCACCTCTGATGACCATAGGGTGAGTTTTGTAGCTTCATTCAATCTTGCGACTCCCAACCCACCATTCTTCATTTCCATGAGGGCAGTAGAACACTCATCGAGCTTAAGAGGTAAATGAATCACAGATGGTTCCCTTGTTTCCATATCATAAGTAAGAATTCGACTACCATCCTCAATCGAGAAGTGGAGTGTATTCCCCACAAGTGCAGTGGATGTTGCATCAACATTGCACATAGGTACCAAAATTGGATCGCTCCAGCAGCCAACCTCCGATGAGTAGATGTGCAAGAAGGACATATTCTCAGGCTCAACGCCGAGGCCTAAGGAGATCACCTTGAATGGTTTGTCATGACAGTCTAGGTGGTTGCAAGATCCACTAGCTGCCCCGCAGATCACAGTTGCGTGCCAAGCGAGTTGTTCACCGATGCTCGGATATGGTAGATCCCACTTCTCGTCTGTAGTTGGGTCCCAAACGGAGAGGACAGTACTTTCGTCCTCCATAACGTCCCTTTCGAGGAGGACACGGCCATGGTGGGCATCAAGCACGATGGAACTACAGAGGGTGGCTTGGGACAGGTGGAAAGAAGAGGTTGGGAAGAATTGGCCACTTCCTATGTTGCAAAAGAAGCCGAGCAATGGTGGCTTACAGTGAAATTTTCGGAATTCGCCGCGGAATCGGGGACCACAGATGAAGCGGCCCCATGACTTGCAAACGACGGCGGCCTCAATGAGACCTGCAGGATCAGTTGGCGAGAGGCGAAGGAGGAACTCCTCCGTGAGATCATCAATCATAGTGGGCGCCGCCGCCATGGATAGAGAGGATACGTACGCTGGTTGGTGATGGGGATCTAGGGTTTGATTGGGGGAGAAGATATGAATCGAGATTGTGGGGACTAGGGAGAGATGAATGATAGTGGGAGGTGGGATATTTATTATTTTCTCTCTTTTTCCTATGACACTTGCTAGTTTAGTATAGTAGCTCTTATAAATTTACCATTGTAGGGAGAAAGTACCGTAACTTCATACCATTTTTATCCAAAAAGGTTTACACCTCTACATGGTAGCATAGTTGGGACACAAGATAAGACCGAACTGTCCTTGCCTATCCCATGACAGAGGGCAGACGTGAGCAGTGCGTGGGTGGAATGTGCATTGTGCTGGATTCTGGTAAATAATGCTCAAACATTCTGCAAGTTAGGATCGCCTGCTGCAATGTGCTAAGTGTGCTCAAACATTTTCTTTCATCTTTTTCACATCACTCAAGGAACACATTGTGGAAGGCCTAACGGGGTTGGGAGAAGTGGGTGAATAATGCTATGACCCATGGAGACTTTTGACGAAAAAATAGTTCATCCACTCACCCTTCTGCCCCCACGCCCTTTATGCCTGACCGTAGGACAATGACCTTGCGTTCTTTCTTTTTTATATATAAAATAAAAGAATTGCAATGATTTCTGTTTGGTATTGCATAATGTCAAAGCTAAATAATGTCACATCATAAATCTTATACTAGCTTCCATTTCATCGATAACCCTACAGATCATCACTTTAAGCTTCAGATGCACCTGAACCACCAGTACTTGGCCACCACCTTCAGAGGCTACTGCTGCTCCCAATGCTGCAGAAATACACAAATTTAATTTTAAAGATAACTTCAGCTTGTTGAGAACCAATTACCCCACAATCAATATTTTGCTTCTAACCAAACAAAACAGGCAAACAACAATAATTTGTTATCCACAGCTGTCAGGCAACAGCCACACTTCATCATTTAAACAACTTGAACTGAGAACTTGAGAATGAAGCACATCTCGCTGTTTAGCACAAAGGGAATTATCAATGTTTGTATATTATTAAAATCCCAGACATCATGGTTGCTACTATATAATATGCATGTAGAGGCACATGTAGGTTATTGGTTCAAATAATTAAAACCTCTCTAATGTTCCAATTGTCCTATCATCCATTTTCTATGTTGCTAGTGACAATGATAGATCATGGCAAGTGTTACAGATAGCCGGCATGCTGATACCTAGAGTAGAAACAAGTAGGTAATGCCGTAATGGCATTTTGTAACACACAAGAAATGCAAAATGTAACACACAAGAAAAGCAAAATGTATCTCTTGCTGACAGCTGGCACCCCTACTGGACCAGCTCTCTGAGGGCGCAGGAACAGGAGGAACATGAACCAGGCGCCCAGGCCAAGGTTGAGGTGCATGACTGCCAGTACCTAGAGTGAGTCTCCTCTCCCTCTCCTCCCCACCACAGTTACATTGCAGCTACAGCTGCTAGCAGTCTAGTGCTGCTTGCTACTGCTCTTGCTCTACCCCAGGTAATCGGAAAAAAAAATTAACACAATACATTCAGACCAAGTGCTAGTTATCAGAAAACAATTCAGATCAAATGGACACCATTCAGTGGACCCACAGATACTGTCTTCAAAATATAGTATTCAGTATCCAAATACTGTTGCTTGCATATATCACTCATATATTACACTGATTCACAAACAGATGGCCAATGACTCAATGAGATAAACGGGAGAAGCAAGAGCTGATTACATAAATTTCTCAATTTTATTTTCTTATTGTATAGAACCAATGCTTTCATGACCTCAACCATAAGAAAACATTCCGTGGATCACTTACATGGAAAAACTAAGGTGTAATGATGGCAGAGACAGACTGGTGATAACAATGTTACTCATGGGTAGCACATGTTCAACTACATCTGAAAAAACTGAATCATATATATGAGTTCTGAGTCATTCTGCACTTGGTGCAATGCTGCTTTCAAGGGGACAGCAATGGTTCTGTAACTGATAAACAGTGTGAATAGCAATCAATACCCACCCCCCCACAAAAAAATAGCAATCGAGACACATATATAATGTTCTCAAACATTATGTCCTATAGATGTACCTCCTGAAATTTTCAGGTATGCATTCTTGTTGATATCCTATACTCTTCGTCCTATTGGCGTCCACATGTAGATAACTTTAGGTTCCATGCACTTTATATAGGATTCTTGTATGAACCATACACATATATTGTGAAAGGAGCCTAAACATTTTCATGACAGATGATTTAATGGTTATCCAAAACTCAACAGGAAAAAAGAAAAAGTATCTCTCCTATTGGGATCCTTAGCAGCCCTGCACTGTTCGACGCCGCAGAAACAGGAGGAACATGAACCAGACCAAGGTGAGGTTATCTGCCAGTGGGGCCAAGCTGTGGTTGTAAGCCAGCTACAAATAACCCAAAATTAGGAGCAATGTTTGGAAAAGCTCTAGGAGCTGGTAGGCAGTCGGGCTCTACCTAGAACCTATTTCTATTAGCGATTAGAGTAATGTCAATGCTAAAGAAAGGAATATGAAAACAAAAAAAAGTAAAAAACTGATATTATCATGCAGCTATGAGTAGTATGACTATAGTTTATTTTTTCCATCTCTAAATTGCTCCATTGTCATGCATACATCACGAAAAACCTCTATGCATAAAAAAAGCTTGGATAAAATACTTAGGGCAGGGGGGTGCACCTCCACCAAGTGTCTAGGTGGCACATATGCAGAACTAGTCACTACCTTTCTTAAACAGCAATTAACATAAAGCAATTCAGATCCAGTGAGCACACGTCAAAGGGTTCGCAATTTTTTTTAATCAAAAGAAACTGGCTTCACATGCGGCTGGTTGCACATATCACTTTCATATCATGCTGTCTAATAATAAGATTAATGAGCATAAATTAACAGAAAACAATTCAGATCAAATGAGCACAATTCAATGTAATAACATATACTTTTTCTTCATAATATAGTTTTGGCATACCATTGCTTTGCATACATCACTTCATATTATGATGATTAATGATCAAATGCCCATTGAAATAATCTAGAGAAGCAATGGCTCACCAGATAAGTTCTTCAGAAGCAATGGCTCACCAGGTAAGTTCCTCGATTTCATTTTTCTTATTCTACAGAACCAATTTTAGCACAACTTCGACCTAAGAAAAGATTCAGTGTATCAGTCACTTATTTTTATATGGAAGAATGAAAACTTCTGACCCATAAAAATAAAAAAGATAAAAAAGAACTGGGGAGATTTTTTTTTTAATCCATATCTCTCTCTGATACAAATAAAAAGAGTTTTTTTCTTATGGAAGGCAGATTAGTTTATTTTTTAGGGATAAAAATGTGAAATACAAGTTATGCTATTCCCACCATACATATATAGGATTATAATAGTATGTATGATTCATCTATTTCTTATAGAGCACGACATAAATCACATCTTCTAAAAAAACTAAGGTGCAATAGTTGAAGCATTTATGGTGACAGTTGTACATGGGTAGCATTTGCTCAACATCTGAAAAAATTACATTGAGTCCCGTATAGTTCTGCTCAGTGCTGTTGTTGAAGGGTAAACCAATGGTTCTGTAGCCAATACACAGTGTGAACAAAGGTTCAGAAATCCACATGTATACTTTTTTCAAACATTATGTCCTACAGATGTATATCCTGGAACTTTCAGATATGTAATCTTGTTGCTGTCCTATAGTCCTATCAGTGTCTGCATTCAGTTACACCTTTCTATGTGCTTTCTACTGGATTCAGAAAAATAGATAAGGCTTATTTCCAGCATAGCAATGTTGAAGGATTTCTTTGTGAATCATACTCATCCATGAAACAATCATGCATAAATTGCATATGGAGCCTAAACAAGATCAACAGGATCCTTGAGAAAAGGGAGCATTAAAGGTAATTGCACGTTGTATTTCCTTTCTAACCCATTTTCATATTAAAATCAAAAGATATCAAAATTTGAACCAATCCAAAAGTACACAGGACTCAAATGCTTGTTTTTTTTAGAATAGGTATCTTATACCGTTTGAACCAATTCTTAGCATCACAACCTTTCTTAGCATCCAAAAAAGTTTAGGAGTACACATTGACTAGACCAATTCAGAGTTCTGTTTTTTTAAGAAGCCTAGACTAGTCCAGAGTTTACTTGCTTACAAACAAAAACAAGCCTAGAAGAACTTCACAACAAATGTCAAGGTAACTAAGAGATGCCTCCTGAACAAAACACAACACCTTTAACTAAGATAAGAATACTATATCATCCTAATGTTAGAGTTGTCCCACATAGATCATTTATATTACTCACTACTACCATGATTAGAATCAGTTGCCATCAATGAGCATTTGTTAATGGCTCCATTAGCCTTTCTTCCTAGTTGGATACCTTCCAAGCCCAGCCTGATTGACATCAGTTTTCAAGACAGGTGTAAAAGATGAAGAAGAAAAACACGTGTCTCTAGCCGATTTCCTGAAGGGTTCATTAGAAAACTTAATAAATAGGAGCATTATAATTTTAGATGTAACTTGACATTCCAATTTCATATAATAAAATATTAATAACATTTGCTTATTGAGGAATTGATTGCCCTCAATGAACATTTGTTACTCAGCAAACACAAGTACCCAAGTTGTTGCTAACAGCAGAGCAAATCTATATCTCTTATAAAGTTAACCCCCACTATTAGTTCTATCTAATCCAACAACGATCCACGTCATCAACTAATCTAAGCCATCAGCTTTGTATTGTCCAAATCCATCCGTTCATCTAGCCCTTCTATGGAGGCGCATCTGACTCATGCATCACAAGCCCACGTCTCAATAAAAAAGGAACAAACAGCTACGTGACCCTTGCACTCCTTGCACTGCTGCTCGAACGACAATTTTACTGCTGCCACCATCTGGCCTTGGCACATCCGCTTATCTTCCATCTCTGCCACCACCCAATTTACTGCCATTCAATCCTCATCGCTTCTCCTTCCAATCGATTCCGTTTAAATTATCCCCCCGACACACCTGTTCACCTCCAGGCTCCACTGTACCCTCCCTCAGTTGCGCCATCTCCAGGTCCTCCATTGCACTCAAATCGAAAGGTGTACAGTTCTATACAGGAGATAGCAGGAAGCTGCTACATCACCTCCACTTTGTTGCAAATACCTGCCACGTGCGCTCCCCATCATATAGGCCTGCCGGCATTGTCACTCCAATCTCCCCGCCATGTGCAAGGGACGGCAAGAGAAACCCCACCACGAAACCTCACGTCCTCACCATGACCTCAGATGGCCGCTCGCTATCCATGCAGATGCCGTAGCCTTTGCTTTGTTCCAATTAGTTTGATTTTCATTTTTTTTCATCTCCTTTCTCATGTTTTTCACTTACTTTAGTCTGCATAATCTTGGGAAAATGTATATCTTACATTCGAATAGAGAAGAATGCTTATTGTAATTTCTGAGTTGTTTAATAGACTGGTACTTATGTTTTCATGTTATGTTTTAAAGTGTTTAAATTCTTTATGCTCATAATGATAAGAGTCACCACTAATTTCCATGGTAACACCCTATATGAACTTCCGACTGGTGTTTTCAATATCTACCTAAATTCCCGAGGCAACACGCGGAGAATTCTTCTAGTAATATAAACTTATCACAACCCACATGTCCACAAGTTAACAGACACACTTGGACAAAATTATTTAGAGAAAATGGACTCATAACTCCTGAGAAACACAATTGTTTGTTAGACACCTATATTGTACCATGCATATCTTTTGCTTTATCAAGTAGATTGAAGAAATGCAATGTGCGGCATTATACATAAAGTCATAGACACGAGGCAAATATGTGGAGTGTACTGTACTGGGTTCCTATCAAGAGTCAAGACTCCATGGTTTCTCCATAACAAGTACAATAAATGAATTAGTTCATAAGCAAGTCTAGACAGTGCAAAAACTAAAAAAATTGTTAATATCCCCAACAAAGCATAGAGGTAGACATAAAACAATTCCACAGTTATGTAGATGTACAGGCACACTGATTGTCACACCCCAAAATTTCTGATTTTGGGTTGTGCTTAGAAAACACAAAATAAATGAATGATTTTAATATTTTGATAAAATTTCTCAGGTTTAATTTAAGTTAGAGAAAATTTTGTTATAGGAAAAGTGTGAATTTAAATTTTTTCTAAACTAATCTAATGGGCATTTGCATGATGTAATGTTTACTTGTTGCCTAGCTTTGTGTGTTGTGAGTAAAGTTTTCAAAATACGCTTAGTAAATCATTTTTTCTTCTTTACCATATCTTTGTCTTTCTTCGTGATCAAATTCTTTATCACCCATCTTAATTCTCTTATTAGAGTTTTTTTCAAAATCTTGTCCTTGTATTCCAAGTCACTCCTATAAGTTTATCATCCACCAACTCATCTTTAAGAACTTTTTGGGAATTTCTTTAGCTTTTTCTGGAACTCGTTCTAACTTTCCTATGAGCATAATCTAATTTTTAGATACTCTAAAATATCTTTCCATGAGCTCTAAATATTTTATTTAGGTTCATCATGTCCTAAAATATCTCCAAGAATTTTCCCATGATTTTTGGAGCTTTTGGATTATTTTTCTTGGCTTAAATATCGATTCTAGACTTTTCTAGAATTATTTTAATCCTGAAAATAATTAATTCCGAAAATAATTAAATCTCTATTTTTCCACCAGCCCTCAAAGCCCATATACAATAATCCTAATAAATCCCAACAGCCCATGCACTTATTTGCTAATGGGTTTAATGGCTAATTGGGCCCATTAGTAATGTTGGAGGGTGCAACATCAATTAGTACTATATCGCTAGTTGATGTCAACATGAGGTGTTTTTCTCCTTATATATATACGTACCAACCCTTAGGCAAAGAACACTAAAACTACCATAAAGGGAGTCCCTAGTTTGAAAATCCCGGTAGTAAAATATATTTTTTTTCTCCTCTATTCTACGTCGTCCTCAACATGTCGCCTGACCTTGTGCCCACAACTGGGACGGCCGAGCGCCATGGCCTGCGACTTTGCCAGGCCGAGCTGGGCAAGGCCTTTCCTTCCTCGCGCCTAAAGCGTATGGCAGCCATGGCCATGGTCAGATTCTATACGTGCTTTGCCAATAGGGAGGATAGGTAAAGAATTGTTACAAGATCTTTTAATCTCCGCCTTTTAATTATTTGATCTTCAATTCAAGTAGTTTTTGTTGTGTAGGTTTCGTAGCATTGCGCTCTACATAGTAATTACCATGTCACATGAATATGATTTATTAATTTAAATACACTAATTTGATTATATATATATTCAATATCTTTTAGAATTAAAAGCAATTAGCACCGTGCATGCATGCTGAGCTAGCATGCCCATGTATGCATATAGATACGTAATTTTCTAGAAGTAAATATGCCCATGCCACTACTATGTGTTTATAATTATTAAATATTAATATTAATTTGATTGATGATTATACAACCACGTCTCTACGTAAAAAGCAATATAGGACAACATCAATTTTTTATAATTAACTGTTAATTTGATTAATGTCATACTCATTATATTTGGTTATAATTTATTTAGCCTAAACACATATATTAAATTTGATAGATGCTCGACATGTCAATTTATATTTGCAAGTTAACGTTGAATGGGCATAATGATATTGAAATATTTATAAATAAAATATGATTAGTTTGACTCGGCTTTCAAAATAAAATTATGATTTTATCTAATCTAAATTAATAACTTTGCATGATTTTGTTTAATTAAAATAAATCAAGCATATAGACTTTTCTTTTATTTTATAATATAAAAACTTCTGGTAGTTGTTTCTTTTTAACGAATAGTTCCGTTACCGACGTCTTAGATCACTTAGCATGTAGTTTTTCTCTTTTTTGCATGACGTATTGTTCTTAGTCGTTTTATTGTTTGCTTGTATGTTTGCCTATGCGTGGTGCTTGCTACGAGTAAAATGAGAACTACTTGTGAGAGCTGGAAATCAGAAGGTGTTGATCCGGAGTGAAGTATGAGAGAGTTCGAGCAAGTGTAAAGGCAAGTATAGCATGGGATCATCCTTGTTACCTACTCACCTTTAATCACTTAATTCATATTGCATGTGTCTTCTTTGATTACCACTAAGGATTTTCTAGCAATTATATCTTGTACCTTGACTACCATAGGTTTATGCATTGGGTAGCTTATGCTAGTGCTTAAGAAATAACCACTATGATTTGTAACTTGATTAATGGTATATGCAATAAAAGGTTAAAACTCGTTTTTTAGCAACGGAAAATTAAAGGGTAAGAGTACTTGTTTGCTCTTGTCCTCCATAAGGACTTATCTGTAAGTGAGAACCCGGGACTTACAAGTACAACCGTGAGGGCTATATGGCTCTGACTTTAGTCAAGTATGAGGACCCTCTTCTAACTTGTTAGAGGTTACCGAAAGGCGCAAGAGGGGCTTTACACGATGGACATAGCGTGGCTTCTGTCCTCATGTGTGCTGCTGCGGTGTGAACCATTTGAAAGGGGGATTCTATGTCTACTTGTCGAGAAAACCTAGCGGCCCTAACTTGTTAGACGAACCTTTGAAAGACTTCATAGTGTACCCTACCACGCTTTCTAGGTAAAGGCGATATGAGAGTCATGACCCTGGCACATGGGAATCACGACTCACGGTGAAAGTGTACAACCTCTGCAGAGTGTTAAAACTGATATATCAGCCGTGCTCACGGTCACGAGCGGTCTGGACTTCTTATAGAATAATGGTTTATGCGCTGGAAACTTTTTGATTATTGTTTTTGCTATACTTTAATCATTGTTTACATGATCATACGGTTATTTGGGATTTATGCTACTTGTTGCTACTCACTTATGCTAAAATTGAGATATGCTAAAAGATGCTAACTGCTGTAAACCGTGTCAACCTTTTGAGCCTCATTAACCCCATGTTATATTCGCTGAGTACGACATGTACTTACGCTTGTCTTTACTTTTCAATACATTGGCAAAATCCCGGATGGGTACCGGATGAAGGATATAGTGAGTTTTCTGAGAAGTAATTGGAGTGCTAGGCATGTGTTACCCCCAGTCAACCGTCTCTGTGAAGAATGGAGTATGAAGAAAAGATTAGCTCCCATTCCGCGTTACTCTGATGTAAGTGTTAATATACTTATGATTACACTATATATAACATTGTTTACTGATACTTTTTACTCTGTGGTTGTATGTGTGGACTTCCTGGGCACACATATAGCATACCTGGTTTTGTCTTTAAAACTGGGTGTTACAGATTGGTATCAAAGCAATGCTGACTGTAGGACGCAAGCCTAGTTAGAAACTGGTCGTTATAAGGTTTTAAAATTATTAGAATAGCCTTGTTTTGTATACCTTGATATTTTTTTCTCTACTACATCCTTACCCTTGTTATTCATCTCCTCCTTGATGCTTATTTTAAAGCTTTTGTTCTTATTTACTACTTGCTTTGATATGCTCTTAGAATCTACTCTTACCACATTCTTGCGTCATTGGAAGAGAAGCTTTAGGATCATGGCCTTCTATATGAAGAGAACAATAGTATTGCAAAAAGAGTCAATGTTTGAAGTGTGTTCATTTATCGTTCAGTTGGTTTGTTATTGTGCCCATAATTGTTTTGAATCTTTGTAATGTGTGCAATGATCTTGTGGGCTCGTCCACAATTTCATTTAGTTATAGGCCTAAGGTTTAAGGATTCATGAAATATATAGTTAGGTTATCGTATCTTTTGATCTCTTTATCCTATATTTCTGGAGCCACCTGTCTTCTTTAGACTGTATCTCTATTTCCATGCAATCAAAAATCATGAGAAAATTCTGGAGGACAGAAGACTTCCACATCTTTCTCTGAGCGCAAGAACCACCTTTAGAGCAGTTTTGGTTTGGGAGATACGAAAATCACAAGGCAATACCACTATGCTGTCAGCAATCTGGAACAGTTTCTGTTGGGAGCTGTTCTCGACCAACTTAATGGCAGAATCTGGGAAAGTGTTCTATAAGAAAGTTGTAGAGGATTTCATGAACTTTCCAATGGTATAAGTTACAACTTTATTGGATCAGCAGGACTCGAGTTACAGCTGTTTTACTACGCTGCTACATTTTCTGCTCGCGAGGAACTGCAGGATGTTGTTCTTACCTTGTGCATGAGTTTATTTGGGATATCAGAAGGTCATTCTGATACTTAGCTGATTTAGAAGAAGAAGCAAAGCTACCCTTTGGACGACCCCTAGCTGATCTTTTCTTAAGGGGGTAGCCACGATGAATAAGTTGCAAGATGAAGGTTTCATGGGTTCAAGCGCTTTGCTTGGAAGGAGTGGCTATCTCTATTGTTGTGAGGTCTATCCAAGTGTCAATTGGAAGGCCGATATGATGCATAGTGCTTAAAAGGTTATGAGAGTTAGTCCCTAGTGTTTTCCAATCAATCTTTTCTTAAGAGGGTAGTGCCTTGATGTCACGTGTTGATGCCTTCTTAATCTATCTTTAAGTGAGAGTTGACTCTTGAAATATCCTAGGATTATGATCATCTATCCTTGCTCGTGTTACTGATGTTGGTCACTTGATGACAGGAAGCGTAGTACCCTATGACTCAGGAGCCCTATATGACGCCCCTCACTGATATGTGGGAAAAGACTGATGTTCCTACCATTGAAGGATGTTATGAGTACAATGAAGCTGAGCACTATGCAAACAATAATATTGGAGGGCAAGTTGGGAGTGAAACGAGTCAAAATCCACAAACAATGAAAGCGGAAAAGGAAAGCCCATAAGAAGCCTACTCTAGGAAGTGCAAGGCAGTGGAGCCATATCAATGGAAGACTGAGCAATGTGGATATGCATAACATTCATGCAGCTACCAAAGTTGTGGGTGGTTATATTCAAGTAAGATCAGTACAAGTTTTTGCTTTGTTTGACCCTAGTGCTTCGTATTCTTTCATTTCTGCCGACATGGAAGAGACGTGCAAGATGGTGAAGTGTCCAACAAGGAGACCTTTGCTAGTTCATACCCTAGTGGGAGCAATACAGGCAGATCAGATATGCCTGGACGTTAGTCTTGTCATAAACAAGGAAAACTTCACTGTAAACCTCATTGTGTTAGAGCCACTTAATATTCCTGTGGTTCTTGGTAATGGATGGTTGTGTGCGCACAAAGGAGTGATTCATGGTACCCGGTGCACAATGCTCTTAACAGCACCGTCAGGTAAAAGAATTGAGTATCAAGGTGGTCGACTCCTACCTGAGGAAGCCACATGTTCTACGGGTGTGCACACTAAGGATACCAACATGAATGAATGAGGAGCAACTGCAGATCGAGATTCCATATCCCTTTGAGTTAGTAAGCCAAAAAGCTAGCAGTCAAGATAGACTTTGGTCAATTACAAATAATAATCATTTAATGGAAATTTGTTCCCAAGTGGTGACCATGAGACATAAGCATTTAAGTTCGGTATGTAAGTTGTGAAGTTGAAAGAGTTATGAAGATCTCTTACCTGTTTCTCTTGGAGGATCCGAGCCTCTTCCGAATCTCGGGACGAGATTCATCTTAAGGGGGGGAGATTTGTAACACCCTAAAATTTGGATTTCTTCAAATAGATTAAAGTTGATTAATTATGTATTTTTGTGCTTATGAAACTATAGGAAAAATAACATTTTTAGTAAAATAAAATTCACCATAGGATCTAGCAACTTTGTTGTGCATACATGCTGGTGCATATGGCTATTGTACTGTGTGGCTTTGTCAAAAATTCAAAATGTTTTGAATTGAGTTTGAAAAGATTTTCAAAAAAGGCTTTGAAATAGAAGAAAAGGAAAAGAAAAAAAGTTTGGAAAACCCACCTCATGTTCCCTCGCATATTGCACCTTGGCCTCTCCTTTCTTGGCCTTGCTTTTCTGTTTCCAAAATTTGGTGGACTCCGGCTTGTATAAGCCAGCCCAAGCCGCACCCAGCTCCCTCCCCTCCGTCTGTGCTCGAGTTTCAACGACGCACGGCAGTCTGGCTCTTCATCGGTATATAGAGTGGGCCAGGTCTCCAATTGGCAACTCTTTTCTCGGCACAAACAAAATTGCTTTGCTTGTGCCCTAGTATCCTCCTGAACTGCTGCCGCCTCCCAACCTGGTTGCCAATCAAAATCCATCACAAATCGCCGTCAGAAGCTCCAAAAACAAGACCCACACGCCAAGAACGAGTTCGGCGGCCGTATGCCATACATGGAGCTACACCCGTTCTTCTTCATGGTACCACCGTAGCACATCTGCTATTGCACGATCGTCCAGGACTAGGCATCGCTGGACTCTGCGTGGAGAAGGCTGCCGGTCAGGAGGCACTGTCTCGCCTAGGGGAGGCTATAGCTGCCGGGACTGCTGTCATCGGTTCATCGCCGTTCATCTCTCATTGGTGGTCAGCATCTCCTCATGCTCGTATATATCCTCCTCTCTCTCTTGCCGTAGCAGCCATCATTAGGCTCTTCTGCTGACTAATTGCAGTCCGCACGCGTCGATGCAGATGCTAATTGCTGCTGCTGTTACTTATCTTAGGCCAGGAGAACAGCTAACCTGAAACAAGTGCAGTCAACCACGTACGCTGTCGTTCTTAGTTGTTCGTTGGTGAGTAGACTCATCTACTCGTTTTTCCTTTCTCGCTGTTAACTGCACCATGCCGCCGCCGTTGACTACCGCTTCTACAAGCTGCATGCCTCATCTAAATATGCCGGTCACTTTTTTCTAAATAAAACAAGATACAGGTTAATATACGTGTTTTCTATTACCTTTGATAATTAGATTAATATTAAATTGAATATGTTTTCAATTTATAGTTGGCTTAGTTTAAAAGAACACGTCATATACACCTGCTCTCACATGATTGATTTCTTTTGCAAAGATAAAGTTTAATTTGCTTAATAAATTATCTAGTAACATTTATAGAATAAAATATGATTAATTTCAATTCGTTTGTTTCATTCAAATGTAAGTTAACTTAATTCAATTCAGGTATTTCTCTGAAATATCACACACATGCTTTCATGTATTAGTAAAATAAATGAATCTTGTAATTATTTTTTTATCTCACAAAGTAAATCTTTCGGTAGACGTTTCTTTTTCGCTGTAGCTCTAATTAGCGTGTCTTTCGTGTCTGTGTGGTTGTAGCAACACGTAGATTAGTTTTTAAATTCTTTTCATATGATTGGTGTACTGCTCTAATATAGCTATGTTTGTATGTTGTGTATGTCTCTGTGTTGCTTGTGTGTCGTCTCTACCTACGTGCTTCGAAGACGGTTCTCAAGATGAAGTTTTAAAGTTTAGCAAGCCCTTTTGTTAAGTGGGGTTGCATCCTCTACCATGTAGATCATTATCACCGTTGTCGTCTCTTTGAAATCTTGAATCGGTCATAAAGATCAGTTTTATCTTTCTCCCTAGTCTCTCTCGAATCTCGGGACGAGATTCCTATTAAGTAGGGTAGTTTGTCACGCCCCAAAATTTCTGATTTTGGGTTGTGCTTAGAAAACACAAAATAAATGAATGATTTTAATTTTTTGATAAAATTTCTCGGGTTTAATTTAAGTTAGAGAAAATTTTGTTATAGGAAAAGTGTGAATTTAAATCTTTTCTAAACTAATCTAATGGGCGTTTGCGTGATGTAATGTTTACTTGTTGCCTAGCTTTGTGTGTTGTGAGTAAAGTTTTCAAAATATGCTTAGTAAATCATTTTTTCTTCTTTACCATGTCTTTGTCTTTCTTCGTGATCAAATTCTTTATCACCCATCTTAATTCTCTTATTAGAGTTTTTTCAAAATCTTGTCCTTGTATTCCAAGTCACTCCTATAAGTTTATCATCCACCAACTCATCTTTAAGAACTTTTTGGGAATTTCTTTAGCTTTTTCTAGAACTCGTTCCAACTTTCCTATGAGCATAATCTAATTTTTAGATACTCTAAAATATCTTTCCATGAGCTCTAAATATTTTATTTAGGTTCATCATGTCCTAAAATATCTCCAAGAATTTTCTCATGATTTTTGGAGCTTTCGGATTATTTTTCTTGGCTTAAATATCGATTCTAGACTTTCCTAGAATTATTTTAATCCTAAAAATAATTAATTCCGAAAATAATTAAATCTCTATTTTTCCACCAGCCCTCAAAGCCCATATACAATAATCCTAATAAATCCCAACAGCCCATGCACTTATTTGCTAATGGGTTTAATGGCTAATTGGGCCTATTAGTAATGTTGGAGGGTGCAACATCAATTAGTACCATATCGCTAGTTGATGTCAACATGAGGTGTTTTTCTCCTTATATATATACGTACCAACCCTTAGGCAAAGAACACCAAAACTATCATAAAGGGAGTCCCTAGTTTGGAAATCCCGGTAGTAAAATATATTTTTTTCTCCTCTATTCTACGTCGTCCTCAACATGTCGCCTGACCTTGTGCCGACAACCGGGACGGCCGAGCGCCATGGTCTGCGACTTTGCCAGGCCGAGCTGGGCAAGGCCTTTCCTTCCTGCGCACGAAGCACATGGCAGCCATGGCCATGGTCAGATTCTCATGCGTGCTTTTTGCCAATAGGGAGGATAGGTAAAGAATTGTTATAAGATCTTTTAATCTCCGCCTTTTAATTATTTGATCTTCAATTCAAGTAGTTTTTGTTGTGTAGGTTTCGTAGCATTGCGCTCTACATAGTAATTACCATGTCACATGAATATGATTTGTTAATTTAAATACACTAATTTGATTATATATATATATATTCAATATCTTTTAGAATTAAAAACAATTAGCACCGTGCATGCATGCTGAGCTAGCATGCCCATGTATGCATATAGATACATAATTTTCTAGAAGTAAATATGCCCATGCCATTACTATGTGTTTATAATTATTAAATATTAATATTAATTTGATTGATGATTATACAACCACGTCTCTACATAAAAAGCAATATAGGACAACATCAATTTTTTTATAATTAACTGTTAATTTGATTAATGTCATACTCATTATATTTGGTTATAATTTATTTAGCCTAAACACGTATATTAAATTTGATAGATGCTCTCACATGTCAATTTATATTTGCAAGTTAACGTTGATTGGGCATAATGATATTGAAATATTTATAAATAAAATATGATTAGTTTGACTCGGCTTTCAAAATAAAATTATGATTTTATCTAATCTAAATTAATAACTTTTCATGATTTTGTTTAATTAAAATAAATCAAGCATATAGACTTTTCTTTTTATTTTATAATATAAAACTTCTGTAGTTGTTTCTTTTTTAACGAATAGTTCCGTTACCGACGTCTTAGATCACTTAGCATGTTGTTTTTTTCTCTTTTGCGTGATGTATTGTTCTTAGTCGTTTTATTGTTTGCTTGTATGTTTGCCTATGCGTGGTGCTTGCTACGAGTAGAATGAGAACTGCTTCGAGAGCTGAAAATCAGAAGGTGTTGATCCGGAGTGAAGTATGAGAGAGTTGGAGCAAGTGTAAAGGCAAGTATAGCATGGGATCATCCTTGTTACCTACTCACCTTTAATCACTTAATTCATATTGCATGTGTCTTTTTTGATTACCACTAAGGATTTCCTAGCAATTGTATCTTGTACCTTGACTACCATGGGTTTATGTATTGGGTAGCTTATGCTAGTGCTTAAGAAATAACCACTATGATCTGTAACTTGATTAATGGTATATGCAATAAAAGGTTAAAACTCGTTTTTTAGCAACGGAAAATTAAAGGGTAAGAGTGCCTATTTGTTCTTGTCCTCCATAAGGACTTATCTGTAAGTGAGCACCCGGGACTTACAAAGACAACCGTGAGGGCTATATGGCTCTGACTTTAGTCAAGTATGAGGACCCTCTTCTAACTTGTTAGAGGTTACCGAAAGGCGCAAGAGGGGCTTTACACGATGGGCAAGCGTGGCTTCTGTCCTCGTGTGTGCTGCTGTGGTGTGAACCATTTGGAAGGGGATTCTATGTCTGCTTATCGAGAAAACCTAGCGGCCCTAACTTGTTAGACGAACCTTTGAAAGACTTCATAGTGTACCCTGCCGCGCTTTCTAGGTAAAGGCGATATGGGAGTCATGACCCTGGCACATGGGAATCACGACTCACGGTGAAAGTGTACAACCTCTGCAGAGTGTTAAAACTGATATATCAGCCGTGCTCACGGTCACGAGCGGCCTGGACTTCTTATAGAATAATGGTTTATGCGCTGGAAACTTTTTGATTATTGTTTTTGCTATACTTTAATCATTGTTTACATGATCATACGGTTATTTGGGATTTATGCTACTTGTTACTACTCACTTATGCTAAAATTGAGATATGCTAAAAGATGCTAACTGCTGTAAACCGTGTCAACCTTTTGAGCCTCATTAACCCCATGTTATATTCGCTGAGTACGACATGTACTTACGCTTGTCTTTACTTTTCAATACATTGGCAAAATCCCGGATGGGTACCAGATGAAGGATATAGTGAGTTTTCTGAGAAGTAATTGGAGTGCTAGGCATGTGTTACCCCCAGTCAACCGTCTCTGTGAAGAATGGAGTATGAAGAAAAGATTAGCTCCCATTCCGCGTTACTCTGAAGTAAGTGTTAATATACTTATGATTACACTATATATAACATTGTTTACTGATACTTTTTACTCTGTGGTTGTATGTGTGGACTTCCTGGGCACACATATAGCATACCTGGTTTTGTCTTTAAAACTGGGTGTTACACTGATCTTGAGCAAAGATATTATCATGATATCGCGCATATTTTTATTGTTAACAAAACATTAAAGTTCCAAAAGTTGGCAAATCATAACTCAAGCAATGTTGTACCTAGAGTGTAGAGGCTCATACATGGAATGATACCACCAGTTGCTCAAGTATCTATGCGCTGAGCTAACTTATCAATTATCCTAATGATTCAGAACTCATACACATGGTAAAGTTATTCACATGTGATGTGAGAAACATATCAATCTGAAACAGCTGAAGACGATGGCATCATCAGTTTTTGTCCTCTACTGCCTCAGCTGACTCCACAAAAAAATGGCATAGATGAACTCCTCTTCAAAAGTTAACAATACTATCTGGAAAAGAAGAATGGCTTTGGTTTCTCACTTGACCATCATATAACAGCAAAAATATATATTGAACATGTATGTATCCACATATGGGACAGAGCAGCTATCAAAGAAATGAACTATGCATATAATTGAATAGCTAAGATTCCTGCGGCTAGCAGTAAGCCAATAGACAAGTAAAAATCTCTCCAACATAATAACCTAGTAGGACACAGCTTAACCTCCTGAGTGCAATGTGTGCAATTAATTAGTCCCAGAAAACCATAATTTTCATGGTAAAGACAGAACCTACTTCCACACATTTTCAACATCCTCAATGCTTCAATGGTGAGCACTGAATTGAGGTTTCATTCATTCCAAAATGACAAAGTACTGCCACAGTAACCTTGTAAGTATTGATCTTTGCAAACAATTATTCTAACATCACATTCACAATTATATGGGCCTATAGGATGGGCCTTGATGTATACTTGACACAGAGAATACC
Organism: Chrysopogon serrulatus; assembly: GCA_015844335.1. Classification (NCBI taxonomy): domain Eukaryota; kingdom Viridiplantae; phylum Streptophyta; class Magnoliopsida; order Poales; family Poaceae; genus Chrysopogon; species Chrysopogon serrulatus. The sequence continues at coordinate 180,022 of JADLZL010003193.1, read as the reverse complement.
AAATAACAAAAAAAAAAAAAAATGCTGGTTATGGAATTAGTATGCCATCAGTGAACATTTTATTACCAACCAAACACACGTTCCAACAAATTGCTACTAAATAGCTAACCAAGCAACAGTAATTTATAATCTCAGTTCTCTTGGTTAACAAATTGCACAAAACATTAAGAGATTATTGACTTAGATATCATGAGGAAAACCTCTCTTTGTTTAGTTCACACAACACAATACATTCCATATAGTGTATCTGAGAAGTGACATTTAACCAATCAAGACTAAGAAATGAGAAGCATTGAACACAAGCACAAGGTAAACATCAGGAGCTTAGAGTAACAATTTCACTTTGTGTTTAGCCTAAAATTTCCAACACCCCATCAAAAATCTACAAGAATTATAATAGTGTCAAGGTTAGGCTACCCAAATAAAAGGTATTTGGAAGGCATAACAGAGCTGTACTTGTACGTCTATCTTAAATAAATTCCCCGGACACATATATTGTGGTGCTATTACCCATATTTTTCATGCCATTAAAAAAATTTACATGTCCCAAAAGATTGGAAAAGCATAAACCAAGCAAAAACTGTACCTAGAGCTGTAGGTAAGAATGTTCTGGAAGTAATTGCCCTTTTCACCTGGCCTGACTTCAGCACAATACTGAATAATCTACCGTCTGCCTCCACACAAAAAAAAAAAAAAAAAAGCTCTAATGCCATCGGCATAGCCAACAAACTTTGAAGAGCTGGACAGGGACCAACAGGGAGCAGCTTCCCAAGCTCAATGACTCGAATTGTGTCCATCCAATGTCTCCATGGGATTCACCTCCATTGTCCAGATAGAGTATGGCGGTACATTCCAACTATTGCAGCTCTCAGCCCACCATTCTACATAGTCATGAGCACAGTTTCATGTCAACAGCTAAAGTGCTCTTGCTCAAATCAATCTGAAAGTGGAATGTGTTCCCCAAGGTCACCAATTCGACCTAGTATGTCATAAGTCAGCTCATTCTAGGAACTGCCGTGGCATCCTGCAGTGCCAATGGCAACGATGATGAAGTGTCCGCCGCGGCAGTCGATGTGGTCGCATGCGCCACTGGCTGTGGCAGCACAGAGCACGGCCGCGTTCCAGTGCCCTGGGTACCAAATGGCTGTCACCGGGGTCAGTTGGTGCCACCCGTACTGGTTCCAGACGTTGAGGTAATGCTCTGAGGTCGGCGCGGAGTGGGCAGGGGGAGAAGGTGGGGACAAGCCGCCGTCTTGGACTCTTGGTCAATGAAATTGCAGAGGAGTTCGAAGCATGGGGGGCGAACGGTGGAACTCACGGAAGCGGTGGCGGAGATGGTGCGGCACCACCGCAGCAGCGCTGTCAGACGAGGGCGGGCGGGGGCGCGGAAGAGGTTCGCGGGCCCAGACTGCAGGAAGGAAGAAGACCTCCACCACGAGATTCTCCAACAGCGCCATGCTCCTTGCTTTGCCGGAGCCCGGCGCCGGCAAGTGGGCGGCGGAGCGAGGGTTTGGTCGGCGGGGGAAGCAAAGCAAGCGAGCGGCACTGGCGCCGCCATATTCTTTTCCTGCTGGGCCTGTTGGGCTGGGCTAGTTGGGCTCAATCAGGTTAATGGGGGCCTTCCTGCCGCTGCCGGAGGGCCGGTTGCCAGAGGGATAGAAAGAGACCGTGCAGCTCTGCATGTGGACCCCGCAGGTCAGCGAGACAAACACAGCCTATAGATTGCATTTCATTCCTCATAGACGAGTCAACCGGAAGTAGCATTTCATAATGAGAACATTACGAAGTCAACCTCAACCAGATTCCGTGCCATCCAACCATCATGAATGCAAAAATCCGTCAAAACAAAAATTCAGCATGCATAGTACTATGTTTTACGGGACCAAAAAAACGTGCAGATACCCAAATTAAAAATGGCTCGAACATTTGTATACCAGAAGGAACCAAACCTTTTTTTTTACGCCTCTCATCTGGGTACAGCTGTAGTATCTGTTCGTACACACGCACGCCCACTCAACACACACACACCTCACACCACCCGTGTACAAACAAACCTACAACTACACTCAGATCTGAAGACCGCGTCCTTCTTGATATCACCGAAATCCTCTGATTCCGTAGGTGACGGGCACGTCACTATACCATTATGGCTTCACGCGTGAGAGACAGACACTTGAAACTGATCCAAGCGGAGACTGTTATTATTGGGGAAAAACCCCGGTGGGAAATCACGGTTGAGCTGGGCTCGTTGTCAATCAGAAAAGTACTTATTGGAACCAAACCAACCTATCGATGTATTTAAACACGCGCTAAATAAAAGAAACTCCTTCCAGCACGTAAGTTACCTAAACATAAATGACAAATTTATAGCAAGCAACAAATACAAAAGCAATTTCAAGATTTTTGTTTCACCACCCATTAAACCTGAAAAAAAAAAGTGTAAAACCCTACTTGTGCTACACTTCCATCTTGATTTTGAAGGCCTTGCTTTAGCAAGTTGACTAGTTTATTTTCATGCACTTGCAGCATCAACTTCTGGTTCCTCGCCTATATCATCAATTGACCTCAATGCTGCAAAATAACCAAATAATACTATAAATAAGATCTGCCAACTGGAAAATTGATATGCCATAGTGAATATTTATTACCAACTAATAACCACATGTTCTCCAAGTTGCAACTAAATAGCTAACAAAGTAACAAAAATCTATGGCCTCAGCCCCACCAGTTCACAACTTGCCCGAATCATCCAGAGAAGATTGACCGGCACCAGTTAATTAATTTGTGTGTATCCCACATATTATCTATAAATTCTATATTATTGCACTCAACTATCATGGATAGAAATGTGGTATACATACATCTATGTGTACTGTCACAACTTTAGTGTGTTTTTCAACATAATTTTTTGTCATGTAGGTCTAATAATAGGTAAATAAACTCATAGGTATGAGTGCTAGTATCAAGGATGATGGTCTATAGTCAAAATAGAAGGTATAGTTAGTCGCAACATAGCTTACATCTTAGTTTCATAAATCTACTAAACACATATAGTATCATGATACTATCTAATTTTTTATGACACTAGTGACAATTTACAAGTTCCAAACATTTGAAAATTATAAACCAAGCAAAGTTGTACATAGAGTGCAGAAGCACACATAGGGAACAACAATGTTGACACCATATCCATCACATGGATCATTAAATACCTTCTTTGCTTGGCCAGATTTTAGATCAAAACTAAATATGCCATCATCTGTCCCTAAAAAAAAACTCCAGCACCATTTGCGAATCCAATATAATTAGAATAGATGGAGCGACCGTTCAGAGGTAGCACCTTCTCAAGTTCAATGACGTTAATTTATGCCCATTCCAAGTCTTCATTGAGATTCACCTCTAATGACCAGAGGGTAAGTTTTGCAGCTTCATTCAATCTTCCAACTCCCAACCAACCATTCTCCATTTCCATGAGAGCAGTAGAACACTCACCGAGCTTAGGAGGTAAATGAATCGTAGAAGTTTCCTGATAAGGACACGCGTACGATGTCCGAATAATGCCCGATCTTTCACGGTGCCAAAATATCTAGAATCCAACTAATCTGAATTTCTGCAAGACCAAGTAATATCGATAAAAGTTTGATTGAAACAAACAGCACAATAGAACAAAACTGTTTGTACCACCTGCACTAATTAATCTCAGGTTTTCCTCAAGCGGTGCACGTCCCAGCAGGTTCAAAGGCAATCACTAGTAGCAACAGTATCAAAGATATAATAATATATTGGTTTGCTCTCGGCCAAGTATCAGCACACACACTGTAGCAGATGAATGTATATCTTACGATAAGACCAATCAAACAGCTGAAAATTCTCAAGGCAAATATATTGACCCAATAAAATAATCTGGATAGTATAAATTCTGTTCGATCAATCAAACCCAAATAGTAACACTGATAGATAAATGGATTTGGCTTACAGAGACACAATCTAAACCCTAGATAAATCTTCCACCCGTGGCCACGATGAACCACGATCAGAAAAGAGGGAACTCCAGGAATTCCAAGCGACACGCCCGAACTGCAGCAGCTCGATCACGCACTCCACACAAATCCACGAAGGATCTGGATCAATCACCCCGACCAACTAGGGTTCTCGAGCGGCGGCTCGACGAGAGATAAACTCCATAAAATAAAATCCAATCTAATCTCCTAATACAAGGGCTACGCCCAGGCTATATGGCTCGCAGGCCAGCCAAAATTCTCCACGTTAAGCATGCAGCGCTAGACATAATGGACTCCAATAATTAAATGAGCTGGACTCTACTTTTCCAAACACAAATAAAAAAATATAAGCTAATACATATCCAGCATGGGCTATTTGGGCTGCAAATGAATAAAATATGCCCAAAATCCTTCAGCTTGGCACCTCGACACGCATTTCACCAATCAGCATAAATCTTTTATTTTAACATCATGTCTCTTGCGAAAATTAATTCAATTGGAATCAAAATATTTGGCAACTTGAAATTCTTCTTAGAAATAATTGTTGAACCCCGAGGAGCCATGGGCTCATCATCCTCTCCTCCTTTAAACAAAGCTGTCCTCAGCTTTGCCATAATCTCAACTGGCTTCTTCATCTTTATAACTATCATATTTCCATTTGTCTTGTTATCTTCGTGTTGCACAAAATTAGATACAGAGCCAGACTGTATATGAGATTTACTTACAACAGTATCTGCATTTTTCAACTCCTTGCAATTACTATCTGAAGCTTTACCCTGCGAATTATTCGCCATAATAGATTCTCCCTTCCGAGGGACTTCAACATTACTAGCTGCAATTTTAAATTCCTTGCATAAATCCTCAGATGCAATAGTTTCAGCACGTACAGTCATGTCATTCTCTCCCTCTTGAAGCAAAGCCGTCCTCGGCTTTGGTTTAATTTCAGCAGCCTTTTTCTTCACTTTCACAGGAGCAAACACCTCAGCCTTAATAGCACTATCGGGCATAGGTTTGAGCACATGATGAACTCCCTTATGCACAAACGAATAATTATTGGAACGACCACCATGAGTAGCATCAAGATCAAACTGCCATGGTCGGCCCAACAATAAATGGCAAGCACTCATCGGAGCAATATCACAATCCATTGTATCAACATAATTTCCAATGGAGAATTTAACTCTAGCCTTATGAGTAATTTTCAGTGTACCGCTTTGATTCATCCACTGCATATAACGTGGCACTGGAAGCCTCCGAGTAGACAAAGATAATGCATTTACCAAATCTAAACTAATAGCATTTGTGGAACTACCACCATCAATAATTACTTTGCATACCTTATCTTGAATTTTGCATTCCGATTGAAATATATTAGAGCGCTGCCCCTTCACATTAGTAGCAGTACCATCCTTCCTTACTTCTTGAGCCATCATAGACAAGCCACATGCTGCATTATCAACAAGATCAATGGATGGCTCTATAGGCGAATCAAAAGAAGAGTCCACAACCTGCTGTCCTGGAGTGGAAAAAATTTCAGCACTCACACTTACAGCTCTCTCTTGCACCAATTTAGGTTCTATCTGCTGTGCGGTTATGGCAGGCAACAGCACCTTTTTGTTGTCTCGAGGAAACATTTCAGCAATTGCACTAGCATACTTCTTCTCGATCTGCATGGGAGAAGAAAATGTTGAAGTGACAGCAACCTTCTCTTGCTTACAAGAAACCAGACACTTGGGCTCGTCAACATGTGCTGCCAGGCGCACACATGTAGGTGAAGTCAAACATGTTTCCTTGGGGCCAAGAGAATCATCTCTAGTAATAGAATCAGTCCATGATGAGTGCATAGTTGCCTTAGTGCCTTGAAGAATTTGTGCACAAACAGTAGCTACATTCTTCTTGGACTCAAGTGGAAGAGCCAATCGGTGTCGTAGCACAACTTTCATATCGTTCCATGTTCGACAAGGTTCTTCACCTCTCATGATGTATGATTTATGTAATTCTCGCCACCACACAGAAAGATTATCAGAAAAAGTCTTCTTAGCAAAGAACAGCTCCATACGTGGCTTGAGTCCACGACCCCGCAAAAAATCCTCCATTGCAGCTTCCCAATCATAGTAACAGTAATTATATGTTATTAAATAAAATGTTGGCACACACTTAATTTTCTTGTTAGCAAGACTATAATCGGCCATTGAACAAACTCAAATGCACCGTGAACAACCCAGAAGCTGATACCACCTGATAAGGACACGCGTACGATGTCCGAATAATGCCCGATCTTTCACGGTGCCAAAATATTTAGAATCCAACTAAATCTGAATTTCTGCAAGACCAAGTAATATCCAGTGGCGGGTGCTATTGATAAAAGTTTGATTGCAACAAACAGCACAATAGAACAAAACTGTTTGTACCACCTGCACTAATTAATCTCAGGTTTTCCTCAAGCGGTGCACGTCCCAGCAGGTTCAAAGGCAATCACTAGTAGCAATAGTATCAAAGATATAATAATATATTGGTTTGCTCTCGGCCAAGTATCAGCACACACACTGTAGCAGATGAATGTATATCTTACGATAAGACCCATCAAACAGCTGAAAATTCTCAAGGCAAATATATTGACCCAATAAAATAATCTGGATAGTATAAATTTTGTTCGATCAATCAAACCTAAATAGTAACACTGATAGATAAATGGATTTGGCTTACAGAGACGCAATCTAAACCCTAGATAAATCTTCCACCCGTGGCCACGATGAACCACGATCAGAAGAGAGGGAACTCCAGGAATTCCAAGCGACATGCCTGAACTGCAGCAGCTCGATCACGCACTCCACACAAATCCACGAAGGATCTGGATCAATCACCCCGACCAACTAGGGTTCTCGAGCGGCGGCTCGACGAGAGATAAACTCCATAAAATAAAATCCAATCTAATCTCCTAATACAAGGGCTACGCCCAGGCTATATGGCTCATAGGCCAGCCAAAATTCTCCACGTTAAGCATGCAGCGCTAGACATAATGGACTGCAATAAATAAATGAGCTGGACTCTACTTTTCCAAATACAAATAAAAAAATATAAGCTAATACGTATCCAGCATGGGCTATTTGGGCTGCAAATGAATAAAATATGCCCAAAATCCTTCAGCTTGGCACCTCGACACGCATTTCACCAATCAGCATAAATCTTTTATTTTAACCTCATGTCTCTTGCGAAAATTAATTCCTTCAAATATTAGCTTACTTGGCAGCATGCTGAACTCCTCCTTGATGTGTTTCACTTCTGTATAAAAATCACCGAACTTCATAAAAGAATGATCTTCCATGCTATTTTTTGGTAATTCAATTGGAATCAAAATATTTGGCAACTTGGAATTCTTCTTAGAAATAATTGTTGAACCCTGAGGAGCCATGGGCTCATCATCTCCCTTGTTTCCATATCATAACTAAGAATTTGATTCATCAATCGAGAAGTAGAGTGTATTCCCCACAAGTGCAGTGGACGATGTGCAAGAAGGACATATGCTCAGGCTCAATGCTGAGGCCCAAGGAGATCACCTTGAATTGTTTGTCATGACAATCTAGGTGGTTGCAAGAGCCACTAGTTGTGGCCCCGCAAAGCACAATTGCGTACCAAGGATGTTGTTCACCGATGTCCAGTTGTGGTAGATCCCACTGCTCACCTTTGATTGGGTCCCAAATGGTGAGGAAAGTATCTTCGTCCTCCATAACATTCCTTTGGAGGAGGACGTGGCCATGGCGGGCATCGAGCACGATGCAACTACGAAGGTTGGCTTGGTCTAGGTGGAAAGAAGAGGTTGGGAAGAACTGGGCATTTTTTATGTTGCAAAAGAACACTATGACTGTTGGTAATTAATTTAGCCAGTCGGCCTTTCTAATAAATTGCCGCCCGTTTCATTATGATCGTTGACAATTAATTTGGTCAGGCAGCCTTTCCAATAAATTGCCGCCGGTTTCACTATGACCGTTAGCAATTAATTTGCCCAGTCAACCTTCTAGTATAGCGTCCGACTGATCAACATCTAACACTTAGGAATACTTTGTACCGTTGGCTATTCAATACAAAGACCAACATGAGTACGTGTAACCATCAATAATATGTTAAGCATTGGCTATATTCATGGGATGCCTAACTACCCGTTGGCTATTATATTTCCCTATTGGCCATTCTTATGATTCTAGTAGTGGAAGCTGAGCAATGGTGGCTTACGGTGAAATTTTCGGAATTCGCCGCGGAATCGGGGGCCACAGATGAAGTGGACGAGGGCGCCATTGATGAGGCTTGCAGAATCAGCTGGCGGGAGGCGGAGGAGGAACTCCTCGATGGGCTCATCATTCTTAGTGGACATCACCACCATGGTGATGGGGAGGATATGACTCCAGCGGGTGATGGGGATCTAGGTTTGGTTTGGGGAGAAGACATGAATCGAGATTGTGGGGAATAGGGAGAGATGAATGATGGTTGGAGGTGGGGTATTTATTATTTTCCCCTTTTCCTATGACATTAGCTAGTTTTAGTATAGCTCTTATAAATTTACCATTGTAGGGAGAAAATATTAATTTTATACCTTTTTCGTCCATGGCTTACACCTCTATGTGGTAGCATAGTTGGGGCACATGAGCTGTCCTCGGTGGAATGTGCATTGTGCTTCAAAGTGGTAAGTAAATGCTCAAACAGTCACGAAGTTACTGTCGCCCGTCGCCTGCTGCAATGTGTGGCTCAAACATTCTCTTTCATCTTTTTGCATCTATTCGGTGTCGTCGCCTTTCTTTTTTTATTTTTATAAAATAAAACAATCACAATTATTTTTGTTCGGTGTTGTGTTCTTCTTAGCATCTGTTTCTCAAAAATCATTCAGGGTTAGTCCTGAGCCCAACCCCACCTTGGTTCCAGCTTTGCCCGTTTGTCGTGCACACATATATGGCTCACCAAGGGCCATGTCTCTCGGCGGCAGCACCGGCATCATGGTACTCTCCGGGCTATAGCTTCTCAACCCCAATGATGCAGCGAGAGTGACATTGGCAATGCATCATGTAATGCTAGTACTTCTGTTTTAGCTTTTCCCAAATTCTAAATTAATTAGAGGAACAATATTTTTTAGATTTCGTTCATGTTCAGGCAAATTTGAGGACCGTTGTTTGCATCAGTTCATGTCTGGAGAAACATGATGGCATATATTATAGTTTGTCCGTTTATTTGTTTTATGAAATCAAATTTTGTGCGACCTGTGTAGACCCAAGAAACGATTGAGGGATCAATTGCCTTCGGAGAGAATTTCCAGTGCTGCCTCAGATAATCGGGGGAAAAGTAACACAAGAAAAGTCAGATCAAGTGTTGATTAATGAGCATAAATTAATAGAAAACAATTAAGATCAAATGGACACCATTCAATGGACCCACAGATGCTTTTGTTTGCATATATCACAATATCACTCTGATATATTACACCGATTTGTGAGCAGATGGCCAATGACTCAATGAGATAAAACTAGCAGAACCAATGCTTTCACGACCTCAATCACACGGAAACATTCAATTGATCACTCACATGGGAAAACTAAGTTTGACCAGACCAGAAACACGTGCAGATACCCAAATAAAAAATGGCTCGACCATTTGAGTAACAGAAGAAACCAAACCGGATCATTGTCAATCAGAAAAGTACATATTGGAATATGATGGGTTAGGCAACAGAATTAAGTCTAGAATGGTCTTTCTAACATACTAACCGCATTAGCAAAACCAAACATTGAACAGCTATGCTTCGAGAAAATGAAACAGAGAACTGTCAAACAAATAAATAATTGTGCCCATACGTATGTATTTATTTGGATAGCATCACTACCTGCACAATAATCAAGTCGATAACTCAAACAAAATAACCAAGTATAACAAATCAGTTTAACTTTCTGGATGCATTATGTGCAATTAATAAGCTTAGTTCTCAGCATAATATGGAGGCAACTAGTTCCCACAGAATTTTACAATCCTTGTCAGCGACCGGTGCTTGCTCAAATTGATCATTCATTTCAATCCACACTGACAAAAGCATTGCTTGCATCAACCTCTCATAAGTATGGGTCTTTGTGGACTATCACTCTGACATGTTTTTATGGCATTGGGGTGCCTTCTTAGGAAATAGTAGAGGTTACACTTAGCTTGGTTATCCTTGCTAGAGGGCATACTAGCCATCCACAACATCAGAGTGGCACTATAGCAACTAATTATAGGAGATAAGCTACCTGGCACAACTGGAAAATGGGCAGAAGGCAACCAATGCAGCAGTAATTTAAAATTATCTGCTATTTCCATTCGCTACCCACTGAAACCAAAAGAACAGAGCGTTATCCCACAGCAGTAGCACACTTCATTTTGAGATTTGAAGGCCTCTTGCTCCAGTAGCACAGGAATTTTGAAGTGCTCGAGTAGGAACCATACATACTCATTAATGAAGCATTCATGTAATGTAAATGGGTCTAAATATATTTTCCATGAGTGGCGCACACCAAGGATTAACAGGATTTGTCTGGTAGCATTGAGAACCACATAAATGTTGAAGAGTACTCAATGTTGAATATGGTGCAAAACGAATGCCAAGAGTACTAGTACCTTATTACTACCTTAATTCTCATGTTACTATGTCGACAAAGCTATAACACCTGAGCAAAAAGGATAGCACATGATCAGACAATGTGAATGATTAAAAAAGTCTTCGTACATAGCTACAAGACTGCATGCGCCCCCACCCCCCAGAAAAAGAATTAAGCATAGTTGTTCAGCCAAAATAACTAACAAGGTCTTTACAGCTACCTAAGCTCTGATGACAATCAGAGCAATTTCCTCAATAAAAAAGTTGTTTCCAGCGAATAAAAAGAGAGAGACCCATTATCAAAGATGAGTTACTGCCAAATTCTCCAACAGGCTACTACTACTACTACTACAAGGTATATTAAGATTCAACTACCAAAGGCACCAAAGGAGCTTCTTCTCAATGAATAGAAGAAATGGATCACATACATAAAGCCCCTGTTGCACTGACCCTGCTGGATGTTGTGGTTGAAGAGCAAGCAATGGTCCTCTAACTGACAGAGAATGTGAATGATTAAAAAAAATAACAATTTTTAGTTTTAGCATAAGGATGTTTTGCTTCTTCTAAAACTTTAATAGCTGCAATCTTACAGTCCAGTCAGTTCCAGGATGCAGCTACCCTGTCAGTTGTTCCATCTGCATTCTGCTAAAAGTGAACTACTAAAGATATCTTAAATTGGAAGAAAACAAACACATTCAATTCAAATGTCACTAAAAATGTGACCGCAATATTTTCTTGGCCGATGCTTATCGAAGGACCAACAGGATCCTTGGGAGCAATGAGCACCTCCAGATTATTGAAGAACACGAACACATGGTGCAAAGAGTGTTTCCTTTGTACCTCAGTTCTCATGTTCAAGCCACAAGATTCAACGTTGAACCAATCTGATCCAATAAGTAACATGGAACATGATATAACAGTGTTTTCATTTCAAAATGCTTATTTATTCAGAATAGAAAATTTTACATGAAGTGAAACATATTCATTGCAGGCTTCCATTATTCGAAGATAAAAGTTCATAAGGACAGACAAGCCCAGTTGACAACAGTAATTAAGCTGACAAATGTAACAGATGAAATTCCTTAAACAAAAACGCTGAACCCCTGAAGGAGAATAAACTGAGATAACCACTCTAATCACCTGATACTCAAAAGTTGCATCACCATAAAGCTTGTGTTACGACTACCACGACCCAGTCGTTCACCCCTTCACCTTTGAGGCCTTGACTGAGAAACGCGCAATTGAGCTTCTAATGATTTTTCAAGAACATGAGGCACCTGCTCTGAGTCCTGTCACTTGGGCTGCTGAAATACACCAAATTGGGAAGGATCATTAGATTGTTCGAAACCGATTTGACTTCAATGAAGATTTGCATGTAACCAACCACAGAAGCAATGAGTTTCTAGCTAATAAGCAGACAGGGAAACATCACTAATTATCCAAATTTAGCTTCATACTTCGAGAAAAATACTCATCATTTAGTTTACCACAAGCATGGTCCTAAACATATCTATGTTGTTACGAGACATTGACAGACTAAGATCACCACACTAATCTCCTTAATTCTGATATTTGGAGGCTACATCTTGCTAATTTCATGAATGGCCCATAATAAAATTTGCTAGGTGCATGGGAATACCACAGTTTTATGTGTAATATTATTGTGATACTCAAGTTTTATAAATCCACTATTCCTGGGCATACACAATTTCCTATTGCAGACTGAAAATAGTATTTGAACTCAATATCGGTTAATCACACGACATAAGAAAAGTTGTACCAATGATTAAAGAAAGACAGACAGTACAGGCACCTGGAGTATAGAAGATAGTATCAAGGATGGTCCATAACTAAAATAAAAGGTGTAGGTAGGAGTAACAGAGTTTGACACCTATATCTACCTTTCATAAACTCACTGATCACATACACTATCATTGGTACAGTCCATATTCACAAGTTCCAAAATTTGGCAAACCATGAACCGAGCAAAATTATACCTGGAGTGTAGAAGCTCATGTAGGGAATAACTTCGGTTACACAAATTTCGTTGTTATCAAGTTCCTTTTTCACCTGGTTTGAAATCAGATTAACACTGAACAACCCATCAACAGTGTCAAAGAACAACACTCCAGGGGCGAAGCCAACAGTAATAGGATTGGTGGACAAAGCCTTGACAGGCAGCTTCTTCCTAAGCTCAACAACTCTGATCCGTGCCCATCGTATGTCTCCATCAGGACCTTTCTCCATGGACCAGAGGGAGAGTCTGAACCCTTTTGAAGGGGCTCCTGGGACTCCTCCACATATCTGCCAAGCGACTCCTGATGCAACTCCCAACCCACCATCCTCCGTTGTGATGAGCGTAGTATCACGCGCAGCAGACCTAGGAAGTAACGAAAACACAAATGTTTCTCCTGTGGCCAGATCATACCCAAGAATTCTGATGCCCAAGAAGTACAGTGTGGTCCCCACAAGGACAGTGGGAGCCACAGCCACATCGACATAGCGGCAGCCGGGGAGTGGCCTCGGCTCGCTCCAGGCACGAGACTCGGATGAGTAGACGCTCAATGTGGACTGCGCCACCGCGACACTGGCCACGTGTTGACACTCAAAAATGTCCCGATCTTGTAAAATTGTCAAAAGTGAAAACGGACTTCACCATCGCGTTCCTCTCGTCGAGATGGTCAAAAAACATATATGGAACGTTCAATTTGGAGTCCGGATGCAAGAGTTATGATCTCAGAAAGATTGAACGAAGTACCATCGGTACTACCGGTCCGTGGAGATCGGTACTACTGGTGGCTGATGCTGTTGCGCAAAAATGAACTACCGGTACTACCGGTCCTAGACCGGTACTACCGGTAGGTGACGGAGATTGTTACGGTTTGGCGCAAAAATGAACTACCGGTACTACCGGTCTTCTATCGGTACTACCGGTGGGTACCGGTACTACCGATGGATCCTGACCGGTACTACCGGTAGTGCCTGTTTCGAATCTAACTTTCAGATCCCGAACCGATTTGTTTATGAATCGGTTTTGGGTAATCTTTGGACGTGGGAAACTTAGAGATTGGGCCTTGGAGATGTTTCCTACTGGGATAAGACCACCCCCTCCTATATAAACAAGGAGATCATGGCCGATTGAGATCCCATCATCATCCAATCGTCAAAAACACATCTACAACGTAGGTTTTGGCGGTTTCACCTCTACCATGCTGTTCATCCCTTGATCCAGGCGACCAAGGATGGCGCCCTAGGCTTGCCGGCCGACCTAGGGCAACCCGGCGACGTCCTTGCCCTGACGGGGTCCCTCCCGGGCAAGAGCTTCGATGGTTCCTTTGCTAGTTTGCCTGAAAACTAGCCGTTCTTCGTCACGTAAGTGCGATTGGTTATCCTTTGGTGGTTTGCTCGTAAACCTCTCCGCTCTTCACGGCGAAAGCGCGCTGGTTATCCGCTGCGTTCTTCGGTCCGTGGCGACCCGGGCGTCCAAAGCCCTCGCGGTGTGTTGGTCCGGACCTCATTCGGCGTCAACACACTTTTTGGCGACTCCGCTGGGGAAGAAGTTGTTTTGGCTCTATTTTGTAGCCGAATCTCTTTGCCCTAGCCTTATACTTTAACTGATCTATCTTTTTGTGATCGCCATTACCATTGCCATCTGCCCTAAAAGGTTGATTGCATCTGGTTCTGACCCCTTGTGACCTTGCTTGCTATTTTGCAAGGAGTTGTGCTTGTTGTTAGAAATTTCAGCAAGGTGATCAAGTTATAAATCATGGAGTACCAAGGTGTTGCATCACAAAACTACTACAATCACCCCAAGGTACAACATGCAGATACATCTGATGATTTTTATAATTATTTTGCAAGTGATATAAATTGTCATGTTGGTGTTGCTAATTATGATAATACTAGATATGTTGCATCGGCTAATCTTCCTAATTATGCATATCATGATCAAGAGCCGATGCTTACTGAAAATTCTTTTAGTTTTAATACTACTAGCAACATACAACATGTAAATCCTTATTCATCGGCTATAAGTTCACAATATGTGGTTCCACCATGTGACATGTCGATAAATGAGAGAATTGGCTATGACAATAATAATTACTTAGCCAATTGCTCTCAAAATTCAGCACTTTATGCAAAGATCAATGCTCACAATTCGGCTTCATGCGTTACTTCTAGCTCTAGCCAAATTAGTGGAATTTCTACAGAGCGTTCAAGTGCAAAAGTCTATGATTTGGCTTCACATGACTCTAGCCGAATCAATGAAAATCCAAAGAATGGGTGAGGAGATCCGTGTTAGGCCTGCAACCATTACTAAAATGAAGGCACAAGGAATCACTGAAGATTCTCCTCTTTGCTATAGTTTTGTTTATCTACAATCTGTATTTGATAAGCTAGAGGAAAGAACTTTACCTCGGGTTGCACATACTAGTAAATCGGCCTCGGTTTTTAGTCAACCTCAATATGAGAAGCCGTTTTACTATTATTTTGATAAGCTTGGCGGGGTTGATCTCAAAGAGTCAATTCAAATTGGCCTCTTCGAAACCGATAAGGCCAATTTAGGAGAGGCAACAACAATATCTCATAGCAAAAGGTCGATCACACTCAAGTCATCAGCTATGAGTATGGAAAAAAGAAGCTATCCTTTACGAACCGGTCACATCTAAGAAAACAAGTCTCACAACGAGAAAAGCATGAGAAACACAAGAAATCAGCTAGACTTGATTTTTTCGGGGAGCTAAAGAGGTCGTGTACTTGTCTAGTGATTATCACATCATTGATGAAGATCAAGCCCCTACAAGCAAGAAGGAAGGATTACCTGCTTGTTCCAAATCGGCTAAGTCGATCGCCGGTCGGCTAGGCCGATTGCCTCTGCACCTTGCCGAATCAGGCTAGGCCGACTTCTCGGTCGGCCAGGGCCAATTGCCTCTAGTGCTTGCCTCGAGTCGGCCGGGCCGACTCCACCTGCCGCTAGTGCCCAAGTCGGCCTAGCCGACCTCCAGTCGGCTAAGCTGACTTCTTCGGTTTCTGTAGCTGCTAATGCATCTTTAGATGATTCGTCACCTTGTGTTGGTCATTCCTTGGCGATGGAAAGCAACCTCATTCCAATCAAAGACATACATCTCTCTAACATGATCAACAAAGTACAAGGTACGAATATTTTGCTTAAATTCCAATCTGGTCATATTATTTCAATTTCTACATCTACTAGAGATATCCTTATTAATAGTTGTAAAAGACCAATTCGGAATAGCATTATATTTGGTGAAAGTAAGATAAATTCAAATTCTATCGGCCAACACATTATACCATATGGTAAGGCCGATGGTGTTGATTTATCAAAACTAAAAATTCCTAAAAACAGTCGCAAAGGTGCGGCCGAATGGATTGATGTTAAATCTGATCCCTTCGTTTGCCTGGCTTTAAAACCGACTCCACAAAAGAATCGATTGAAGAGATCAAAGTACACTTTTGACTTTACCTTTTGTGATTATGTCTTTGATATCTTGCTAAAGAACAATTTTATTAGAATCATTAATCACAATGCTTTGCCATCAGTTCAAAATTTAGAAGAGCTTACATATTGCAAGTGGCATAATTCATATGATCATAATACTTGCAATTGCAATATGTTTCGTCGTGTGATCCAATCGGCCATTGATAAAGGTTGATTGAGATTTTCTGAAGCTCAACAAATGGACCGATTGGATTCAATCGGTCTTGATGGCGAACAGGTTTTGAATCGGCTTGCATTAGCCGATTCACTTAAAGCTCAAAGCTCAAGTGCACATAAGAGAGATGTAGAGCCCTCAAGTGAAGACAAGGTTGCTGTCCAAGAAGTGCAAATTGGATATGTTTCAGAGGATAGCAATGTCACTACAATTTCAAAAGACACTGGGGGGCAGGTGAAATCTCTACAGCTAGAGCAAAAGTCGATTGATCCAATTAAGCAAGGAGAATCGGCTCAGGATCCTTCTTTGGGGCATATCTATCAGGACAAAAAAAAGAAGGATGATCATAATGTTAATGGAGGCAAAGCGCATAACAGGCAAAAGGACAGAAGACCGAAGCTTAGCTTCGAAGAGCTTCTTGCTAAATATGAGAAGATCGGTGAAGCAAATATTGCCAATCGATCAAAGAAGGTTCAACCATCAAGATTACCTCCAAAACACAAGTCTCAAGAGAAGAATTGGCAAGGAGATAGATCTCATGCAGCAGCAGCATATTCTCCTTTTGAGCAGCCAATTCCCATGTCTTATGGATCACAACCCATATTTTTCATCCTTATTTATCTTGGGGCTGGTTTGATCGAGAAGCACAAATTTCACCATATTTTAGGCCACAATATGTAGACTATGCAGCTCCTAGATACTCAGAGAAATCATCACATTGTAAAGACCGTTTTGATCAAAATCAGTCTGGAGCTCAACCAAAGAAGAAAGTGGTGAAGCAAGTCTACCGTGTGAAGTTCGATGGTCGAAAGAAGAAAAGTTCAGATCTAAATTCAAGTATTGAAAAGCCGATTACATTACTGAAAAATCAGGCTATTGATGGCAAAAACATGGAAGAATTATCTATTGATATTCCAGTTGCCAAATCTGAACAAAGAAAGGTGAGAGTGCCCAAAATCAAAAAAGATTTGCTACTGTCCAAAACAGAAATAAAACCGATATGCTCAATCGGTTTACCAAAGTGGCAAGAAAGCAAGTTGCAAAAGCTTAGTGCAGAGAAGTTAAAAGCAAAAGGCTTGGCATGGCTTCCTAAAGGAAGTGTTCAAACTCACAAGGATGATGTTCAAAAAAGTGGTGCGTCGAAGATGAAAGAGAGAAAAAGATTTAAAATACAATTGCAAAGTTGGAGATTTGCACCAAATCATCAAAATCTTTGGTCTTTGCATCATCCGTCTTCTCTGCCTATGTTTATGTGGAATTCATCTCATGGTACGTATAGTCATCCCTCAACTCCTTATTTTGATCCTTGGTGTGGATCTTTATGTTATAAAGGGTTGCCAAATTATTATGCCTATCAATGATCAAAAACCAAAATATCTTATTTCGGCTATGCATACTTGATATGAACAAACTCACATGGCCGATACATGTATCGCCCTTAGAACAAAAAATGGCCGATGTATACATCATCCTTAGTCACTAGATAGCCGATGAGATGGGTATCGTCGCTATTTGGTTTTAAATTGTGTTTTCAGGTTCATGCATCATTCACCTGAAAACAGGGGGACATATGTTGACACTCAAAAATGTCCCGATCTTGTAAAATTGTCAAAAGTGAAAACGGACTTCACCATCGCGTTCCTCTCGTCGAGATGGTCAAAAAACATATATGGAACGTTCAATTTGGAGTCCGGATGCAAGAGTTATGATCTCAGAAAGATTGAGCGAAGTACCATCGGTACTACCGGTCCGTGGAGATCGGTACTACTGGTGGCTGATGCTGTTGTGCAAAAATGAACTACCGGTACTACCGGTAGGTGACGGAGATTGTTACGGTTTGGCGAAAAATGAACTACCGGTACTACCGGTCTTCTATCGGTACTACCGGTGGGTACCGGTACTACCGATGGATCCTGACCGGTACTACCGGTAGTGCCTGTTTCGAATCTAACTTTCAAATCCCGAACCGATTTGTTTATGAATCGGTTTTGGGTAATCTTTGGACGTGGGAAACTTAGAGATTGGGCCTTGGAGATGTTTCCTACTGGGATAAGACCACCCCCTCCTATATAAACAAGGAGATCATGGCCGATTGAGATCCCATCATCATCCAATCGTCAAAAACACATCTACAATGTAGGTTTTGGCGGTTTCACCTCTACCATGCTGTTCATCCCTTGATCCAGGCGACCAAGGATGGCGCCCTAGGCTTGCCGGCCGACCTAGGGCAACCCGGCGACGTCCTTGCCCTGACGGGGTCCCTCCCGGGCAAGTGCTTCGACGGTTCCTTTGCTAGTTTGCCTGAAAACTAGCCGTTCTTCGTCACGTAAGTGCGATTGGTTATCCTTTGGTGGTTTGCTCGTAAACCTCTCCGCTCTTCACGGCGAAAGCGTGTTGGTTATCCGCTGCGTTCTTCGGTCCGTGGCGACCCAGGCGTCCAAAGCCCTCGCGGTGTGTTGGTCCGGACCTCATTCGGCGTCAACACCACGAGGAAGACAAGGAAGGGCCCGTCGCGTTGGCAATCGAGGTGGTCGCGATCGCGAGGAGCCACTGGCGGCCGCGCAGCACGGTCGCGTTCCAACGGGCGGCGGCGGCGGCGCACAACGGCAAGAATGGTAGTTCGCCGCCATGCCGCTTGATTACCGCCGGAGTTCCGCTGCTCCCAGCGCCGCCCCGCCGGCGAGCGAGGGTTTGGTCGGGGAGGAAAGGAGGAATCGAGCGAGAGGGGTGGCCTGTGGGCTGTGGCCTAGCACCTTCGGCTGCCAGGTGGGGTCTAGTAGTCAGAAAGGCAGGGGACTGGGCAGCCGGCCCCACAAGCCAGATGAGTAAAAATCCTTCTGTGCTCAAAACAGCTATCGAATCAGCACATCATAACGATGCTCAACACAGAAAAAAAAACATATCATAACGATGTAATTTGAACACATCTGCAGCCTTAATAATGCCGCAATTCGTGGAACTGGAATTATACGACGATTCTCTTTTCTTCGTCCTAATTTATTAGACGTTTGACTTTTTAACATTAAATTTGACCACTCGTCTTATTAAATTTTTTGCTAAATATTTTTTTTTTTTGTCATAGGTTGCTTTATTAATAAAAGTTCTTTAACATTGACTTAAATTTTTCTATTTTTACACAAATTTTTTTGAATAAGACAAATGATCAAAGTTGGAATAGAAAAAAGGCAAACGTCTTATAATTTGGGGTTGAAGAAGTAGCTAATTGATGAACTTGTATCAAATTCAAGTCTCTCAGGTTTGTATTTACGAATAGCAGCAACTGGTGGGTACCTGTTCTCGGAACAATGTATGGCACTGCTAGAGTCAAATTAAAAAAGGGTGAAATCTTATTTGTGGATCCTTAAACTTTTCTCCACTTCTCACCTAGGTTCAGGTACTTTTTTTTTTGCTCATCTAGGTCTATGAACTTTTCCCACTTCTCATCTAGGTCCAGCTACTTTTTTTCTGCTCATCTGAGTCCATAAACTCTCATCTAGGTCCACAACAGGTCATGTGTTTTTTTAAAAAAATTCATAAACTAGTTCAAACTTTAAAAAATTGTATAAAATTATAGAAAAATCATAAAAAGGAAAATTAAATTTTGTTAGACTCCACATGAATAGATCTATGCAATAGATATATAATATGATATGCTCTAGTTTAAAGTTTTTGCTTTAGATATAGATTTATGTAGACCTATATGTTTCTATTTTTAATTTATAACTGGAGCTCCTGTGTTCCCATTACAGTGAAATTTTTTATGATAGACTAATCATCATATGCTTAAACTATGATAAAAATTTCAGATTTAATGGAGCATGTATGACCGAGTCATTGATTTTCCTAGTTTTATTCTTGTTTTATAGTTAATAAATAGTCAATTGGAGTCATACATGCTCTTTTAAATCTGAAATTTTTACCATAGTTTAAGCATACGCTGATTAGTTTATCATAAAAATTTTCCCATAATTGGAGCAAAGGAGCTCCAGTTATAAATTAAAAACAGAAACACATAGGTCTACATAAATCTATATCTAAAGCAAAAAACTTTAAACTAAAGCATATCATATTATATATCTATTGCATAGATCTATTCATGTGGAGTCTAACAAAACTGGATTTTCCTTTTTATGATTTTCTATCATTTTGTACAATTTTTTAAAAGTTTCAACCAATTTATGATTTTTTTTTAAAAAAAACACATGACCTGTTAATGACCTAGGTGAGAAGTGGGAAAAAAGTTTATGGACCCAGGTGGCGGAAAAAAAAGTAGTTGGACCTAGATGAGAAGTGCGAAAAAGTTCATGGACCCAGATGAGCAAAAAAAAGTACCTGGACCTAGGTGAGAAATGGAGAAAAGTTTAAGGACCCACAGCGCATTTCACTCTAAATTAAACATCACAAACTCTTCTCTGTGTTACTACAGCCTGCCTCCTCATCCTGAAGATTTCAGTTGCATTACAGGGACAAACAGGAGATTTTCGTGATTTGGTTCCATTCCACATCGAAATCAACACGAGGGTGTTCGGTGTTCAGAAAGGCATACTCGCTCAGAGACATGGGACTGCTGACAAGCATTTGAAATTTCGTTCACAATGAATGTTCTTGTCAAAATTAGAACAGAAATCGTACCAAAACTGCTCCTGATGAGTGTGGCCATAGTTCTGATTTTATAACCGACATATATTATATACATACACTGCATACACAGACAATTTCAAAAAAAAACAACCTATGCAGAATAGATGCTTCTCAAATTTTCAGATCTCATCAGTGCCAGAATACAGCTAGTCAGCTACCATTTCTCGGTGCTGACAAATGCTCCAACATGGTACCCTACAAGCTATATTAAGATGCAACTGCCAAAGGAGTTTCATCTTCAATGAACATGTCCAGGGGTTGCGGAGATTGGTCCCAAATAATGTGAAGTGAGGTCCAACAAAGTTGACTGGAAGGTACAGCCAAATAAGAGAACAAGGTATCTTCAGAGTTATTGTTGCACAGAACTGGATCACATACATAGAAGCGTAGATTCCTCTGTTGTTCTGAACCTGCTGGATGCTGCGGCTGAAGAGCAAGCAACAATCCCCCTAACTGACACGGATAACGTGAACGATTAAAAAAAAAGATACCCGTGTTAAGCATAAGGATGATTTGTTTCTTATAAAGCAATAATATCTACAATCCTAGATTCCAGTCACTTCCTGGATGCAGCTACCCTGTAAGTCTTTCCATCTGCGTTCTGCTAAAAGTGAACTACTAGTAAAGATATCCTAAAATTGAACAAACCAAACACATTCATGTAACATTCAAATATTAGTACAAATGTGGCCCAAAATTTTTTTTGGCCACTGCTTTCGAAAGATCAACAGGATCCTTGAAAGCTTTGAACACCTCCAGATTATAGAAGAACATTGATACATGGTGCAATGAGTACTTCCTGTACTTCAACCTTAGTTCTCAATTCTCATTCTCAAGCCACGACACTCAAGGTTGAACCAATAAAAGTAACATGGAGCATGATATTACAGTGTTTTAATTTCAGATGCTTATTTATTCAGAATAACAGAAAGTTTTACATGAAGAAAAACATATTCATTGCAGGCTTCAATAGAAGATAAAAGTTCATAAGCACAAGGACAGACACGCCCCACCTTACAGCGATGATCAAGCTGATAAATGTAACTGATGTGAGACTTACCACTCTAGTCTCCTGGTACTCAAAAGTTGCCCCACCATAAAGTTGCCTCACCCCAACAGTTTAGTCTTCACTGAGAAACTTGCAATTGAGCTTCTAATGATTTTCAAAGAACTTGAGCCACCTGCTCTGAGTCCATCACTTGGGCTGTAGAAATACACCAAATTGGAAAGCATCATTAGCTTGCTCGAAACCAATTTGCATTGGCTTCAATGAATATTTGTATGTGTAACCAACAACAAAAGCAATGAGTTCCTGTCTAAGCAAACAGGCAAACACCACTAACTAATTATCTAAATTTGGCTTCGTACCTTGAGAGAAAAAAAAACAGCTCATTATTTACCACGAGCATGATCCTAAGAATATCTGTGTTGTTATAAGACATTAAACTAAGATCACCACTCTAATCTCATTAATTGTGATATGTTGGAGCCTTGGAGGTTGAGGGTAGTGTTTGTCCCCTTCTGGATTCCTTCATAGCCCAAGCCAAATTCGAATCACGTTTTGAAGACACAAAATCAAGATGAAAAAGGTCCAACAGAGTGGACTACACATCTAGCTATTTTCACGAATGGCCCATGATAAAACTTGCTACATGGGAGTGCCGCAGTTTTATGTGTGATGCTGTGATACTCAAGTTTTATAAATCCACTATTCTTATGCTGAGAGCACACATGATTTCATATTGCAGACTGAAAATAGTATTTGAACTTGATATCAGTAAATCACAAAACATAAGAAAAGTCATATGATGATTAAGGATAGAGAGAGTGCGTATTGCACGCACCTGGAGTATTTGAACTCAACATCAGCAAAGCTCATGTAGGGAATAACTTCTATTACGCAGATTTCGTCATTGCTGAGTTCCTTTTTCACCTGGTCCGAAATCAGATTAATGCTGAACACCCCGTCACCAGTGCTGAAGAACAACACTCCAGGGCTGAAGCCAACAGGTGTAGGATATATGGACGAAGCCTTGACAGGGAGCAGGTTCCCGAGCTCAATGACTCTGATCTTTGCCCATCCTATGTCTCCATCAGGACCTGTCTCCATGGACCAGAGGGAGAGTCTGACCCCTTCTAAAGGGGCTCCTAATGTAACTCCCCATCGCTGTCCTGATGCGACTCCCAGCCCACCATCCTCCATTGTCATGAGCACAGGATCATACACAGAAGGCAACAAAAGCACAAATGTTTCTCCCGTGGTGAGATCATACCCAAGAGTTCTGATGCCCCAGTCAACCAAGAAGTACAGTGTGGTTCCCACAAGGGCAGTGGGCGCCACATTGACAAAGCCTCTGGAGATTGGCCTCGGCTCGCTCCAGGCGAGAGACTCGGATGAGTAGACTCTCAATGTGGACTGCGCCGCGACGGTGGCCACGACGACGACGAGGAAGGGCCCGTCGCGTTGGCAATCGAGGTGGTCGCAGCCGCAGGAGCCACTGGCCGCGCAGAGCACGGCCGCGTTCCAGCGGGCGGCCCACCGGGACAGCGATGGTAGTTTCCACCACTTGTTCGTCACGGGGGCCCAGATCACGAGTCTGGGACTCCCAAGATCCATATCCAGGCTGCCGAGAAGGACGCGGCCGTGGCGAGCGTCGAGCACCTGCAAGCCGTGGTACTCGGCGAGGGATGGCGGGCGGAAGGAGGAGGTGGAGACGAAGCGGTGTCCCTTGGTGGTATTGGCGAGGAAGCCGAGCATCGGGGGCGCGCGGTGGAACTCGCGGAACCGGCGGCGGAAGCCGGGAGTGGAGATGAGGCGGCACCAGGGCTTGCAGACGAGCGCGGCGCGGACGAGGCTCGCGGGATCAGCCGGTGGGAGGCGGAGAAGGAACTCCTCGACAAGATCCTCCGGCACCGCCATGCTGCTTGATTACTTCGCCGGAGTTCCGCTGCTCCCCGCGCGCCGCCGGCAGAGCGAGGGTTTGGTCGGGGAGGAAAGGAGGAATCAAGCGAGAGGGGTGGCCTGTGGGCTGTGGCCTAGCACCTGCGGCTACCAGGTGGGGTCTAGTAGTGAGAAAGGCAGGGGACTGGGCAGCCGGCCCCACAAGCCAGATGAGCAAAAATCCTTCCTCAAACAGCTATGGAATCAGCACATCATATAACGATGTAATCCGCCTTAAAAATGCCGTAATTCGTGAAACTCGAATTATACAACGATTCTAGCTAATTGATGAACTTAGTTCCAAATTCAAGTCTCTCAGGTTTGAACAACGCATGACATTGCTGGAGTCAAATTAAACATCATCACAAACTCTTCTCCTCTGTGTTACCACGAAATCAACACGAGGGTGCTCGGTGTTCAGAAAGACATACTCGCTCAGAGACATGGGACTGCTGACAAGCATCCAAAATTTCGTTCACAATGAATGTTCTTGTCAAAATTAGAACAGAAATCATACCAACACTGCTCCTGATGAGTGTGGCCATAGTTACAATTTCAAAAACCAACAACCGTGTATTCAGAATAGATGCTTCTCAAATATTCAGATCTCATCAATGCCAGAATACAGCTAGTCAGCTACCATTTCTCGGTGCTGACAAATGCTCCAAAATGCTACCACTACAAGTTATATTAAGATGCAACTGCTAAAGGAGTTTCATCTTCAATGAACATGTCCAGGGGTTGTGGAGATTGGTCCCAAATAATGTGAAGTGCGGTCCAACAAAGTTGACTGAAGGTACAGCCAAATAAGAGATGGAACAAAGTATATTCAGAGTTATTGTTGCACAAAACTGGATCACATACATAGAAGCGTAGATTCCTCTGTTGTTCTCAACCTGCTGGATGCTGCGGTTGAAGAGCAAGCACCAATCCCCTAACTGAAACTCAATAATATCTGCAATCCTAGATTTCAAGTCAGTTCCTGGATGCAGCTACCCTGTAAGTCTTTCCATCTGTGTTCTGCTAAAAGTGAACTACTAGTAAAGATATCCTCAAATTGAAGAAACCAGACACATTCATGTAACATTCAAATATTAGTACAAATGTGGCCCAAAAAATTTTTGGCCGCTGCTTTTGAAAGATCAACAGGTTCCTTGAGAGCATTGAACACCTCCAGATTATAGAAGAACATTGACACATGGTTCCTCGTGAGTACTTCCTGTACTTCTACCTTGGTTCTCATTCTCAAGCCACAAGACAAGGTTGAACCAATAAAAGTAACATGGAGCATGATTTACAGTGTTTTAGTTTCAGATGCTTATCTATTCAGAATAACAGAAAGTTTTTTGCATGAAGAAAAACATATTCATTGCAGGCTTCTAAAAGAAGATAAAAGTTCATAAGCACAAGGACAGACTCGCCCCACCTTACAGCGATGATCAAGCTGACAAATGTACCTGATGTGACCCTGAAGGACGGCAATCTAAGATCACCACTCTAGTCTCCTGGTACTCAAAAGTTGCCTCACCCCAACAGTTTAGTCTTCATTGAGAAAGTTGCAATTGAACTTCTAATGATTTTCAAAGAACTTGAGCCACCTGCTCTGAGTCCATCACTTGGGCTGTAGAAATACACCAAATTGGAAAGCATCATTAGCTTGCTCGAAACCAATTTGCATTGCCTTCAATGAATATTTGTATGTGTAACCAACAACAAAAGCAATGAGTTCCTGTCTAAGCAAACAGGCAAACACCACTAACTAATTATCTAAAAACAGCTCATTATTTACCACGAGCATGATCCTAAGAATATTGTGTGTTGTTATGAGGCATTGTGAAACTACGATCACCACTCTAATCTCATTAATTCTGATATGTTAGAGCCTTGGAGGTTGAGGGTAGTGTGTCCCCTTCTGGATTCCTTCATAACCCAGGCCAAATTTGAATCACGTTTTGAAGACACAAATACAAGATGAAAAAGGTCCAGAACAGTGGAATACACATCTAGCTATTTTCATGAATAATGGCCCACGATAAAACTTGCTAGGAGTGCCGCAGTTTTATGTGTGATGCTGTGATATTTAAGCTTTATAAATCCACTATTCTTATGCTGAAAGCACACATGATTTCATATTGCAGACTGAAAATAGTATTTGAACTCGATATCAGCAAATCACACAACATAAGAAAAGTCATACTGATGATTAAAGAAAGATAGAGAGAATTGAGTATTGCATGCACCTGGAGTATTTGAACTCAACATCAGCAAAGCTCATGTAGGGAATAACTTTTATTACGCAGATTCCATCGTTGCTGAGTTCCTTTTTCACCTGGTCCGAAATCAGATTAACGCTGAACACCCCGTCACCAGTGTTGAAGAACAACACTCCAGGGGCGAAGCCAACAGGTGTATGATAGATGGACGAAGCCTTGACAGGGAGCAGGTTCCCGAGCTCAATGACTCTGACCTTTGCCCATCCTAAGTCTCCATCAGGACCTGTCTCCATGGACCAGAGCGAGAGTCTGACCCCTTCTGAAGGGGCTCCTAATGGGACTCCCCATGTCTGCCAAGGCTCTCCTGACGCGACTCCCAGCCCACCATCCTCCATTGTCATGAGCACAGGATCATACGCAGAAGGCAACAAAAGCACAAATGTTTCTCCCGTGGTGAGATCATACCCAAGAGTTCTGATGCCCCAGTCAATCATGAAGTACAGTGTGGTTCCCACAAGGGCAGTGGGCGCCACATTGACATAGCCTCTGGAGATTGGCCTCGGCTCACTCCAGGCGAGAGACTCGGATGAGTAGACTCTCAATGTGGACTGCGCCGCGACGGTGGCCACGACGACGATGAGGAAGGGCCCGTCGCGTTGGCAATCGAGGTGGTCGCAGTCGCAGGAGCCACTGGCGGCCGCGCAGAGCACGGCTGCGTTCCAGCGCCAGCGGGCAGCGCACAGGGTCAGCAATGGTAGTTTCCACCACTTGTTCGTCACGGGGGCCCAGACCACGAGTCTGGAACTCCCAAGATCCCTATCCAGGCTGCCGAGAAGGACGCGGCCGTGGCGAGCGTCGAGCACCTGCCAGCCGTGGTACTCGGCGAGGGATGGCGGGCGGAAGGAGGAGGTGGAGACGAAGCGGTGTCCCTTGGTGGTATTGGCGAGGAAGCCGAGCATCGGGGCCGTGCGGTGGAACTCGCGGAACCGGCGGCGGAAGCCGGGAGTGGAGATGAGGCGGCACCAGGGCTTGCAGACGAGTGCGGCGCGGACGAGGCTCGTAGGGTCGGCCGGCGGGAGGCGGAGAAGGAACTCCTCTACGAGATCCTCCGGCACAGCCATGCTGCTTACCTCGCCGGAGTTCCGCTGCTCCTGCGCGCCGCCGGCAGAGTGAGGGTTTTGGTTGGGGAGGAAAGGAATCGAGCGAGACGGCTGGGCTGGCACCTGCCAGGTGGGGTCTCGTCATTAGAGAGGCAGGGACTGGGCAGCCGGTCCCACAAGCCAGACGAGCAAAGTCCATCCATGCACATCACGACGTTTTTCTTAAAAAATTTTAACACACAAATCTGCGACCTTATTAATGCTGGAACTTGTCGAATTAGAATTACACAACTGATGAACTAGCTAGTCCCAAATTCAGATTTCTCAGGTTTGAATTTACGGATACCAGCAACTGAAATTTCAGTTTTTCTTTGTTTTTGAAATAAAAAAACTGGAATTTCAGTTGCATCCCAGGAACTGAGGATTTTCGAGATTTCGTTCCACTGCACATTGGCATGGGATGGGACTGCTGATAATTAGCATTCAGAATTTCCTTCGCAACGATGTTCATGTCAAAACTAGAGCAGAAATTTTATGTCAATGTCAGCGAACAGCCTGCTTTCTGCTTCGCATCCAAAGTATATATTAGGGACGAAGGGCATCCAACTTTTCAGACACAGACAATTTCAAAAACCAACAAGTGTATACAGTACAGATGTTTCTCAACTTTTCAGATCTCATCAGTGCCAGCATACAGATACAGGTAGTAGGCTACAATTTCGGTGCTGCACAATGCTAGAACATGCTACTACTGCAAGACTACAAGTTATATAGAGCTGCAACAGCCAAAGGAGCTTCATCTTCAATGAGCATGTCCAGGGGTTGCAGAGATTGGTCCCAAATAATGTGAAGTGAGGTCCAACAAAGTTGACTGAAGGTACAGACAAACAAGAGATTGAACAAGGTTTCTTCACAGTTATTGCTGCACAGAAGAACTGGATCACATACAGCCAAACAAGAGATTGAACAAGGTTTCTTCACAGTTATTGCTGCACAGAAGAACTGGATCACATACATAGAAGTATAATCCTCTGCTGTTCTGAACCTGCTGGATGCTGAAGAGCAAGCAATGGTCCTCTAACTGGCACAAAGAATGTGAAATACTTAAAAAAACAATACCAGTGTTTAGTATATAAGGATGATTTGTTTCTCTAAAGCTTTAATATCTGCAATCCTAGATTCCAGTCGTTCTGCTAAAAGTGGACTACTACTGAAGATATCTTAAATTTGAAGAAACCAAACACATTCATGTAACATTATTCAAATATTAGTGCAAAGGTGGCCCCATGATTTCCTTGGCCGCTGCTTATTTGAGCTCAACAGGATCCTTGAGAGCATTGAGCACCTCCAGAATATTGAAGAACATGGACACATGGTTCAATGAGTACTTCCCGTATTTCTACCTTAGTTCTCATTCTCAAGCCACAAGGTTCAAGGTTGAACCCGGCCAATAAGTAACATGGAACATAATATTACACTGTTTTTAATTTCAAATGCTTCTTTACTCATAATAACAGAAAGTTTTACATGAAGAGAAACATATTCATTGCAGGCTTCCAATAGAAGATAAAAGTTTGTAAACACAAGGACAGACAAGCCCACTTGACAGTGATCACCAAGCTGAAAAATGTAACGGATGTGATCCCTGAGGGATAACAATATAAGCTCACCACTCTAGTCTCCTGATACTCAAAAATTGCCTCACCTAAACAGTTTAGCCTTGACTCAGAAACTCGCAATTTAGCTTCTAATGATTTTCAAGAACTTGAGCCACCTGCTCTGAGTCCATCACTTGGGCTGCAGAAATACACCATATATTGGACAGCATTATTAGCTTGCTCAAAACCAAATTGGCTTCAATGAAGATTTGTAAGTAACCAACAAGAAAAGCAATGGGTTCCTGGCTAAGCAAACAAGCAAACACCACTAACTAATTAGCTAAATTTGGCTTCGTACCTTGAGAGAAAAAAAAAAAAAAAAAAGCTCAAAAAACAGTTCATTATTTACCACAAGCATGATCCTAAAAATATCTGTGTTGTTAAGAGACATTGACAATCTCACTAATTCTGATATGTTGGAGGCTGGCTATAATGTAGTGTTTGCTCCCTTCTGGTTCTGGATACCATAGCCCAGGCCAAATTTACCACATTTTAAAGGCCAACATACAAGATACAAAAAGGTCACAAATTAACAGTAAACGTACACATCTAGCAATTTTTATGAATGCCCATAATAAAATTTGCTACATGGGAGCGCCACAGTTTTATGTGGAGGCTCTTTTATGTGTGATACTGTCTCAAGTTTTATAAATCCAATAGTATTCCGGAGCAAACATAGTTTCCTATTGAAGACTGAAAATAGTATTTGAACTCAATATCAGCAATCACACGACATAAGTCTTTACTGATGATTAAAGAAAGATAGAGAGAATGAAATATTGCACGCACCTGGAGTGTAGAAGCTAAGGTATGGGAAAACGTCAACAGGCCAACTTGCTCTGCAAATCTCCGTGATCTGGCTAGAATTTACATCAACAGCAAAGATGCCACCATTGACAAACACAAAAATGACAGCAGCACTACCCGCACAGCCAACCACAAAAGATTGTGTCGGTTCATCACCAACAGCAGCGGCAGGGAGTAAAGCCTTGAGGTCGATGACTCTGCTCACTACCCATCCTGCATAGTCATTCCATTCACAACCACCTTCCTGTGACCACAGGCAGAGCTTGGAGCTCGAGCTGTCCATGGTGGCGAGTCCCAGCCTGCCATCCTCCATGGCCATGAGCATGATGTGTCCCAAGGAGTAGCCGCCCATGGGCAGGAGAATCACAAAGATTCATCGTGTGCCCAGATCATACTCGAAGATACATTTGTTGTGCCGGCACAGAAAGTAGAGTGCATTCCCCAGAAACACGCTCGGATCCGATTTGACACCGAATTGGTGGAAGGGGAGGCGCTTATACTCGGCTGGACGCCCCCATGCGCCGGCCGCCGACGAGTAGACGTAGACGAACATCGCCCGGCTGTCGGTGGTGGTGTCGACCACCAAGACCACGAGGAAGTGTCGGCCGTGGCAGTCGATGTCGTCGCAGTTGCCGTTGCCGGTGCCGGTGCTGGTGCCGCCGAGGTCGGCGGCGGCAGCGCAGACCAAGGCGGCGTTCCAGCTGTGAGGACGAATGGCAGCTCGATATCGCTGTACCAAAGGCGAAGGCGACAGCGGCAGCGGCAGCTCCTCCGCCTGGTCCGTGATGGAGTTCCAGATCACGAAGCCCTTCTGGAGGGGATTATTCGGCCTCTCCACCGGGCCCGCGTCGTGGAGGAGGACGCGCCTGCAGGTGACGCCGAAGCGCGCCACCACCGTCGTCCGTCGCCTTGGTGGTGGTGGTGGGCGACACGGTGCAGGCGGAGGAGGAGGGCGGCGGCGGCGGGGACCAAGCGCGCGGCGTAGCCGCCGGGCGCCGCCCATGGTGCTGCAGACGAAGCCGAAGCGTGGGCGGAGGCCGGTGGAACTCACGGTACCGGGCGGCGAAGCGTGGCTCGGAGACGAGGCGGCGCCAGGGCTTGCAGACGACGGCGGCGCTGAAGAGGCACTCGGGCTCGGTCGGCGGCAAGCGGAGGAGGACCTCCTCGACGAGTTCCTCAGGAAGCTCCATCGCATCGCATGCCGCCGCTGCTTCTTGCCTCAATAGAGATCGCCGATCGCGGGTTCTACACGGGAGCCTTGATGCAATTTGCTATGCAACTCGAATTAGTTCTCCAAGAACGGCAGCCGTGTTACAGCCGGACTCCGACTGAAACGTACAGTAGCAGGCACATCAGGCGTCTGCCACAATATTGACTCTTCTGCAGATATCTGTAAAGAAGGCCAAGCTTGATATCTGGCGCTGGCCTCAATTGAATCATCATCATGCAATGATCTGAATGCAGACTCTTCTTTTATTCACGAGTCCCATCTGCTAGTTTATCTTCACTGGTTTTCGTGTTTTTGTGTTCCTTGACGAATGAACTTCAGAGTTCAGAGTTCAGAGTTCCGACACGGTGAATCTTTCTGTGAAAAAAAAAATCCAGGCATGTTCTCGCTTCAATCTACACTTTCTTCTAGCCTGAGAACCAACCAAACGTTCAGTTAAGAGGGAACTCAAATAAGGCTACTAAAATCATTATATCACGAACACAAACACCACCTTCAGAAAACAAGAACAGGACAACAAACTAAGCCATTCTAGCACCAGACAGGCTTTCGCCAATATCTCGCTGCACGGCTGCAGGCAGTGATTCCAGACCCAGTTTCAGTCACCTGTGTCAATACTTGTTGCACATCTGCAGCCAACATGCTATGCACCCCCTTTCTGAACAGAACAGCTAAGTTAACCTAATGGCAAACAGCAAAGACAACCTGATTGGAATGGTTAGACATAACCTGTCCAAAATAAGCAGAGCTTCATGCCTTCCATACTGACCTGCACATCACTTAGCAGCCCTCACATATAAAATCTGATTCCTGGAACATATCCATTCCCAGCAAATGAACAATGATTTCAGATGGAGAGAAAAACAACAAAGCAACAATGGCGATGGGCTAACAAATTGAGCAATTTTAAAAGTAATAAAAAGGTGCTTTACACACTTATCTGCATAAAGTGATAAAAGATGGAAATCAAGGTACCCGTATCATCAGCCCTGACCCCTTAATGTCATGAACAAGAAAACAATGTGCCAATTACAAACATTTTATGTGCACATTCAAAAAAAATGGATTTTTTTTTTTTCACAAAGGAAATCAAATTCATTGCAGGACTGCAAGAGTTACACATACAAGCCAAATAGTTACTTGACACAAATAGCTAGCGAATTTAAGATAGAACCCCGAAAACATACAGAACCTCTGAAGACCAACAAACTAAGACAAGAAGTAACCTCCTGATACTAGAGAGTTGTCCAACCACAAAGCGTATGTAGTCAGCACTACCATTAGTCCATGACCCAGTTTACCCTTGACTGAGGAGTCTGCAACTGAGCTACTTATGTTTGTCAAGCACTTGAAATGCCAGCTCTTGGTCCCTCACCACTAGATGCTCCAAATGCTACAAAAATCCATAAATTTTGAAAATAATATCAGATGAGTGAGAACCGAATTTCAATAAATCAACACTAACCAAAGACAAATTTCAATCAACTGTTGCTAACCAAACAGATAACCTATACTAACTTATTATCTACAGCTGGACTCATACCTTGAGAAAAAAACACCACCCTTTTGTTTAGCAGTGACATCGTCTATTGTACAAATCTCTTTGCTGTTCAGTTGCATTGACAAATCAAACCCAAACAATCAAAATATGTGGGAAACTTACATCATGTTTAATTTTTTGCTTTCTTGCCTAGTGGATATCATCCTAGCGCAGCATAAATTTAGAGTTCTTCGAGACAGATGTACAAGATGAATAGATTCCTAAAAATGAATGTTTGTGTTATTATGTAGCATTGACAGACTATAGCTAGATAATAGTACAAAGTGTTGAAGATATGTGGGAGACTGATACTGTATGTAGTGTTTTCTTCCCTGTTGGATAACTTCCTAGCCAAGCCTAGATTTAAATCAGTTTTGAAGACAAGAGTACACAAAAGGAACAAAAAATAATCCTACAGATATCTTATCCACTTTCATGAATGGTCCATAATAAATCTAGTTACATGGGAGCACCAGCCTTATACATTTCCGTGCAATTGTTGCATTTAAGCTTTATAAACTAATTGTTCTTGAACACAACTACCATATACATAACTTCATGTTACGAACAGCAATTAGTAATTAACTTCAATGTTGTCAAATCACACATAAGCAACGTTGTACTGATTAGAGAAAGACAAAGAATGCATCGGGCAATCACCTGGAGTGTAGAAGCTTAGGTAAGGAAAAATGACAGCATGCCAACTTTCTTTCCAAACCTTAGTGACCCGGCTAGAGTTCAGATCAACAGCAAGGATTCCAACATTTGCATGTAGAAAAATGACACCAATGCTATCTGCAGAGCCAATCACATGAAGTGAGGTTGGGTTACAACCAGCGGGGAGTAAAGTCTCAAGTTCAATGGATCTGCTTTCTATCCATTCTTCATCTATACCACCACTGGCCTCGCAGGACCACAGGTAGAGTGTGGAGTTCTCCACAGTGGCAAATCCCAGTCCACCGCCCTCCACAGTCATGGTAACAATGCGTCCCAAGGATTTTACACTTGGATGAATCAGAGACATTTCCTTTGTGTCCAAATCATACTTGAGCATATTTAAATTCCAACTCGAGAAATAGAGCGCATTCCCCACAAGGGCACTTGGCACTGAAGTGACACTGTAATATGAGAACTGCGCAGAGCTTGGCTCCCCCCATGCACCGGTCTCTGAAGAGTAGACATAGGCCAACGTGTTCACGCCCATACAAGTGCCAGCTAGAACAACGAGGAAGTGTCCACAGTGGCAGTCAAAGTGGTTACAGGTGCCGCCAAGGCTGGCGGCACAGAGCACAGCCGCGTTCCATCTGTAAGCTCTCGGGGATCCTTGTAGCAAGGGCAATTCCCTCCAATGGCCTGTGATGGGGCCCCAGACGATGAAGGGCATGTCCAAATCCATGGGCAAACGGTGAAGGAGGACGCGGCCGTGGCGGGCGTCGATGACCTTCCAGTGGCTGCTGTCGGCGAAGGGCGGGCAGGTAGAGGAGCTGCGGAAGAAGCGGGAGGAAATCCCGCGGTTCCCGAGGTTCACGAAGAAGCCGAGCATGGGGGCAGCGCGGTGGAACTCCCGGAACCGGCGGCGGAAGCCAGGGCCGGAGATGACGCTGCACCAGCTCTTGCAGACGAGCGCGGCGCGGACGAGGCCCGCTGGATCATCCGGCGGGAGGCGGAGGAGGACCTCCTCGACGAGCTCTTCCGGCAGCAGCGCCGGCGACATGATGGTCTCTTGGACGGACAGACCCCGCTCGGCGACGGGGCAAGGGGGCGGCTCGATTCTCCTGGGATGCGAAGCGAGAGTCTCAAGGGGGTGCCGATCTGGCTCTTGCGGGGCCAATCAGCGCTGCCCGACAGGGGCGCGCGGCGGCGGCGGCGGCATGCCGCGGCGTGAGCCCCCCGACGATCAGCCGGAGCGAGTGCTTGGTCGATCTGGCGAGGAGATGCTAGAGGGTCAACGCGGTGGAGACCCGATCCTCACGTGGCACATCAGGGAAGGCAGCGGGCGTGGCGGCGGCGCTAGGCTCCTTGCCGGCGGCGAAGCGGAGGGTTTGGTTTGGTTTGCTTTTTTTTTTTTTTTTTTTTTTTTGATAATTTGGTTTTGTTTGCTTGGTGAGGAGGGCCAATGGACTTCTTTTTGAGTTTGTCTAGCTCGCACAGTTTGTTTTAGAGGAAGTAGCCCCTGATTTTCATTTTCTTTGTTTTAACCAGGCTTCTTCCTCAGTTGCCACTCTCTTCCTCGTCTCCGGCATCGTCCTGGTCTTGGGTGTCGTCCTTGTTGCCGCAGCCGCCGGCGGCCACCACCCATTCCATAGCTAGTTAGTTACACATTAAAAAAACATTTTTTTTTCTTATGAAAACACACAGAGACACAAGTTAAGGCAGAGGCTCGTTGGAACCCTAGCTGTCGTCATCTCTTTTTCTCCGGTGGGCACAGATCCAGCAAGAGGGGAAGGAGGATAAAGGAGGAGGAAGGGGCCTACCTCATCACCACAACCGCTATGCCTAGGAGGAGCTTGTGCGGATCAGCCATGGTTGCCGGGATAAGGAGATTGTCGGGCGCTGGGAAGGGGACGGTCGCCGGCGAGCTCGTGAGTGAGAGGGAGCAAGTGTGGGGGAGAACGGGAGCGCGGCGGGAGAAATCGATTGTCTGAACACTCAGGTGTGAGCTTTATGGAATTCGACCGTTATAGCAAGTGCACTTCGCCAGAATGTCATCCTGCAGAGGGCTTCGCCATATCGCCATTATGAAGCGTAGCCAACACGCCAAAATGCAATCCGATATGAAGTGTAGCCAACACGCCAAATGCAATCCATGGGCTTTTAGACTTTTCTTCTTCATTTGTCCATGCCTTTTGCGGAGAACTAATTGCTTACATCATGTACGTATTTTCTAACATCTTAAAATTAAATTTAAAGGCATATAGTTTACAGACCGCCTATCCATATTAAGTTCTAATTACTTACAATAAATGCTTTAAAATAATACCACACTTGGGTGTATGTAGATGAAATTTTGCTAAAGAATGAAGGTAGTAGATTTTCTTCTCTATGTCCATGATAAAATGGTATTTCTTCATAAAATATTATGTTATTATAAGAATAATATTTTAGATTGAGAAGAATAATTCTGAATTTAGATGAATAATAATTGCCCAGTAGTACATAAAAGATAACATCTCATGGATATTATGGAACATCATTTGAAAAATACTACTTGGATAACCTAAAATACACATAGATCATCTTTTGGGTACCACGTGAACAATCGAAAATATATTATGGAACATACCAAGGATACAACATGAACAACAAGGAAACAAGAAATTTTTTTTTCATAATAGACCAATATAGTTTCCTTGGCTACGGATATAGGCCTACAAGGGAATGGATATTCTTGAGTGCTAAACCAATTGCCTGCCTAGCAGGTGATTGCCAGCAAACCCACGCAAGCGGACCTCGAATCGATGGGCTCGCCCGACGCACTGGCTTCCGGCCTGGCCCATTCCAACTCGGCCCGTGGGCCGGACCTATGAGCTGTGGAAGCGGGCCGCTTTCGGCCATTCCTTCCCCAATCTCCGATCCACTCGACTCCGGTGACGACGAGGCGGAATGGCAGCGCGGGCGGCGGCGGTGATGGAGATGGCCGAGCTCGTCGAAGAGTTCCTCCTCCGCCTCCCGCCGGACGACCCCGCGAGCCTCGTCCGCGCCGCCCTCGTCTGCAAGCTGTGGCGCCGCATCCTCGCCGGCCGCGGCTTCCGCCGCCGGTTCCGTGAGTTCCACCGGACGCCGCCGCTGCTGGGCGTTATCCACTGCTGTGGACGCGCCGCTACCCGCTTCGCGCCCACGTCCGCCTTCCGCCCGCGCAACAACCTCCGGTTCGGGTACGTGCAAGACTCCCACCACGGCCGCGTCCTCAGCATGCATCCCTTGGAGCCCAGCGGCATCACCGTCTGGGACCTCATCACGGGCAAGAAGCGGCAAGTGCCCAATCTGCAGCTTCCGCGCGAACCGAGCGACGTTAGCATCACGGTGGGCTGGAACGCGGCGGTGCTCTGCGCCTCCAGCTCCAACAACTCCTGCGACCACCTCGATTGCAACGAGGGGCACTTCGTAGTTGTCTTCATAAGCTCTTCCCCACATCATGGGGTATATGTCTATGTCTACTCCTCGGAGGCTGGCTCGTGGACGCTGACAGCCTCTGCTGCGCAGCACCCTATTCAACCTTTCTGTTTCGATCAGGACGAGCGCAGCACCCTTGCTGGAAGTGCACTACACTTCATGGTTGAGGTGAAATCGAAGATGAGAATCTGCAAGTACAGTTTGGACACGCAAGAAATCAGCTGGATCGAACTACCACCTAGCTGCTCCTACCAGTACCTGGGGCATCGACCTCTGCTCACAAGTACACAATATGGTGGATTGGGATGTGCCAGATTGGAGAAATTAAGGCTCAACCTGTGGTCAAGGGAGGTTGGTTCTGACGGACTTTTGGAATGGGCACATACTAGAGTCATTGATCTTAAAACGATGCTCCCTTCTATTGACCGCTACAGCTATATGGCTACCTTTGTCCATGGCGTTGGATTCTTCCTCTTGACGACACCTGATGGGTTATTCAGTATTGATCTTGATTCTGAGCAGGCAACGAAGGTATGTGAAGGCAGAGAAATCAACAATGTTGTTCCCTACGTGAGCTTCTGCAACCCAGGTACAACTTTGCTTACTTCTAAAGTTGCCAATTTTTGTGAAATCATAAAAGAACATTTTTTAATGAATGAAATCATAAAAGATTCAGTTAGTAACATTTCAGTGGTATGCTTGCTTTATTGGTTTTCTAATCACAACTTGCCAATATTAAAACTTATGTTTCAGTTATTAACAATAAAGACAAAACAGAGCAGACCATGTTATGTTAACATGATTTTGTGGAAATGGGATATCTGTATAACTGTGTTGTTAATCCAGCCTAAATATTTTCTTATGGAGTCCTTGCAAGTTGCAACAGGTCAGAAGCCATATTCCTTGGAGTTTATCCATGGATTATGTAGGTTATGGATTGATAATAGAGTCTTCACAGACTAAATTTTAGGCCGGATTGCAGCTGACTAGTAGGAGAGAACACGCGTAATAATCATTACTGTATACACAAGATATCTGCAGGTGCTTCTGTTTAATGATGTAGATTCCTTAACCTGTTCTCAATGTCACTTAAGGCATTGAATGATGATGATAATGCTAAAATAATGAGATGTTCCTCTGTTGTAGTGTTGTTTGAGTCTATCTTCTCTTAAACATGCTGTGTACATCCTTCACTCTGATATCTTCTCTTAAAGATTATGTATACATTCTTAGCTCTGACCTTCCAACATTGGATGCCAGTATAAACCCTAAGTGATATCTCCCTTTGATGTTTAAATCTACCTTCTATAAGCGAATTTGTTTAAGTGTGATTTCTATGGTTATCACCGGAATACTGGATAATACATTAGGTGCTGTTTGTCAAGTCCGAGCAACAATTTTTTGGTTCCTGTGGTTCGTTGGTAACCAATTTTCATTGAGGCAGACCAATTTCTCAATTGCCTGATGCAATTGTAATTTTGCAGCACTAGGTACGGCCTTTACAGGGGAGGAACCAAGCATAGGCGTATCAAGTGCATGAAGAAACTTTATAAAAAAAGTGCATGAAGAAACTCAACAAGGTTCTGGTGGAAGAATAAAGTGTCTAGTGATCATCCTAGACGGCATGTGTGGTTTTGTGGTGGGAGAGCTATTTTGCAGTTCTTGGTTTTGCTGCTGTTTATTTCCCTGATGGCCTTAATATTGTCTGGATTCTTGTGTAAGGAATGGGTAGTAGTCTCAAAGCCTTAAAGCTAGTTGCTTGGTATTTGGTATGAACCTTACGTGAACTTGTCTATAAGATGGTGACCTGAGCAGCATCCTACTCTCTGTGCTTCAGGAGATGAGCTTGGAATGAAAGTATTCTGTCTGGAACTACTGCTGCTCAGGAAAATTATCGTATATATATATATATACGCTGTTTTCATGTATGATGTATGCCATGTTAGTAGAGTAGTTTGGCCTCGTGGCTTTGAATTTGGTTGTATTATATTACGTACTACTGAGACACATTTAAATTTACTGCTGACCCTGTACTGTGCTGCTGAAATTTTTTTGTTACTCTTGTACTTTTGGCATCGTGCATTTTGTATGGTTAGTTCAGTTGTGGAACGAAAGTGTACAGCTGGGAGTGGGCATGAACTCTGCAGTTCAATGTGCCGTAGTTGCCGAATTTGTTCGATTGGCATCTGTAAAGAATATCGGCTAGCTATATCTCTACAGTTCTTACTGAGTGCAGCTTAGCTTTCAGCATTTGGAATGTATTGGGGGCGAATGAATTGAGCTTTTTCGTTTGGTGATTGCTGCTGAGTGGTGACCATTTGAAAATCGCACTAGCAAGTAGCATTCGAGGGGTCTCTGGATCTGGCTTCCGGGTGGGCCTCCGAGTCCCCGTCGTCGAAGGAGCAATCTGGGCCGGCCTGGCCCATTGGAACTCTCGCGGAGACAGACACGCTCCCTCAAGTTCCCATTCGCCCGTTCCCCCACAAATCCCCAATCGGCCAGCCAATCCCCAGCCAAAGCCTAACCAAACCCTAGCTCACTCGACTCCCACGGCGAGCGGAATGGCGGCGCCGGCGGCGGGGCTGCTGGAGATGGACGAGCTCGTTGAAGCGTTCCTCCTCCGCCTCCCACCGGACGACCCCGCGAGCCTCGTCCGCGCCGCCCTCGTCTGCAAGCCGTGGCGCCGCATCCTCACCGACAGCGGCTTCCGCCGCCGGTTCCGCGAGCTCCACCGACGGCCCCCGCTGCTGGGTCTTGTCTTTCCATTTAATGATGAAGCCGGTTTCCGCTGCACGCCCACCTCTTCCTTCAGGCCGCGCAACGCGGACCTCCGTGGCCGGTTCGCAATCCACTCCCACCACGGCCGCGTCCTCTTCGCCAAGTCGCTCTTGTTCTCCCGATTTTTGGGAAGCAACGACAGCCTGGCCGTCTGGAACCCCATCTCCGGCGACTGGCTGGGATTGCCCAAGTTGCCGGCGCCGCAGCACCTCGGTAGCATCGGGATCCGCTGGAATGCGGCGGTGCTGTGCGCCTCAAATCCGAGCAGCGCCTGTGACAGCATCGGCTGCTGCCACCTTGGGCACTTCCTTGTTGTCTTAATGGCCGTCTCCCAACACAGGGCCTATGTCTATGTCTACTCGTCGCAGGCTGGCACGTGGAGCAAACCAACCTCAGCTGACCTGGACCCCCTTTGCACTACACGTTTGTGTCCTATAGGGCTTGGCGCACTAGCTGGGAATGCATTATACTTCAAGGTTTCTTCAGATTTGAGTGTTGGAATCCTCAAGTACGACTTGGGCACGCAGGAAATCAGCTCGGTCAACCTGCCACCTAACTTACACGGAGAGTGTCACCCTCTCCTCATTACTGCAGAATATGGTGGATTGGGAATTGCCGGAGTGGAGAGGGAGAGTTCAAGGTTCCACTTGTGGTCAAGAGAGGCTGGTCTTGGCGGACATTTGGGATGGGCACCAAGTAGAGTCGTTGAACTCAATACGGTGCTCCCTGCTAATACCCACTCGATTCATTTGGTTGCCTTTCTGCATGGCCTTGATGCCTTTTTGGTCAGTACAAACAATGGGGTGTTCAGTGTTGATCTGGAGTCTAACCGGGCGAGGAAGGTATCTGAGGGCAGTTGTGGCATGAGTGTTGTTCCCTACATGAGCTTCCTCACTCCAGGTATAAGAATAACTTTGCTGACTTTCTGGTTTGTCAATTTTTATAAGTTTTCAGTTAGTAACATTATAACTGTATTTCTGATCTGTCAATTTTAATGAACTCACAAGGCTTCAGTTTGTAACATTATAACGGTATGCTTACTCTATGGTTTGACTATCATTAAGAACTTGCCAGTAACGGTATGCTTACTCTATGGTTTCAATTTGCAACATTATAACGGTATGCTTGCTCTATGTTGGCTCAGCAATGGTGACTTTATGGAAGTTGAATATCTGTACAGTTGTGTTGCTCCTGGCTAAATAGTTTTCTTATGGGTCCTTTCAAGTCGCTGCTGTTTAGGAGCCATATTCCTGGGAGATTCTCCATCGTTACATTAGGATATGGAGATTAATGGAGTCTTAATTAACACCTGATCCAGATTTAGGCTGGATGAGAGTTGAGAGCTGACTAGTATGAGAGAACACACGCACATGCACACGCACACGCACACGCACACGTACACGCACACACAAAAAAAATTACTCTGCACCAGATATCTGATCCATGCTTATGTTTATGTAGATTTCCTTCCTCTAATCTAATGTCATTTAATGATGTTATAAAAAAGGTCGCTTAACGGC
Organism: Chrysopogon serrulatus; assembly: GCA_015844335.1. Taxonomy (NCBI): domain Eukaryota; kingdom Viridiplantae; phylum Streptophyta; class Magnoliopsida; order Poales; family Poaceae; genus Chrysopogon; species Chrysopogon serrulatus. The sequence continues at coordinate 139,197 of JADLZL010003193.1, read as the reverse complement.
GTTGAAATATGGATGATGATATTAATTCTAAACAAAGTGTGGCATCTTCATGCTGTTTGAGTCCACCTTCTCTTTAAGATGCTGTGTACATCCTTAACTCTGATATCTTTTGTTAATGATTTTGTGTACATCCTTCACTCATATTTGTCAAAAAGTCAATTGCTTACTATATAGAACTATGGATGCCAATGTAATCATAAACTAAGTTAGGCATGTCTCTGATGTTTGAGTTTGTCTTAAATGAGTTATTTTGTCTTTGTGTGGCTTTTGTACCGGTGGATCTGTGGATTATAATTTACCGCTGTTTGTTCAGTCATTATCAGCAGCCTGAGTCATTATCAGCAGCCTGATGTTTAAATTTGTCTTCTATAAGTGATTTTATTTCAGTGTGATTGTCAAGGCTGATCACTGGATAATACATTAGGTGCTGTTTGTTCAGTCCTAGCATCAGTTTTTTTTCCTGTGGTTCATTGGTTACCAATTTTCACTGAGACAGACCAAATCCTCAATTGCCTGATGTAATTCTAATTTTGCAGCACTGGGTACGGCCTTTACAGGGGTGGAATCAAGTGCATGAAGAACTCATCAAGTTTCTGGTGGAAAGGATGAAGTGTCTAGTGATCATCCTAGACTGCATGTGTGGTTTTGTGGTGGTAGAGCTATTTTGCAGCTCTTGATTTTGCTGCTGTTTTTTTTTCTCTAATGGCCTTAGTGTTTTCTAGATTCTTGTGTAAGGAATGGATAGTAGTTTCAAAGCTGTAATGCTGTAGCTTGGTATTTGGTATGATGCTTACGTGGACTTGTGTGTAAGATTGTGGCCTGAGCAACATCCTTACTCTGTAGTGCTTCAGAACTTGAGCTTGCTGTCAGAGCTTGGAATGCAAGTATTCTGTCTGAAATTACCGTATTGTATGGCATGCTAAGTTTGGTGCAGATTCTCGTGGCTTCGAATTTGGTTGTAGTACTAACTACCGAGACATATTTACTGAACCTGCACTGCGCTGTTGAAATTTTTATTCCTCCCTTGTACTTTTGGCATGGTGCATTTGTATGGCCAGTTCAGTTGTGGAACGAAAGTGTACAGTGGGGGTGTTGGGCATGAACTCTGCAGTTTAATGTGCAGCAATTGCTGAATTTGTTCGGTTGATATTTCTAAAGAATATTGGCATGTCAATATAATGATGAACTAGGCGTTTCTCTTATGTTGGAATCTGTCTTAAATGAGTGATTTTGCCTTTTTGTGGCTGTTGACTGGTGGATCTGTGCATCACAATTTATCGCTGTTTGTTCAGTTGTTAGCATCAAACTTCTGGTCCCTGTGAATGATTAACAAATTTTTATCGAGGGCAGACCAATTCCTCAATTAGCTGATGTAATTTTATCTTGCAGCACTGGATGTGTCTCCTACGAATACAGGAGAGGGACCAGGTGCAAGTGTACCGAGTGCATGAAGATGTCAAGTTTGTGCCCAAAGAATGAATTTGTATGGTGGTCGTCGGCGTCATTTGCATTTTGGTGTTGGGCGAGCTATTTTGCGGATCATCATGATGTATGGTCTTCATGTTTTCTGGATCTTTATGTAAGGAATGGTCTGTTGTCTACCATAGCTCTAAAGATAGCAGTGTGTACAAGGGCTTGTCTGTATGATGGTAAGCCAAGCAGCATCATACTCTGGTTCAAAACTTGAAACTGCAGTCAAGAGCTTAAATGGATATAAATACTTTGTCTGAAACCAGTTAAGTTAAAACAGTCTTCAGTTCCCTGTGTGCCAATTTATTGCTGTAGTTTGGTTCAACTTTCATGCACGATTCTGGTCGCAAAAAAAAAAAAAAAAAAAAAAAAAAAAAACTTTCATGCACGATTCTGAAATTTGGTTGGATTACTGCTTTGGCTTTTTTACTGAGCCTGAGAACAGACTATATATGGCTCAAATAAGTAATTATCACGAATGGACTTGTCCAGACACGAGGATGGTGAACATGAGAATGTTTGTGTGCTCTGTTTTCATGCATATCCCATGTTAGTGCAGTAGTTTGGTTCAGGTTTTCGTGGCTTCAAATTTGGTTGTTTGACTTACTAGCTGAAGTTTTCCTTATTCTATTGTACTTTTGGCATGGTGTATTTGTATGGTCAGTTCAGTTGTGGAACGAAAGCGTACAGCAGGGGGTGGGCATGAACTCTGTAGTTTGTGTGATCTGCTCTGCGACTGGGCCGGATCCACATCTCCTCCACATAAGCAATATGGGCCGACCTTTGACCTTTCTAAATTGGGCCATGAGCCGGGCCTACCGCACAGACACGCACACACACCTCCTCCTCAAAAAAAAAAAAGTTGGTCCTCGACTCGACTCCCACGGCGAGGCGAAATGGCGGCGGCGCCGATGATGGAGATGAGGGAAGAGCTCGTCGAAGCGTTCCTCCTCCGCCTCCCACCGGACGACCCCGCGAGCCTCGTCCGCGCCGCCCTCGTCTGCAAGCTGTGGCGCCGCATCCTCGCTGACCGCGGCTTCCGCCGCCGTTTCCACGAGCTCCACCGACGGCCCCCGATGCTGGGTTTTCTCGCCTTTCTACGCAGTGAAGCCGGGTCCTCCTTCACGCCCACCTCTTCGTTCCGCCCGCGCAAGCGCACCGCCGATTACCAAGGCTGGTACGCGATCGACTCCCGCCATGGCCGCGTCCTCCTCGCCAGCTCGCTCTTGTTCTGCCAAAACCTGCATACCGCCGTCCTGGCCGTCTGGGACCCCGTCTCGGGCGACCGGCTGAAACTGCCCAAGTTGCCGGCTCTGTCGCTGCATCCGAATTACACCTGGAATGCAGCGGTGCTCTGCGCCTCCAACCCGAGCAGCGCCGGTGACAACATTGAATGCCACAGTGGGCACTTCCTTGTTGTCTTGATGGTTACCAACCCAGATAGGGTATATGTCTTCGTCTACTGGTCACAGGATGGCACATGGAGTGAAACAATCTCTGCTACCCAGGACCTTCTTGACCAAAAGTTTTTGATTCCTTGGGAGCGCAACGTGCTAGCTAACAATGCCCTCTACTTCAAGTTTAATACATGGCTGATCAGTGGAATCCTCAAGTACGACATGGGCATGCAGGAAATCAGCTCCATCAACCTGCCGTCAAACTATAGAGCAGGTGATATTCTGCTCACTACTACAGATACAGAATATGGTGGATCATTGGGAATTGCTAGAGTGGAGGGTTCAAGGCTCCACTTGTGGTCAAGGGAGGCTGCTGGTCCTGGTGGACATTTGGGATGGGCACCAAGTAGAGTCATTGAACTCAATACGGTGCTCCCTGCTACTACCCACTTGATTCGTGTGGATGCCTTTGTGCATGGCCTTGGTGCCTTTCTGGTCAGTACAGACGATGGGGTGTTCAGTGTTGATCTCGAGTCGAACCAGGCAAGGAAGGTGTGTGAGGGCAGATGCGGCATCTATGTTGTTCCCTATGTGTGCTACTGCACTCCAGGTACAAGAACAACTTTGCTGACTTTTCTGATTTGTCATTTTTTTATGGACTCATAAGTTTTCAATTAGTAACATTAAACCTGAATTCTTACTCTATGTTTTAGTAATCATTAAGATCTTGACAATTTTAGGACTTGTAACCTTTCAATTAGTAACATGAACGATATTATGTTGGCTTGACAATGGTGACTTTATGGAAGTTGAATATCTTTACAGCTGTGTTGCTCCTGGCTAAATAGTTTTCTTATGGGTTCCTTTCAAGTTGCTTCTGTCTAGAAGCCATATTAATGGGAGATTCTCCATTGATTATGTTATGGATGGTTGATGGAGTCTTAACAGATGATCCAAATTGAGGCTGGATGACAGCTGAGAGCTGACTAGTAGGAGGGAGCACACACACAGACACAAAGAATCATTAGTCTGCGCACAACCGATGCTTATGTTTAATTATTTTAGATTTCGTTTCTCTGATCTAATGTCCTTTAATAATGCTATAAAAATGGTCACTTTAAGGACGTTGAAATATGGGTGATGGCATTTTAATGCTAAACAAAGAGTGGCGTCTTCCTGCTGTTTGAGTCCACCTTCCCTTTAAGATGTGTACATCCTTAACTCTGATCTCTTCTTGTAATGGTTTTTTCTGCACATCCTTAACTCTTTTTTTTGTCGAAGTCTCTTGATAACTAAGTGAGGTGTTTCTCTGATGTTTAAATTTTTCTTAAATGTGTGTTTTTGTTTTTTTATGGCTGTTGACCGGAGCATCTGGTTCAGTCAGTATCAGCAACCTTTTGGTCCCTGTGATTGATGGGTGACCAATTTTTGTTGAGGGCAGGCCAACTCCCCACTAGCTGATGTAATTTTTATCTTGCAGCACCAGAGGTGGCCCTTACGAATACATGGGAAGGATCAGGTGCAAGAGTACCGAGTGCATGAAGGGCTCAAGTTTGTGGTCAAATAATAAGTGTCTGATGATCATCACAGGGTGACATATATGGGTTTTAATGCCGGGGGAGAGCTATATTGCGGATCATGATTTTGTATCAATGGTCTTCGTGTTTTCTGGAGCTTTATGTAAGGAATAAGGAATGGTTTATTGTCTCTCATAGCTCTAGATGTAGCAGCTTGTTGTGTAAATCTTGCAAGGGCTTGTGTCTAAGATGTTGAGCCAAGCAGCGTCACACTTTATGTGGTTCAATACTTGAGGCTGCAGTACTTTGTCTGAAACCATCTAGTTAATTGAGTTAGAAAATTCTTCTATTCCATGTGTGCCGAATTATTATTGCCGTAGTTTGGTTCAGCTTTGTTGTCACTCGAGGCTCGAAATTTTGTTGGATTACTACTGAAACTTACTGAATCGAGAACATGCAGACAGAGACTATATGGCCCAAATAAGTACTAATAATAATCATGGATCCATTTGTCCAGACACAAGCGGCTAGTGAAACGTGAGAATGGAGAAGTGGAACGAAGGAGAGACATGCCTGCACTGCACGGCTGCACTGCTTGGAGCCTCCGCTGACTTCAAAATAATAACCAGACACACTTCAAATATTTTGAACGATTGGTTTCCTTTCCCGTGGAAGGTAAAATGGCTGACTCAAATATCTAAAATGGGGCCTATTATTTTGAGATGAACCTGGAGCCCATGGACGAAATTCTAATAATTAAACTATAATATATAATAATCATCATCATAATATATAAATAATAATTATCATAATTATTGGCTGTTAGGAAATTCGAATTTGAGAGGAACGGCAAGGAAGAAGGTCGCCGACACGCCATCCAAGCTCAGCTCTGCGATCCACATCTCCACTCAGGAAATCTGGGCCGGCCTGGCCCATTCTAGCTCGGGCCATGGGCTGGGCCTACCAGCCGCTAAGTCCGGTGGAACTTGCCGCCGTGGACCTTTTCTTGTCGTCGTCATGGGCATGCAGTATGACGTACGGCGTGCACTCTATATCTCGGCTCTTCTCCAAAAAAAAACCTCATCTTGGCTCACTGTAACCACGATCCGATGCACCACGAGATCGTGAAGTACGACCTGGCAACATGGCAAGTATCTGCTGTATGAGTCAGCTACCATCTACTACCATAATCCATCAGATGCTCGAGACACTAGTTCTAGCTAAGCTAGTTGAAGCCCTCTTAAGCTTGGGAACATCTCCAGCACATCAGAAGCTCAAGTTCCCATCCCGTGGAAAATATGGATGGGAAGCATGAAAACCATCTACCATAAGGCCAACCTCAATTGATTTTATGACATGATACTGTGTTAATGAGAAAAGAGATGGCAAGAGTTTTATATATAGACCATAAAATTCTTCTGTATTGTTTTCAAAATATGAGTATTTTGGAAACTGAATAATGAAATCTTCACTGAGACCTGGCCTAATCCATCATGATGAATTTGTGGACTCTTGGAATTTTAGAAATATTTGAAAAATGAGAAATAAACAAAAAAAGTGAAATCATGTGATGGATATATAGTTAGGGGCAGAACTGTTCAATAAATACTTGCAATTATGTTATTTCACTTTTTCTATACATATTTTTTTTATTTGTTCTGTACAAAATTTCCAATGATTATATGCCCTCCTTCTTTTTAAATTGTAAGTTGTTCTAGCTTTCCTAGGTAATGTAGCTTCTGTTATGCACCTAGATAAACATTATTATGTCTAGGTGTATATAGTAAAGAAATGTATCTAAAAGCATAACAACTTACTATTTGGAATAGGAAGACTACTGAGGTCTCCGAATGGTTTACTAGAAGTTAAGTTAAAAATGTTAGAGAAAAGTGGAAGAATAGGCGAAAGACATGTGTTGATTAACTCAATATTCTCAAGCTTTCTTATGTTTATTTATGCTACATCATTCTTTTGAAATTTCTAGAGGTGTGATGAAGAAAAAATAGTGTATTAAAGATCTTGAATTTTTGGCATAGTGATCAATGCGAAATGAATAGAATACTTAGATGGTCGTTGCTATGTTAGCCTAGAGAAAAAAAAAAAAAAAAGGGTTTAAGTATCACTACTACACAAAAGATTTTGCAAGACACTTCAAAATTACCCTCGGAGACGGTTTTAGCAAAAAACCGCCTCGGTTAATCCGTTCCAACCGAGGCAATGCCCCCGGCACAGCAACCGCCTCGGTTAATATATTAACCGAGGCGGTTATTATAACAAAACCGTCTCGGTTAAAGAAAATTAACCGAGGCGGTTATTATAACACAACCGCCTTGGTTAATGCATTAACCGAGGCGGTTACATTAAAAGGCCCGCCTCAGTAAATGTCAGGCCCAAACAGCCCATCTAGAGCCCGATAACCAACAGCTCATATATATACTATGCGTTCCCAAACCCTAACTTTCACCCTGCCCCTCCCCAGCCGTCACTTCTCTCCCACCCTCACTTCTCCCTCCCTCACTTCTCTCTCCCCACAGGCGCAGCCACCCGCCCCGGCACGGCGGGCCGGGCGCGCCACCCGCAGGGCGGCACGGCGGGCGGCGGCCTGGCGGCGCTACCCGCCCGGGCGGCACGGGCGGGGCGGCAGCCCGGTGCAGCTACCCGCTGGGCGGCGCGCGGCGGGCTCCCGCAGGGCGACGCGAGGTGGCACGGCGGGCGGCGGCTCGGCACGCCACCCGCGTGGCGAGGCGGGGCGGCTGCCACCCAAGGGGTGGGGCGGCGGCCCGGCGTGGATCCGGCGTGATCCGCCGCCGCGCAGTGGATCCGGCGTGGAGGGGCGAGCCGGCAGCGGATCCGGGCGGGCCGGCGGCGCCTCCTCCGTGGATGAGCAAGGATCCGGCGCCCCCTGGCAGCGCCCTCCTCCTCCATCTCTTCAACTTCGCAGGGGAGGAGCTCGTGGGTGGCGGATCTCGGGCGGGGAGGTGCTCGCTTCCGCGGCCAATCCGGGGCGGAGGAGGTCGCAGGCAGCGGATCCAGCGAGGGAGGTGCTCGCCGACACCGATCCGCGCGCGGCATCGGCGGCGCCCCCCTCCCTCCCCTGGATGGGCTCGCCGGGCTTTTTCTTTTTTGTTTGTTTTTTTTATTTGATTAACCGAGGCGGGTATACAACCGCCTCGGTTAATACTCACATTTACCGTGACCTTTCATTGGAGGCGGTTACAAAAACCGCCTCGAAAAATCGATTTTAACTGCCTCGGAAAAGATTTGTGTAGTAGTGTATTACAAACTTTTTTTTTCAAATTACACAGTATAAACACAAACGCTCACAATGCACTCACATTTATAAATACACACACGCAATTCTATCTCCATAAGACTATGTTGATATATCTTGAGATTGAAGCACCTCGCTGTCGTCAGTAAAGTAGCCTACAACTGAAAGCAAATTGACGTAAAATCCTAGAATATATCTTTTGTGCAGCGCGCGAGATCGATCACCATGTGAACGACGAAGAAGAAAATTAAGAAAGATGTCGCATGTCAGTAATAAGAATCGTTGGTATACACTTGCATACATAAGCAGATCATGTGCTACGTATACGTGTACACTAATTTGACCACGTCCGCTGCGCTGTTTTCTCTGTAGGCCTACCTGGCAGGGACACCATAGAAAAATCTACTTGAAACGGACCAAGCAACGCTAGCAAATAAACTCCCGACCCATTGTTGGTGACAAAACCCTAGCTAGTTCCATCTATTCCGCCGCCCGGCCCCCACCAGGAGGCATGGCGCCGCCGCCCGCCGGAGCTGATGGAGGAGCTCGTGGAAGAGGTCCTCCTCCGCTTCCCACCGGACGACCCGGCGAGCCTCGCCCGCGCCGCCCTCGTCTGCAAGCGCTGGTGCCAGCTCGTCTGCGGCGCCGCGTTCCGCCGCAGGTTCCGCGAGTTCCACCGCGGGGCGGCGCCCTTGCTCGGCCTGCTCCGCAGCGGCTCCTGCGGGCGCACACGCCGCGACGGCACGCCTAGGCCTATGGACACCGACCGTCGTCGCCGCCGCACGATCAAGCTCGTAGACATCGTGCGACTGCCGATGGCGTACTTCGTCCCCACGACCTCCTTCCGCCCTGCGCACGCCGCCGCCGCCGCCGACGACAGCCGCTACGACGGCTGCTGCACCATCGACGTCCGCCACGGCCGCGTCCTGCTCTGCCGGCATCACCGTTTGGGGTATGGGTGGCATCATCATGGCGACCTCTGCGTGTGGGACCCCGTCACGGACGAGCAGCGAGACCTGCCGGAGCCGCCGTTCTACCTGCAGATCGCGGCCGTGGCCTGCGCCGCCACCGCCGGTGACGACGACTGCGAACACCTCGACTGCCGCCGGGGACCTTTCCTTATCGTCGCCATGGGCATGCAGTACGAGGACGGCATGCACCTATCCGTCTACTCATCTGAGGCCGGTGCCTGGAGCAAGGTAAGCGTCTGTGAGGGCCCCAGCGCCAGTTGCCACGTCATGTCCAGCAGTTTGCCCGGCGTCCTCGTGCGGCGTGCGCTCTATATCTTGGTTCACTGTAAGCACGAGCTGACAATGCACCACGAGATCGTCAAGTATGACCTGGCCACACGGCAAGTATCTATGATTCAGCTGCCGTCGAAATTGCGCCGGTGGAAACGAAGCATTGTGCTCATGACTGATGATGGTGGTGGTGGGCTTGGGTTTGCTGCCAATGCGAAACACAAAGTACAGCTATGGTCGAGGGTGGCTGCTGCTGATGGTGCAGAATCTGCAGATGGAGATGCTGGTTTTGTTCTAACCGAAGTCATTGACCTTCAGAAGATGCTCCCTTCCATTGCACTCGTCAAGAAGAAGCCTCGGAGGAATGATTTTGCGGTCATCAAGATGCCTCAGGTGAATGGTTTCGCGGATGGTGGTGCTTGCAGAGTCCTGTTCATAAGGACGTACGATGGTCTATATAGCATTGACATGAATTCTAGCCAGGTCAAGAAGTTAGCCAACAGTCCTGGTGACCATGACGACGTTGTTCCATACATAGGCTTCTGCACTCCAACATCCAGGGTCCAGGTACATGAGTACAAACTTTGCTTGCTTACGATTTTCTATAAATTTAGAATATGTAGTATATATATGTTCCATACACTTAGAACACACACTTAGAACACTGGGTATTATTTGAGCTCGTACCTATATTGTTTATAAACAATTGTTGAAATTCAAAATACGGGGTTGCTAACAAGTTATCTAAATCTCGGCTGATCAAGTAGCTAGAAAGGTATTGATGAGCAGGATGTGATGTGGAACCAAAACAATTAATTACAACTGTAGTAGCTTCTACACTCCGGAGAACTAATCTATTCGTGCTTAAGCAATTATACCTGATCTCATATGCCTGACAATGCCACTTAATAGCAGCATATAAACAGTAATGAAGATCTCGGCGCTAAACAAAGATGTTTCTAGTTTCTATGGAGGTCTGAATCTGTAGTTTGTTTGTCTTTTTGCTTTTAATAAGGTAGATATTACCTGCAGATTCTGTGTGTAATAAGTTAGCTAGGCTTGTTTTGTTAACTTCTGAGTAACAAATGTTCAAGCAAAAACATTAATTTCTCAATTAGCTGACACCCTTTTTAAAAAAATGCCTCTGTTTCTGCAGCACTAGCAGGATATGCCTCCGGTGGTGAGAGACCTAGGGTTGGTTCTGCAAGTGCATTGAAGTTGAAGACACAAGTTGTGGGCGCAAGATCTTCTAAATAGAAATCAGATCTTGAAGTGAATCTGTTTACCCTTTGTCTGAAATTACTAGTGCTTAAGAAAATGAGCATACAAAATTGAACTGAAATGCTGTAATATATGTCATTTTACTGCTAATATACCCTAGTTTGGTTAAATTCTGTGGCTGAAAATCATTTTATTAGTTGTAAACTTATTTACTGAATCAATATAAATACTGCATTGGGAATTTTTATAATTTTCTTGTTCTTTTACCATGGGAAATTTGTATTACCATAGTGGGAAGGAAGTGCATACAAATATGGTTGTCGCAAGCTCCAGTTTATGTGTCATATATGACTTATGAGTACTCCCTCCGTATAGGAAATAGAAGTCGTTTTGGACAATGACATGGTCTCTAAAGTATAACTTTGACTTCATATTTTTGTAAAAATACTCATCACAAAGTGATATATTTATACTTTTATAAAAGTATTTTTAAGACAAATCTATTTATATAATTTTTATATTTTTAAACTCAATAACTTAAAAGTTATTTATGATTTATGTTCCCAATATTTGACATAAACCTTATCAAAGTGACTTCTATTTCCTATATATACGGAGAGAGTATATGACCCCTTATTAGGTTTGCTCCTATATGTCGTCCGAAGATTGAGGCTGCCAATTTCTTTGTCCACTATTCAGAAGCTGATGTTCTACTCTACTTCAATTCATGTCTTTTGGTCCACTATTCAGAAGCTGGTTTTGCTGAACACGAACACAGGAGAGGGACCAGGTGCAAGTGTACCAAGTGGGACCAGGTGCAAGTGTACTGCATGAAGAACTAAGTTTTGTGTTCAAAGAATGAGGTGTCTGGTGCTCGTCTCGTCATAGGTGATGTACGTGGGTTTTGATGCAGGGAGAGGTGTTTTGCGTATGTAGGCGTTCGCTTTTTCTGGATCTTTGTGTAAGGAATGGTCAGTAGTCTCCCGTAGCTCTAAAGCTAGCAGCTTGCTATGTAATGCTTGCAAGAGCTTTTGTGTAAGATGGTGAGGCAACCGTCATCATATTCTTATGTGGTTTAAAACTTGAGCCTGCAGTCCAGAGCTTGAATGAATATAAATACTTCCTGAAAGTACGGGTGCTCAGGAAAACCAGCTAGTTTTCTATTCCATGCGTGCCGATTTATTACAGTAGTTTGGTTCAGCTTCTTGTCACTTGAAATTTGGTTGGATTACTAGTTTCACTGGACTTTTTTTAGAGGGCTACAGAGACTTATTTATTGAACTTGAACTGTGTGGCTGAATATGCATTTACTGAATCTGTGTCGACTTCTCCAGACACAAGATCAGAAGAGGCTCAAGATAGTGGAACACCTCTCCCAGCTCAAGATAGGAGGGTTCAAGCAGGAAAGTATCAGCTGCTCGTTTGGTTTTCAGGACGGAATGAAACCGTGGGGTAAAACCCTCTGGCGGATTTCAATTAGAACGGGAAAGTAACAGAGTTCAGAAAACTTACAACAGGGACTATGGGCGTAACCAGCAAACAGAAGGAGCTAAACTTAAACAGAAACAAAACTATTTACAGGGCATTTAGCCATAAGCGCACAAACTGATGCAGTCTTTGCCTGATCCTGAAAAGATGAGCAGTGAGCTCTTTCTTAAAATCAGTCTTCCATGAGCTGATATGCTGGACGAGTACATCCCAGAAACCAAACAGGCACACACACTGTACGTTAAGGAGCTGATCCGAATACAATAAAAGGCCCCTCTCATCACAAAGTAATGGTGAGCTTTCCCACAAATCAGCCATGTGTTAAGATTGAATCACATTATTAGAATCTTTCAATCTCTTCCTGCATCTATGTGTGCATGTAGCGATGACATGGCATGCTAACTAGGCAACCTCCGGTTAAGGCATTTTGTTGAGCACACGTCATGATGCGGGAAGAGATGACAAGTGCACTTTCAGTTTGCCATGGTTAAAGAAAAAGAAAATATATCCGCAATGCATTATTATATTGATTCAGTAAATAAGTTTAGTGGTAATACAATCAATTCAACCACACAACTTAACCAAACTACATGGTGTATCTATATCAAGTTATCAACAGTAAAGATGACATATATGAAAATTACAGCATCTCAATTTTGTATGAACCAGTAATTTCAGACAAGGGGAATCATATTCTCACTCCAAGATCTGATTTTGATTTAGAAGACATTGTGCCCACAGCTTGAGTCTTTGACGCACTTGCAGAACTAGACCTGGTCTCTCACCCCTAGAGGCCACATCCTAGGTTGTACTCCTGTACTTGGACCTCGGAGGTTGGAGTGCAGAAGCTTATGTAAGGAAGAACAGCCTTGTCATTGTCACAGCAGTTGGCGACCTTCTTTACCTGGCAAGAATTAATCTCTATGCTGTATAGCCCATCGGACGTCCTCATGAACAGCAATCGGCGGGCACCGGCATCCGAGAAACCATTCACCTGAAGTGAGTAGTTGATGAGCGCATCGGAAGGAAGCACCTTCTGAAGATCAATGATTCTTTTTAGCACAAAACCTACAGTTCCACCATCTACCATTGACCACAGCCCTAGTTGGTTTAAAGTGTTGGCAACAAATCCTAGCCCACCATCATCATCAGTCATGAGCACAATGCTTCGGAATTCAGCATGATGGAATTCAGATGGTAGGTGAGTAGCAGATACTTCCCCTGTGTCCAAGTCGTACTTGACAATCTCATCGTTACAGTGAACCAAGAAGTAGAGTGCGCTGCCCACAAGGACAGGCGTATTCTCGAGCTGGAAGAAGGAGAAGAAGAGGGAACTGGGGTTGGGGCGCTCAAAATTGGCTAGCTTGCTCCACGCTCCAGCTTCAGATGAGTAGACGAACAAGTGCATGACCTGAGGCTTGATGTCCAGGACGACAACCAAGAAAGGTTGCTGGTGGCAGTCGAGGTGATCGCAGTTGCCACCGGCGGCGGCGGCGCAGGCCACGGCCGCAGAGTAGCCGTGGTCCATGTCAAACGACGGCGGCATGGGCAGTTCTTGCTCCTCGTCCGTGACAGGGTCCCAGACAGAGAGACGACCAAGCGCACACCAACGATAGCTCCGGCAGAGCAGGACGCGGCCGTGGCGGGCGTCGATGGCTCGCCAGTTAAGCAAGCCGTCGGCAGCGTGCGCACAGCGGAAGGAGCTCGTGGGGACGAAGTACGCCGTCGGCATTGGCATGACGCGTACGGGCCTGAGGGAAGGGTCGGTGTCCCTCGGCGCGTCGTCGCCGTCGTGTTTGAGCTTGCAGTCCCCGTTGAAGACCACGCCGAGCAAGGGCGCCGCGCTGCGGTGGAACTCGCGGAACCTGCGGCGGAACGCGGTGCCGCAGACGAGGCAGCGCCAGAGCTTGCAGACGAGGGCGGCGCGAACGAGGCTCGCGGGGTCGTCCGGCGGGAAGCGGAGGAGGACCTCTTCCACGAGCTCCTCCACTAGCTCCGGCGGATGAGGCGGCATGCCTGCCTCCTTCTGGTCGAGCGTGACGCGGCGAAGGCCGGAGGGATCGGCACTCGGCAGATGTTGTGAAAAGAGGAATTGGATGAAATAAAACCCTAGTAGTTATATAAGTTACATGTATGATCGATCTGCATTCAGACTCGAATCAGAACCGTATATATATGCGTGAGTCTCAACCCACCAGGCAGGCAGGGACACCGGACACCATTGACGGAGAACAACCGAGTTCGATCCAGGGAGAAGGCCTCCGATCCGATCCGGATAGGATTCCAGGGAGATCGATCGTGGATTCTTCGTTCTGCGTGTATATACTTAGCATCTCCAACAGTTTGCTAAAAATTACTTGGCAAATCTTATGATTTAGCAACTTGTTAAAACATATAGCAAGTGAAAAAATAGACTCTCTCCAAGAGTTTGCCATTTGAACTTGGTAAAATTAAAAAATAGGCCCACCAACTCCTACCGGACCAACTGAAATCAACCGTGATCTCTCTTTCCTCGCATCTTTTCCCTTCCTTGCGCGCGTGAACAGGGCCGCGCGCCGCCGCGGTTCCTCCCGTCGCCACGGACTGTTCCACCTCCATCCCGTGCTGCAGTGGCGCGAACCTACACCCTCCCCCTCCCCGTCTTTGAGCTCGCGACCGGGCGGCGTAACGGCGTCGGCGTGTCTGCTACGGAGCCGCTCGCCGGCGTGAGGCGGCGGATCCAGGTCCGCCTCGACCGGATCTGGCCATCCCTTGGCTGGAGCTCGCGACCTCCGCTTGTTTCTGGCAAGGGAGCTGCTTCCTCGGTGCGTGCTCCACCCCGGCGCCGGCGGCATCCACGACGGCAGCTGCTCCCTCCACCAGGACGACGCCGCAGGCTTGGCGACGGATGATATCGCGACGACGGAGGCCGGGCGGCTTGGCGCTGGACGAGAGCGGGGATTTTCCTTGGTCGCGCGGGAAGAGAAGCGGTGGCCGCAAGCGAGCGATGCGAAGCAGGATCCGCGAGCGGAGACTTCACGACGCGCGCGGGAAGGAAAAAACAGGGGCGAGCGTCACGATGGCAAAGGCCTCCGCGCCGCGGAAACCTACTCGCGCGGATGAATTTTTTTGGCAAGCCAACGAATTTGGCAAGTGCGAATAGCAAACTGTTGGAGATTGTTTTTTTGCCTCTTTTGCCAAATATTTTAGGATGGCAAGTGGAATAGCAATCTGTTGGAGATGCTCTGGCAGAAGCAACCTGGTCAAGCAGCGGCATTATACTTTTCAAGCAGGACGACGAAGCAGAACACCAATAGATGAACAGAACATGCATGCTTCCTTGGCAGACACAGCCGATCGATCTGCCGATACTGGTCGCACACACATTATTTGTTCAGCCCGTAGTGATCTGCCACCATTACCTTTTCTTTGTCAGCAAATCATTTGCAAGGATCGATGGATATTAGTTATAAACTGTTGTAAAACGAGACTGTGTTAAACATGCATCTTTGTCGGTTACTAATTTGATTTTGCTTCTCTACAAATTGTCTTTGTTTAAATATTTGTGCATCAGTATTGGTTCTTTTGGATGTTGGTTGCATCTGTGAACAAACTCTGAAAGCTCAAATTAAAGGCAAGACCTACGAACCTTAGTATATTGTAACACCGTCAGCTTGTGTATCATCACTACTGGAAACTTGAAATTCCCTCACGGTGCACTACCGTCGGGGAAAATACATGAAAATGTACGTATGGTCATAAAAAATAAAAATATCGCTATAAAATTTCTTACGGTGCACTACCGTCAGGGAAAATAAAAATACCGTCAGAGCTAGCTCGACAGGGTAATTCCAGTTTTGCCTGACGTTGGTTAGGGAATTTCAAGTTTCCAGTAGTGCATGCATCTGAGAATTCTTCTACATTCATATATATAAATCCGTAACCGCCTGCTTGGGTGGCCTTGTTTGGAATGCATCGGATCTAGACACAATATATATTTAGGTGCATTGGATTGCATGCATCACTTTAATCCAATAGCATGTGCTTGGAAACCTGCCCCTACCACACTAGGACATAAATCGTTTCTCTTGGCGATGCTATTTTATTTTCACAAGCGGTTTCGGTTACTAGACGACTAAAAAAATAAACACATGGGTCTAGCTTAATAATTAACTATCTGTACTATTTTGACTGAAGGTCATCTTAAGCCAACCGTTAGTGAAAATGTGTTTATCACTAGCAGTTGGCTTAAGAAAACCACCAGTAAAAATATCCATTTTTATTGGCGGGGCTGAAAAGTGCCAGTGAAAATGGGCTACAAACCGTTTGTACTAAGCTTTTTCTATACTGGTGCTAGTAGCACGTGATATAATAAGTGATCCACTCAATACTTAATTTAGTACATGGATAAAAGTATAACTAAGAGCTAAACGCACAAAAGGTCATATCTACGGTTTTGTTTAGGTCTATCAACTTTAAAAGTTCATTCCTATAGGGTATATCTATACCACGCCAGCAGTAAAGATGATGACATATATGAAAAATACAGCATCTCAATTTTGTATGAACCAGTAATTTCATACCAAGGGAATCATATTCACTCCAAGATCTGATTTTGATTTAGAAGACATTATACCCACAACTTGAGTCTTTGACGCACTTGCAGTGCCTGATAGGTCTCTCACCCCCTAGAGGCAACATCCTAGGTTGTACTCCTATACCTGGACCCTCGAGGTTGGAGTGCAGAAGCTTACATAAGGAAAAACGATCTTGTCAAAGTCACAGCAGTTGGCTACCTTCCTGACATGGCTAGAATTTATCTCTATGCTGTATAGCCCATCGGACGTCCACATGAACAGGACTCGGCTGGCACCACCATCCATGAAACCACTCACCTGAGGTGACTTCTTGATGAGCGCAGCGGAAGGAAGCACCTTCTGAAGATCAATGGCTCTTCTTCGAACAAAACCTGCATCTCCACCAGCCACCATTGACCACAGCTCTAGTTGGTACATCGTGTTCGTGCTGGCAACAAATCCCAGCCCGCCATCATCATCAGTCATGAGCACAATGCTTTCTCTTCGGTAGAAGGGATCGCGACTGAATTTAGATGGTGGGTGAATAGTGGATACTTTCCATGTGGCCAAGTCACACTTGACAATCTCATCGTTACGGTGAAGCAAGAAGTAGAGTGCGCTGCCCACGAGCAGACTGGGCGCATCATGGAAGAAGTGGCGTTGAGGCGCTCAGAATTGGCTGGCTGGCTCCACGCTCCAGCTTCAGATGAGTAGACGGACAACTGAATCACGTGGGGCTGCATTTTCAAGACCACAACCAGGAAAGGTTGCCGGTGGCAGTCGAGGTGGTCGCAGTTGTCGTCGCCACCGGCGCCGGCGGTGGAGGCGCAGGCCACGGCTGCAGAGTAGCCGTGGTCCTTGTCGAACGGCAGCTCGGGCAGGTCTCGCTGCTCGTTCGTGACGGGGTCCCAGACGGCGAGACCGAGCGTACGCATCCAGATCGAAGGGTATCTCCAGCAGAGCAGGACGCGGCCGTGGCGGGCGTCGATGGCGCGCCAGTTACGGCGGCCGTCGGCGGCGTGCAGCGGGCGGAAGGAGGCCGTGGGGACGAAGTACGCCGTCGGCATTGGCATGACGCGTACGGGCCTGAGGGAAGGGTCGGTGTCCGTAGGCGCGTCGCCGTCGTCATGTCTGAGCTTGCAGTCCCCGTTGAAGACCACGCCGAGCAAGGGCGCCGCGCTGCGGTGGAACTCGCAGAACCTACGGCGGAACGCGGCGCCGCAGACGAGGCGGCGCCAGAGCTTGCAGACGAGGGCGGTGCGGACGAGGCTCGCCGGGTCGTCCGGCGGGAAGCGGAGGAGGACCTCTTCCACGAGCTCCTCCATCAGATACGACGGTGGCGGCGCCATGCGTGCCTCCTCGGTTGGTTGCACAGCGCTGGGGAACAGAATAGATGGAAACTTATTAGTAGGGTTTTGTTTTGTCATCCACAAAATGATGGGTCCGCAGTTTTTTTTTCTGGTCCGCGCGCTTCAAGCAGATTTTTCGATCCATGGTGTCCCTGGCCAAACCAATGTAGTGAACCCAGCGGCGACTGTAATTCAGCCCGAGTATATGTAGGGCTTACTGGTTTTTTTATATTACTAGAAGAAAAAATATCCATGTGTTGCAACTGAAAAAAATTGTGTCTTTCATAAGTGATAAGTGCGACCACTCCACACCAGACCATCAAAAAAGTTTAAGCAATATATCTCGCTGTGCTTGACACAAGTGTCCCTTTCATGAGATTCTCCAACCTCCCTACACCGACGTGGATAGGCACCCATTGGCCGATGGCACCATGGAGTCCGCCATCCAGCTGCTTGCAATGGTCCCTACCTCCACCAGTAGTTTCTGGTTCTACAGCATCACCCCCTGATCGAGACGATGTTGGCGTCGCCACGACGGCAGCGAGTGCCGAGCATTACGAACACGAAGCCGATGAGAATCTGGTTATCCGGCGTCCTAGGTCCTCCGTGACAATGCAGACGTCGCTACGATGGCAGTGAGCAGCACGAACGCGAAGCTGAGGAGCTGCAACCGCACATCCGGAACTTGCACTTGACGTCCACGAGCATCCCGCGAGCTCGTCCCCCGATCGACGAGGACTCCTTATATTTCCAGGAGGCAACAGCATGTGACCGACACAAACTTACAGTTCGTCGATAGGCCTTTTTGTTTCTGCTGCATGCCTGCTGCATTCGTTGCTGTTGTGCTTCTGCATCAAGAATTGAAGAGAACAAACAACTGCATATTCATTAAAATCTGAAACTCTGGAGTCTGGACCCACCTGGCAGGGAGACAGGGACACCATCGATAGCTGAGTCCAGACAGAAGGCGAATCGATAACAGCCTCCGATCCGGATCGGATGCCATTGCCAGACATATCTCGATCGTCGATTATTCGTCTCTTCACAAATAACTAGGGTTTGATTGATCCAATGCGTCTCTTCACAGATAAGGTCTCCTCGTTCCTCACATCCGCGCCGATCCCTCAGCCGCCGCAGAGCGCGTGACGAAACGGACGCAGGCATGCCGCCGCAGCCGCCGGAGCTAATGGAGGAGCTCGTGGAAGAGGTCCTCCTCCGCTTCCCGCCGGACGACCCAGCGAGCCTCGTCAGCGCCGCCCTCGTCTGCAAGCACTGGTGCGGCCTCGTCTCTGCCACCGCATTCCGCCGCAGGTTCCGCGAGTTCCACCGCAGCGCAGGCGGAGGAGGCGCAGCCCCTTTGGTCGGCGTGATCGACACCGGGAACTGCAAGCTCATCAGACACGACGACGACAACGACGGGCCTAGGGAAACCGATGCTTCCTTCAAGCCTATACGCGCCATTCACAAGACCTCCCGCTTTGTGCTCGCTCCTGATGGCCGCGACTGGGTCGCCATCGACGACCGCCATGGCCGCGTCCTGCTCTACAAGCTCTATCATCCATGGCAAAGGCATACGATTGGCTTCTCCGTCTGGGACCCCGTCACGGACGAGCAGCGACACCTGCCCGAGCTGCCGTTCTCCAGGTGGAACGACTACTATTCCGTCGTCGTCTGTGCCGCCGCCGCCGCCGGTGGCGACTGCGACCACCTCGACTGCCACCGGGGACCTTTCCAGGTTGTTTTCATGTACAAACTGCCCTGCGTCATGCGCTTGTCCGTCTACTCATCTGAAGCTGCTGAGTGGAGCCAGCCCCCTGATTTTAAGCTCCCCCTTCCTAGGTCCCTCGGCTGCTTCGCGTGTGCGCCCATTATCCTCCTGGGCAGCACACTCTACTTATTGGTTCACCTACACGATCAGATCATCAAGTATGACTTGGCCACACGGGAACTATCTGCGATTCCCCTGCCATCTAGAATCCATCGTCAGAAACGAAGCATTGAGCTCATTGCTGATGATGATTGTGAGATAGGATTTGTTGCCAAGAAGCTAAGGTTGTACTAGAGGGTGACCGGTGGTCATTGATCTTCGGAAGGTGCTCCCTTCCGGTGCAGCCATCAAGAAGAAGCTCAGGTTTGCCAGCCTGAGTCATGTTCGTAAGAACGTCCCGAAATGGTTAAACAAAGAAGAGATGAATTCAGATGAATTCTAGCCAAGTCAGGAAGGTATAGCCAACTGCATGCTGTGGCGACAACGACGTTGTTCCTTACATAAGCTTTCTGCACTCCATCCAACCTCTAGGTCCAGGTTCAGGAGTACTACTTTGGTTGTTTATGGTTGTTTATAACCTTTCTGTACATTTAGAACAAGCAGTGTATATGTTCCATACACTGAGAACATGGGGTATATGACTATATCTGATCTACCTATTCTTTATGAACCATTGTTATGACGTCTGGGGTTGCTGACAAGTTATCCAAATTTTTATGAACCACATTTATTTACTGAATCTACTGCATTGTGGATATTTATAGTTTCCTTGTTCTTTTACCATGGCAAATAATTTGCATTGCCATAATGAAAGGAAAGTGCATAGAAATATGGTTGTCACCGGCTCCGGTTTATGTGTCTATATATGACTTGTGACTATATGAGCCTTCAGGTTTAAATTTGCTCCTAGATGACTTCCCGAAGAGCCGGCGGCCAATTTCTTAGTCCACTCTTTAGGAAGCTGATGTTGTACTAGATTTCTTTTGGTCTCATGCATGATAATTAACTGGTATGGTCGCGAGAACGAATATCTAAAATTCGTGTACCCACTACTGGAATGCCCCTCTTTGCCGACTGCCAGAAGCAGTCGGCAAAGGCACTAAAACAGGTGGCAAAGGCTTTGCCGACTGCATTCCACGTGGCAGTCGGCAAAGAAGAGGTCGCAAAGAATTCGTCGGCGAAGAAAACTTTGCCGCCTGCCACGTGGAAAGCAGTTGGCAAAGGCTTTGCCACCTGTCAACACGGCAGTCGGCAAAGGAGACGTACGCCGTCGTGAGATGACGATGCAGCGTTCCGTTTGCCCGATCGCCACGCGGCGATCGGCAAAGGCTTTTTTTAATTTTTTTTAGGACAGAATTTCTTTGTCGACTGCCTTTATTGGCAGGTGGCAAAGGATTTTTTTTAATTTTTTCAGTACAGAAATTCTTTGCCGACTGCCTTTATTAGCGGTGGCAAAGCTGCCATGGTTCTGAGATTCCAGCTTTGCCACCGCTTTCCACGTGGCGGTGGCAAAGCTGAATAAGTAAATTTTTGATCTGTTTTTTTGTGTTTTGCATCACAGCAATCAAATCACATATATGATTATATAACTGAAATTCACATATATCACACAAATCCATATATATATCACACAAATTCACATATACCAGATATTATATATTCACATATGCATTCCAACAGCATACTGATCTTGCATTTCAGATAACATATTTCTTACAATATCAGATTATCCATTGCCAATTTTGGGGACCAGAACATCACAAGAACAGTTCACATATGGTTCATACAAAGACCAGAAAATAAAAGTTATAAGGTACCAAAAAATCACTCAAAAAAAAGGCCAAGGTCATCAAAGTGCATATACAGCTCGAGTTTAGGTCACAGGTTCTTGAACTTACTACTGTTGGGCATTAGATGGGGCAGAGTTGCCAGCA
Organism: Chrysopogon serrulatus; assembly: GCA_015844335.1. Taxonomy (NCBI): domain Eukaryota; kingdom Viridiplantae; phylum Streptophyta; class Magnoliopsida; order Poales; family Poaceae; genus Chrysopogon; species Chrysopogon serrulatus. The sequence continues at coordinate 117,985 of JADLZL010003193.1, read as the reverse complement.
AAGAAAGCATAAAAGAAGCCATGCATCTCACTTATTTAGTTCTTTAGCCTGGCAGTCTCTTCTATCACCCTTCCTCGCATCCGTCTCTACTTGATTCTTCAGATCATCCATGCTGCTCCTTCTCTGCAACTAGTTCACTCTCTGCAGACTCAATACCAATATTGTGAAGGAATTTTGATGTTGGCAGAACTTGAGCTACAGCTTGGATTGGTCTCTTTGCAACTTGCCCTTCGTGTGGAGGTTCAGCACCGATTGGTGGGCCATCCTTAAATTTAGTCTTCTGAGAAATGTAAACATTGATTTAAATGATTAAATAAAATTTAACAAATATTGAAACAATAATGCACAGCAGCAGTAGCATATGCATAAGTTGGTTGTTTTTTACTAGTGCATAGCAGCGGTATATGCATAGGTCATTTGTTTTTTACTAGTGGACAGCAACAGCAATAGCAGTATATGCAGAGATCTGTACAACAGCAGCAGTGCATGCATGATCGCTTAATGGAAAATCATTCACACAATCACGGTAATAAAGATCTTCACAGGAAACAGTTTATATATTGTTGTTTATAGCCAGCAACAATGCCAGTATCAAGAGTTTATACATAGAGTAGCTTCTAACTTAAAAATCAAGTAGACAACAGCAATGCCAGTACCACTTACTCTCCTGAAGCTGATGCTGAGCTCGTCAGGGAGTGCATGCTCACTCGTGTCACTCGTTGGAGCAACCCCTGCTGCATCGCTTGTTGTAGTGCCCACCCGTGCCACTCCACTCGCTGAGGAGCTTGGTCGGCCAGCGCGAGTTCCAGCGTTGCCGGCGACCAATGGACGGAGAAGGGTAGTGCCGACAGCGAGGAGAAGAGAAGAGCGACGGGATCTGGCGAGCTCACAGGCCATGGGATGAAGAGGCACTTGTGACAGCACTCAACGCTGCAAACAGGGGGCCGGCCGGTGCCCACCTAGTCCCCTCGATTTGGAGGGATCAGGCTTCACTGAATATTCCTTACTGGGATTTTTCCAATCTTAATATCGGTCAGGTCAAAAACTTTTGGGAAGGGAACTGCCCCCATCCCACACTACCACAAATTTGCTTTTAGGAGACAAGCCATTTTATTAATATGGAGGCGGTCACAAAATTCAACCCTCTCCTAGAACACCTAAGGATTTTGAGAGACAGTCATTTATTTATGGTGGCAATTAAAAAATGTCTATCTTACTAACTGGTGTGGTGGCCATTTGTTGACCAATTTGGTTAACATCAATTTTAGGACCATACCAGTTGGGGAGGGTATGGGCACAAAGTTGTTTTTTTTAAAAAAAAAAATGCAAACCAAAATCTCTTTTATTTGCATGTTCTATTCATCAGAGGGATTTAAAAATGCAACTGCGTGAGGACTGACAAGCGCTTTGTGGTGGAGCTTGTCGAAAATTGTAGTAAGTTGGTTTCATTCCTCTTTGTCTCTTTGATGAGAGTTGGGGACGAAACAGATACTATATCCATCATCTAAAAAATTTAGCATGATGACTCACCATCTTGTTAGAGTCGTCAAAAGTAGACAAGCCGGAAAATGGATTGGTGTTCTGCTTCGTCGTCCTGCTTGAACAAAATAATGCCGCAAGCTAGCTGCTTGTTGATCTGCCTGCTTGACCAGGTTGCTTCTGATCTGCCAACGAAGAAGCATGATCTGCTGCTGCCTGAGTTGTTGTTCTGCTTGTGCATTCAGATTTTCAGACTCGAATCAGAATTCAGAACCATATGTATGCGTGTCTCAACCTCTGAACCCACCTGTCAGGGACACCATCGATGGCGGGCAGGGTGAGCAGCAAATTGTTGGAGAACAACCGAGCCCGATCATCCAGGGATATCATCGTGGATTCCCTCTTGTATTCAGTCAAACAAGAAGTTGTACGTACGTGTATATAAATATAATAACATATATATACATATATATATATATATATATATATATATATATATATATATATATATATATATATATATATAAATATAAAACTAGGGTTTGATTCCGATTCCTCTCTTCACAAATAAACTCTCCTCGCTCCTCCTCACATGCCCTCCCTCAGCCACGGAGGGCATGCCGCCTCCCGCCGCCGTACCTGATGGTGGAGCTCGTGGAACAAGTCCTCCTCCACTTCCCCGGACGACCCGGCGAGCCTCGTCCGCGCCCCGCCCTCGTCGTCTGCAAGCTCTGGCGCCGCCTCGTCTGGGCGCCCCGCGTTCCGCCGCAGGTTCCTCGAGTTCCACCGCGCGCGCGCGCCCGCCCTTGCTGGGCGTGTTCTACTTCTACAATGGGGACTGCAAGCTCAGACACCACGCCGACGACGCGCCTACGGACACCGGCTCTTCTTCACTCAGGCCCGTGCGCCGCTTCACGCCACTGCGGCCGACGGCGTATTTCGTCCCCACCACCTCCTTCTGCCCGGTGCACGCCGCCGACGGCCGCTGCAACTGGCGTGCCATCGACGCCCGCCACGGCCGCGTCCTGCTCTGCCGGACATGGACGCTCGATCTCTCCGTCTGGAACCCTGTCACGAACGAGCAGCGAAACCTGCCCGAGCTGCCCCCGCTATTGTTTGACATGCACCGTGGCTACTCATACTCTGCAGCCATGGCCTGCGCCTCCACTGCCGGAGGCAACAACTGCGACCACCTCGACTGCCACCGGCAACCTTTCCTGGTTGTGGTCCTGAACATGAGGCCTCAAGTCATGCAGTTGGCCGTCTACTCATCTGAAGCTGGTGCGTGGAGCGAGCTAGCCAAGTTTGAGCGCACCAGCCCCGGTTCCCTCTTCTTCCATCGGCAAGCGCCGCCCAGTGTCCTCGTGGGCAGCGCACTCTACTTCTTGGTTCATCGTAACGATGAGATTGTCAAGTACGACTTGGCCACAAAGAAATTATCTACTATTCACCTACCATCCAAATTCCATCATGCTCAATTCCGAAGCATTGTGCTCATGGCTGGTGAGGATGGTCGGCATCATGCTCAATTCCTAAGCATTGTCCTCATGACTGATGAGGATGGAGGGCTAGGATTTGCTGCCAACACAAAGTACCAACTAGAGCTGTGGTCATGGGTGGACGGTGGAAATGTAGGTTTTGTTCAAAAAAGAGTCATTGATCTTCAGAAGGTGCTCCCTTCTGGTGCGCTCATCAACACCTCGCTTCAGGTGAATGGATTCACAGATGGTGTTGCTAGTCGATTGCTGTTCATGAGGATGTCTGATGGTCTATATAGCATAGAGATCAGTTCTTGCCAGGTCAAGAAAGTCGCCGATGACTGCTGTGACAATGACAAGGTCGTTCTTCCTTATGTAAGCTTCTGCACTCCAACCTCCAGGGTCTTGGTGTAGGAGTACAACCTAGGATGTGGCCTCTAGAGGGTGAGAGGTTCTGCAAGTGCGTCAAAGACTCAAGTTGTGGGCACAGTGTATTGTAAATCAAAATCAGATCTTGAGGTGAATATGATTCCCCTTGTCTGAAATGGCTGGTTCATACAAAACTAAGGTGCTGTAATTTTTCAAATGTCATCTTTACCGCTGATACAGATATACCCAGTAGTTTGGTTAAGTTGTATGGCTTAAACCGATTGAATTACTTGCTAAACTTATTTACCGAATCAATATAATACTCTATCTTTATCGGTGGATGCTTTGCCCCTGTGATTCTGGCTCAAGCAGTTACTTTGCCACTATGGTGCTTGGGCGGATACTTTGCCGCCATACGTCGTCTCTTCTCGGTGGATGCTTTGCCACCGTGGCTTCATGCATCGGCCAAGTTGGCAGCCTTGCGTTGATGTTTTCTTTCTTGCAGGTCTAATTGGTTAGGTTTGTGGTGGATGATCTCTCCTTACCACATATCTTTTCTGTATCTGGTGTTGTATGTGTTCTAACCATTCTCTTGCTCTATAGCCGGGATCTTTCGGGATCATGGCTGTGTCGTGTAAGCTATTCTTTCGAACATTTTTTTAATGAAATACACATGAAGTCATGATCATGGGAAAAAAACTTTTGGAAAGGGAATTGCCCCATCCCACATTACTATGAATTTGATTTTATGAGACAGGCCATTTTATAAAGAGAGGAGGTTACAAAATACAACCCCCTCTCGTAAAATATCTAAGGGTTTTCAGAGACGGTCATTTTATTTATGGAGGCAATAAAACAACAAAAAATATCCGTGTTACTAACTAACTGGTGTGGTGGCCATTTTGGATAATAACAAGGCACAAAGTTGTTTTTAAAAGGTAATGGTGGCATCCAGAAAACCCATCGGCAGAAGGCAGATCGATCGGCGCGCTTTGTCTGCCAAGGAAGCATGCGTGCATGTTCTGTTCATCGATTGGTGTTCTGCTTCGATCGTCGTCTGCTTGAACAATATATATAATGCCGCTAGCTGCTTGATCTGCCTGCTTGACCAGGTTGTTGCTTTCTGCCAACGAAGAAGCATGATCGATCTGCTGCTGCCTGTTTTCGTTGTTGTTCTGTGCTTCGACCTGCATTCAGACTCGAATTATATATGCGTGAGTCTCAACCCACCAGGCAGGCAGGGACACCATTGACGGCCGGCAGGGCAAGCAGCAAATTGTCGGAGAACAACCGAGTCCGATCCAGGGAGAAGGCCTCCGATCCGGATCAGATTCCAGGGAGAGATCGATGGTGGATTCTTCGTTCTACGTGTATATACACATGTAACACATATAACTAGGGTTTCATCCAATTCCTCTTTTCACAAATATAAACTCTCCTCGCTCCTCACATCCGCCGATCGCTCCGGCCTTCGCCGCGGAGCGCGCGAGGAGAAGGGGGCAGCCATGCCGCCTCATCCACCGGAGCTAATGGAGGAGCTCGTGGAAGAGGTCCTCCTCCGCTTCCCGCCGCACGACCCGGCGAGCCTCGTCCGCGCCGCCCTCGTCTGCAAGCTCTGGTGCCGCCTCGTCTGCGGTACCGCGTTCCGCCGCAGGTTCCGCGAGTTCCACCGCGGCGCCGCCCCCTTGCTCGGCGTGGTCTACAGCGGGGACTGCAAGATCAGACACGACGACGACGCGCCGACGGACACCGACCCTTCCCTCAGGCCCGTACGAGTCATGCCATGGCCGACGGCGTACTTGGTCCCGACGACCTCCTTCCACCCGGTCCCGGTGCACGCCGCCGACGGCCGCCGCAACTGCTGGCGCGCCATCGACGCCCGCCACGGCCGCGTCCTGCTCTGCCGGTGGGCATGGACGCTCGATTTCTCCGTATGGAACCCTGTCACGAACGAGCAGCGAGACCTGCCCCAGATGCCGTTAATATACAAGGAGTCAAGGACCGCGGCTACTCTGCAGCCGTGGCCTGCGCCTCCACCGGCGGTCCTGGTGGCAACAGCTGCGACCACCTCGACTGCCACCGGCAGCCTTTCCTGGTTGTGGTCATGAACATGACGCCTCACGTCATGAAGTTGTCCGTCTACTCATCTGAAGCTGGTGCGTGGAGCCAGCTAGCCAATTTTGCGCGTCGACCCAACCCCAGTTTTCTCTTCTTCCAGCATGCGCCCAGTGTTCTCGTGCGCAGCGCACTCTACTTCTTGGTTCAATGTGATGATGAGATTGTGAAGTATGACTTGGCCACAGGGGAAGTATCTATTATTCATCTCCTACCATCTAAATCCCATCGTGTTCAATTCCGAAGCATTGTGCTCGTGACTGATGATGATGGTGGGCTGCGATTTGTGGCCAACGTGAAGAACAAACTAGGGCTATGGTCAATGGTGGGTGGTGGGAATGTAGGTTTTGTTCTGAAGAGAGTCATTGATCTTCAGAAGGTGCTCCCTTCCGGTGCACTCATCAACCACTCGCTTCAGGTGAATGGTTTCGCGGATGGTGGTGCCAGTCGATTCCTATTCATGAGGACGTCCGATGGGCTATATAGCATAGAGATAAATTCTTGCCAGGTCAAGAAGGTCGGCGAGTGCTGTGACAATGATAAGGTCATTCTTCCTTACGTAAGCTTCTGCACTCCAACCTCCAAGGTGTATAGGAGTACAACCTAGGATGTGGCCTTTAGGCTGGGGTGATAGGATGTGGCCTACCTTGGTCTGGTTCTGCGCAGGTGCGTCAAAGACTCAAGTTGTGGGCACAATGTCCTCTAAATCAAAATCAGATCTTGGAGAGAATATAATCCCCCCTTGTCTGAAATTACTGGTTCATACATAACTGAGATGCTGTAATTTTCATAATGACATCTTTACTGCTAATCAGGTAGCTAGGATGGTATTGATGAGCAGGATGTGATGGAACCAAAATAGTTAATTACCTGTAGTAGCTTCTACACTTAGTAGCTTCTACACACCGGAGTACTAATCTATTCGTTCTTAGCACATATAACTGATCTCATATGCCTGACAATGCCACTTAATAGCAGCGTAGAAACAGGAATGAAGATATCGGCGCTAAACTGAGATGTTTCTAGCTAATTTCTATGGAGGTCTGAATTTGTAGTTTGTTTGTCTTTTTGCTTTTAATAAGGTGTGTGTAGTAAGTTAGCTAGGCTTGTTTTGTTAACTTCTGAGTAACAAATGTTCAAGCAAACATTAATTTCTCAATTAGCTGGTGACATGCTTTTAAAAAATGCCTCTGTTTCTGTAGCACTAGGATGTGCCTCCGGTGGTGAGACCTAGGGTTGGTTCGGCAAGCGAAAATGCAAGACCGCAATGGTGTGTGGCCGCGCTCCTTATCTCCTGCCCTTCATTTTGCCTTTGGATGCGCGCCATGGTCAACTGTCTTTTCCACCCTCCCCATTCCCTCCACCCGCATGTGGCATACAGGCATTCCCAGTCCGCGCTTCTCTGTGCTGCGTTTTTCATCTCATTCCGAATATGCCATTCCCAGTCCGGACTGCAGATTCTCGTATGTCGCCTTTTTTATTGCCTTTTTTTAATACTGCTGATATTCCTCTCTCTCTCTCTCTCTCTTCAGAGCTAGATATTCCCAGTCCATCACTTTTATTATTTACAACTAACAGTCTACACAGTTCTTTTTAAATTCTTTCTTCTGTAATTAGTACTTAACGACATCTCGAGGTAGTTAATTATTTCTCTGTCTTAATTTGTTTTGGGATTTCATTTGCTGTATGTTTAATAATTATTTAGGTAATCTTATGTCTTTTTCTTATTAATACCTTTTTATTATACTTTTACTATCCAACGCCCTTCATTTAGGACTACAACTGGTCCTCGTCCGACTGTTTTTTCCGCTCGGTTTATACTTTTTATCTTTTATGAAAGTTTACTTAATTATTAATGAGTACGTAACTATATTTTGCTTTGGTTTTATTTTATTTTATTTTATTTTATCATTATTTCCTTTTTTTTGAGTTTGCAGTGTCAACAGTTTCACATTAGCCGTAATTCAACTGTCATCCATGGAGTTCATATACTTTCCCAGTCTTTAAATAGATACCGATGCTCAATATGTCGCCGTCTCCCTATGTCGTGAGAAAAATACTAATATTTATAAGACATAATTAGTATTTAGATAGACCTTTGAATCTATTAGTATTTTAGATAGTCATATCTATTATCACTAAATACTCAGTTAGAGCAAGGCTAAGATTTGTTAAAGACTACTCCCTGTTGAACCATATAATAGCTACCGTTGGCTACTGGTAATATGTCTCATCTGTCTCTCTCACTAAGTTTTTAGTTTTTATGTCTAAATTGATTGTAAGCTTATAGTATGCTTTACTTTTCTTTTCTCTCCTCTCTTCTTCACTTAGCATTTAGCTAGTTTATTATATTTGCCCTTGATTTGCCTAGCGCCGTCCTGTAACAGGTAAGGAGGTGGACGATGGCTACGGGCTACGGCTACGGCCTCCGGGAATCATCAATGACCGCCTGCAGGAAAGATTTTTTTTTTTTATTGTGGAGCAACGACTGTGGCCACAGTTGAAGGACATGATGGGATGGCCACAAGTCAGTAAGGCCCTCTGCAGTGTGCTCAGAGAGTGATGCCCAAAAGTAGAGAGAGAGTGTTTGGGTATCACTCTCATCACTGCAGGTAGTGATGCCTATTCAAAGTAGTGCCTGAAAAAGTGAGAGCGGTGCATATTGATTCACCGGTTCCCAAATGTTAAAATATATTATTTGACTGTAGCAAAAACTGTAGCAAACAAGTGACGGTTGCTCAAAACGGTTACATTTCACCCCATTCCATTACATACAGACTGTTTCACACATACACACAGACTGTCTCACACATACACACAGACTTTCACACATAGACGTTGGGCCGCAAACCTTCACATGACCGTTGGCAAAGGTCTATATATACAAGTGACCATCTGTACATGAACACACAAACCCCTCTCTATTTCTCTCCAGCCATAGCCATGGAGAACACATCTCCATCTTTCACAAATATGTTGAATTCTGCAGTGACAAGCGATGAGCCACAAAATCCAATTAGGCAACAACATCATTTTCCTTCACCCCAATACCCCATGAACTATCCACCACAATTTTCTACCACTTTCCACCCCCAATATTCACACATGTTCAATCCCTTTGGATCTCAGTCAAACTACCCACAATTCCCATTCCCACCACAAGGAAGCTATCAAGGTACTTACCCGGGGATGGTACAATACCCACAAGGAGTTGGTGGTGCGTCACCAGTTGGAACCATGGGTTTCTTCCAAGGTAGCCGAGGGACTGATTCACGAGTTGATGAGAGCAGTCCTATTGGTTCAGCTTCTCCGGTGTCCCAAGAGCAACAAGTTGGTGTGGATCCTGTAAACACACCAGTTTGGAGTGACAATGACAGCAGCCCAGAAGAAAGTGAAAAGAAAGAAGGTAGAATATTTTGGAGTGAACAAGAATAGTTGTCCTGACAATATAGCTGTTGTAAAAAGAAAAGTTGATCTGACAATACAGTTATTGTAAAAACAGAAAAAGTAGGTCCGCCAATATAGCTATTGTAAAAAGAAAAGTTGATCCGACCATACAAATTGTTGTGTAAAAAGAAAAGCAGGTCTGCCAATATAGCTACTTGTAAAAAAGAAAAGTTGATCGACAATATAGCTGTTTGCAATAAACTAGTTGTTGGCAAAGGAGCCGTTGTGAGCTCCCTTCCCTTGTATAAATGGAGGACCCTGCATTCCACCCACGGACCATATCATCTACCAAAGAGTTTTACTCTTGCAGCCAGAAACCAAATTCACTATAGAAGTTTCCATGGACCAAAACTTTTCCATGGAAAATGATGAAGAGTCTGATAGTGAAGCTGGAGTTGACCAATTCATTTGGGACTTCATGAATGATCCAGTTGAGGCTCAAATTGAGGAAAAAAAATCGAGCTCGGATCGAGGCACAACATATAGGTACGCTCTACCGATCACCGAAGGTTTAGTAGAAGGTACATTGAAAGAGGGCGTGAAGCTGCAAGGGATCGTTTAATGTCTGATTACTTCTCGAAAAAATCCAAAGATACAATGATTTCCAATTTCGACGGAGGTATAGGATGAAGCGACACCTATTTCTTCGCATTGTGCAGACCCTTAGTTCATGGTCTCCTTATTTTTGCCAACGGAGTGATGCATTTGGAAAGGTGGGCTTTTCACCTTTGCACAAATGTACCGTTGCTATGAGAATGTTAGCATATGGAACACCTGCAGATTTGTGGGATGAAAATCTGTGAATTGCTGAAAGTACAGTTATTGAGTGCATGAATACTTTCTGTAGAGGTGTCATTGAGTGTTTCGGTCCTACGTATTTAAGAAAACCTACTCCAGAAGACATCCAAAGGTTACTTCATATAGGTGAAGTACGTGGATTTCCAGGCATGCTAGGTAGTGTAGATTGCATGCATTGGCGATGGAGGAACTGTCCGGTGGGATGGAAGGGGCAGTATACTCGTGGAGATCAAGGTGGACCAACTGTCATGTTAGAGGCAGCCGCCTCACATGACCTATGGATTTGGCATGCATTTTTTGGTGTTGCTGGGTCAAACAATGATATCAATGTCCTTAATCGATCAACTTTGTTCACTGATGTAGTACAAGGAAGAGCTCCAGAGGTTCATTTCACAGTCAATGGCAATGAGTACAACATGGGATACTCTACCTAGCAGATGGTATTTATCCAGAGTGGGCAACGTTTGTGAAAACAATTCATTTGCCTCAATGTGAAAAAGACAAATTATTTGCAGAACACCAAGAGGGAGCAAGAAAAGATGTGGAACGCGCTTTTGGTGTTTTGCAAGCTCGATTTGCCATTCTACGAAGCCCAGCACGTATGTGGCAAGTGCGATCACTAGCTGAAATTATTTATGCATGTATTATATTGCATGACATGATTTTGGAGGATGAAAGGGACACTTTCAGAGTTCGATATGATGACAATTATGAGCATGAGTACCACCAGAGTAGCTCATCCGCACCATTATTAGGATATGGACATGGGCCGATTCATGGATTTTCTAGAGCTCTAGAGATAGAAGAAGACATCCGTGATCGAGATATGCATCGTCGTCTCAAGGCAGACTTGGTTGAACATATATTTCAGCGCTTTGGAGGAGGCCAAGCTTAGATTTATTTTATTTCTTTCAAATTGTTTGTACCAGTATATGTAGTTTTTTATTAAAATAATAGTAGTGTTATGTATGAACTCTACCAGTGTCGAAGTGTACCAATTAATTGTAATCTCAAGTATGTCGCTTGCATTGCGTTATGTGGAGACTCAAAAGTATTCATTTTTATTTGTTTCCACTAAACATAACCAAAGTGTTGCACAATCACTAGAAGTTACGATTTATCAGGAACTAAAGTAGTACCTGCAGCAGCATCACGAAACACGGCAGCAGCAGCAGCCTGCGTGCTTGCCTATCCATCCATTCCTCCTCCGGCCTTCATGTCCGACACCCGCATGTGCCCTCGCCGCCTCGCGTGGACAGACCGAGAGTGGAAGCGGAGGCGGGGGGCTGCGACGTGCAGCAGCCGGAGCCTGCCGATCCGCAGACCCGGGCCTTCCTGCCGCCCGACGGGCGCCCTCGCGAACATATCGAGAACGTGGGCGACGGAGGCGGGGTTACGCCGCAGCAGCAACCGGAGCCTGCTGATCCGCCGGGCTGGACCTTCCGGCCGCCCGGCAGCGCCCTCACGGACAGATCGAGAGTGGCAGCGACGGAGGCGGGGCTGCGCCGTGAAGCAGCCGGAGTCCGCCGATCCGGCGGGCCAGGCCTTCCTGCCACCGGCGGCGCCTCGCGACAGATCGAGAGCGGCAGCAACGGAGGCGGGGGGCTGTGCCATGGGCCGGGCCTTCGCCATCAGCAGCGCCCGATGCCGATGCCGCCCGGGCGCTGGTGCGCCACCAGCGGGCCGATCTGCGGTTGCCATCCGCCTCCCGTGCGACCTCGGTCACGGATAGCGGCGGCTGCCCCGACGGAGACGCCATCGACGAGATCAGCAACGAGGATTTGCTAGAGCAGGGAGAAGTGAACGAGGAAGAGAATGGGGATTTTTTCTCGCGCGAAGGAACCAGAAGGAGAAGGCAGGGAGACATATTTTATTGGATGTGGGTCCCGATGATATATCTGGCTTCGGTGCCAAATAATTTTCACGCTGCAGCTCTTTGGGCGTCGGTGCTTACTTCTGTACGTGGGGCTCGTTTCTTTTGGAGCAACGCTCTCACACTGCAAAAGCGAAGCAGCAACGGGATGGTACATGTCAGTGCTGCAGGGCCCAATTAAATAAAGTGCCAAAAAGATGATACCTAGGGTGTGTTTAGTTCTCTAAAATTTTTAATATTTCTTGTTACATCAAATATTTAGACATATGCATAAAACACTAAATATAGAAGAAAATAAAACTAATTACATAGTTTAGCTGAAAATTACGAGACGAATCTTTTAAGCCTAATTAGACCATGGTTGGATAATAATTACCAAATACTCCCTCCGTCCCTAAATAATCTGTAAACCGCTTCCCAGAAGCAAATACCGCAATTTTAATAAATAATAAATATCATCGATTAGTATCATAATTAGTATCATCGGAAAGATCTTTGGATCTAGTTTTTTAACAAAATTATTTAAAGATATAAATATTACACGTATTTTCTATAAATTAAATCAAACTTGTGGCACGCATCCCATGGCGACACTTAAAAAAAGGGACGGAGGGAGTAACAACGAAATGATATAGTAACAAAACCCAAAAAATTGTATCAGACCACCTTACATATGCACCGATTTGCTCAATACTGAGTTCAGATAAGAACACAACTACGAGTTGAGTTGTGTATTAGTTAAAATAGTTCATTGTTGATCAATTTTTTAGTAGATAATATTCACATTTATAGTTCTAAAAAAAACTGATTAAAAAATACATTTTGTAAGCATTAATTTTCAAAAAAAAAGGATTTAATATTCAAACTTTTTATAGTTTAACCTTTCAAAAAAAAAAGATAGTTTAACCTTGTACACCCCACGTATCTTGTTATAGTTTAACCTTTCAAAAAAAAGGATTTAATATTCAAACTTTTTAAAAGGATTTGATGTAGTTTGGCTTTGTACTATACTTGTAATAGAAATATGCTTCCTCCGCCAAAAAAATAAAAATCTCGCTTCCTAAAGTCAAACAATCTAAAATTTAACTAGATTTATAGAAAATAGTATGACCATTTTTATCATTAAAATGTTTTATTGTGAAAAGCATATTTCATGATTAATTTAGTGATAATCATTAGGAATTATTACAAATATTACTCCCTCACTTTAAAATTATAGGTCACTTAGACTTTTCTAGATAACCAATAAGAGTTCATTCAATCAATTGCACCTATTAAAAATGGTTTCGTATAAATAGCTTTGCTAACACTTTCATTCGCACAGTCCAGTTTTCCTCTAGTAGAGATGTTCAGTTTTAAGATTTTGTTGTTTCAAAAAAAGTTTTAAGATTTTGGGTATAGTGCGGCAGGCCCTGTATCATCCCTTTCCCACTGTGCATGTATCATCCTTTTGCCCACTGTTTCACACGCATGTACTGGCAACGGTACAACCCTAGGGCCTATCATGCTCTTCACACACTAGTACTAGCCTTTTGTACGTACTCCTAGTACGCAGTTGTCAGGCCTCCCTCCTGATGGCTTCGCAAAGGTCTGCAGCCGCTCATTGATGATTCTCATAGCCATAAGCCGATCCACCCACACTCGATCCTACTATACCTGTTGCCATGCCGCACTAGGCAACAGGTGAGCAAAACAGCCAACTGAGCATAGTGGTCATCTAGTATTTAATAATCGTAACATTCCATCATAATCATTTTGACGCTCGATCAGATAGTCTCCAAAATTATACTCTCTTCGTCCCAAAATAGATGACGTTTTGGGTATTCATGCCACAAGCTTGACTCAATTTACGGAAAATACGTATAATATTTATATCTCTAAATAAATTTATTAAAAAACTAGATCTAAAGATCTTTCCGATAATACTAATTATGATACTAATAGATGATATTTACTATTTATAAAAATTGTCGGCATCCGTTTCTCGGAAAGCGAGAACATCATCTATTTTAGGACGGAGGGAGTATTCCATTCCTAGATCAGAAGATCCTTCACCACGACACTAATTTTCAACTTGCACGGACCAACATATGGCCCACTGATTCCCTTGTCATTTTGTTGTCCTGACGCCAAACTAATGGTTGATGCCATGCCCCCGCGCACTTTTAGCCTACTATGTTTGAATGTTATACCTCCCTTGTGGGAAAAATTGTGAAAAATAAAGGCGTGTCTATAATTCATATTCAAAACAATTGAGGTAGAAAATAGCAAGTATATCATGATATACGTAAATGGTCTGTCATCAATTCAATAAGATGAATGGTCATACATGGTATGTAAAAGCAAAAACATTTTCTATTCCCTCTATTTTAAATATAAGTCATTCTAAAAATCTTAAAGAGTTATTTTTTAAAATTTGACTAAAATTATAGAGAGAGACATGAAAATTTATAACACTAAATAAGTATATTATGAAAATATAACCAATAAGAAATCTAATGATAGTTAGTTGGTACCATAAATGTTATATCTCATTATATAAATTTAGTAAATTTTTTAAAAAACTTTAACTCTTTAAAATTTCTTTAAATGACTTACTCCCTTCGTCCCTAAATAAGTCTCGCTTAAACTTCCGTGAAATAAATGCCGGTAATTTTAATAAATAATAAATATCATTGATTAGTATCATAATTAGTATCATCGGAAAGATTTTTGAATCTAGTTTTTTAGCAAAATTATTTGGAGATATAAATATTACACGTATTTTCTATAAATCAAGTCAAACTTGTAGCACGTATACCACGATGACATTTATTTAGGGATGAAGGAAGTATAATTTTATAATTTGAGATAGTGGTAGTATTTTAAAACTGGAGAGCAGTGAACAATTCGCTACAGTATATCCACCCACTGGTCGCTGCACAGTGCGTATGAGCTCCAAGTTTGACTCAGTTGTCACATCTCGTCAATGCGCACAAAGCTCCAAGCCGACTCGGTTCTCATGCTGTCACAGCACATCATCATGGCCACTACTACATTTTACTGTAACATGTACTACTAGTACTAGTAGTTACTGGCTACTTTCGGCCACTATAATTTGGTAGGGTAGGGTCTATGGAGCTGCAAGGAGCGATGTATAATGTCAAAAGTATGGGTGTATAAATACTCCATATGTTTTAAAATATTAATGACAAAATAAAATAATATTATATTAGCCTTTCGCAAACATCATTTTAAAAATAGTGGAAATATATTGAATCAAAATACTATTTATAAATTGTATAAATATATGGCAACAAAAAAAACAATGGCAAACTAGGCAGAGCCGCATAGTGAAATGGTACTCCAGAAGCTAGGCCAAGTAGGACATCAACCAAACATTTTAACATGTAATACAATACTCGTAAATAGTCTATATTTTACCATTGCACTATTAGTATGCATATGTAACTACTCTTTCCGTCGTTAAAATCAATCGGTATCATGTTAGACTATCCGCAGTGCATCCGTCATCTTTGCACGCTACACGTCCATGTCAGCCAGACCAATCATCCGTCCTATTTACAGTCGTACCGGAGGGACGGTAAACATCGTGGCCCCCACCATGCATGTGGCCAGAAGCAAGCCAACGCACGGGCATGCATGTGAGAAAAGAATCTTGGGTGGGTCCCACTTATTCCACGAAACAAAAGGAGTTATAACTCATAAACTAAAAAAACTAAATTAAATTCTGATTGCACCATTAAATTCGTTTTAATAAATCCTTCAAAACAAGATCTCACATGGATATATTTGGATAAAATTTATGTAAAATGACAAGTGAGGCCGCAGTTAGTAGTTGGTATAGAGTATGAGATATAAAGGATGATGGGTGCGGAAGAAACGTGAATAGAGAAAAAGAATCTTGATGATTAGGATATATAGAGGATAGAAATAGAGTACGATGAGTGTGGATAGCCTTACAATCTCAAATGGCAGAGTTAAGAGTCGGTAGGAGTGGACAGCTGCACCTGCATTTTTACCATGATTCCAGGGACGTGCATAGCGATGTAGTTAACACATAATGTTGAGCTCTAGAAAAATGTAGAAACTATATAATAAATATTCATCCGCAAAATAAATACACTTTTAGGATTCATGGAAGAGATTAATGTTATTTAAAAATTATATATTTACTAATCACAAGCTATTTCATCTAATAATTGCATTTTGCACAACAATATCCTCGAACGACTTGTCCAATTGGTTAGTACGCCACAATGCTGCTCCATCTTCATCAACTCAAACTCTATCTTTCAAAAGAAAAAAAAAACTCAGACTCTAAATAAGCATCTGTAGTTCCTTCGTAACCTTATTCCGTAAGCCTTGGAGCGCTGCCTGCAATGAAAGCTGCTCTCATTACCCTGTGTGACAAACTGACAACAGCATGTCCTTCTCAAAGAAAAATCAGATTGCATCATCGCCCCACCACTAGCTACAGTATCAGCTTGCTGTCATGTACAAGGAACAAAGAAATGCCACAGAGTAAAAGAGATAGTGATTCAGGCAGAAATCTGATCTTTTAACAGCATAGTGATTCAGGCAAAAGTGATACAAGCAGCCCTTGTTGGGGCGCAATTTGTAGAATAGTGGCAATTCTCACAACTAGAAGACACAGACTAATGAGAGACTTTTTGCATGTTTGTAGAATAAGAATACTTTCAGTTTTCCCACTTATGCTGATCTGGCTCATTCAAATACAGTCATTGGACAATTTCCTACTGGTGGACAATACATGTTTGCGCACATTGACAATAATATCTAATATCAAATGTGAATTTAGCACTTGCACGACATTCTAATGAATAAACAAAGAGTTGAATGAAAACTAATATAACGATGCCTCAAAATTCTATTGTGCTAGAAGAAAATACAATGAGAGACAGAACATGAGTGCTAGTGTGCCATACTGACATGTATTGAGTGAAGAATTTTTTTTACTACATTCTCACTTGCAAACTACTTGAAGAAGACACATGAAACTCCAGCGATTGACCATCTTTGAGTTCCTTGATGCTGAAAAGAGAAGTTAATCTTTTTTTGCGAGCAAAAAAGAGAAGTTAATCTATCAGTACTCTTATCTAGTAAAGAAATCCCAAAACAAGCATAGGAGATTTATTGTGAAAATTATATCTTAGATGCATAATAGATAAAGTCACGTAGGACTCAAGCAATCACTTAGCATGCACAGTAAACCTATTGCCAATGTCCATAGATGCAATAAATAATTTAATGTAGTATTTGTTAGTAATTTTTTTATAAAACCTTGATTAAAGTAAACTGTAATAATTTAGAATAAAGGGAGTAGTCCGTAGTACTAACTAAGCAGCCACCACAATAATTTATTGCATTTCCATCTGCTTTTTCCCACCACTCAAACAAGTACAAACTAAGCACTGAGTACTAATTACTAACTGGTTAAACTGTTCAAACATAGGCATCCACTTTGTTGAAAAGAATATTGACATGATCAAACATTTGACTAAAAATGGAACAAAACAAGATTGGATTGTTCCTCAGTTGAATATGCACAAAAGCAGGAAGATAGATTTATGTATCAGTGATTTGGGAAAACAACCAGATGATCCAGAGCTCCTTGGTTGTGCAGACACCCACTTGGAAATTCTAGGGAGTATTTTTCAAAAAACAAAATCTAGGGACTGCTCATAAAATGAATTTTGCCAATTGCATTACATTGTGTTCATCCAAAATCCTAGTGGTTAATCACCAAGAATGTCTATCTGCTTACAATTTCATTTCTCCTTAATCTCTTGCTGCATGTCTTAATTGCACCAAGCTAAGAAGAAGATTAAGAAGCAGCTTCTAGTTAAGCCAAAATGCATCAATCAGACTTAAGGAGTGGATAAGCAAAAAATTGATATCCTACGTCTATAAGGACCTAAAAAAAAACATCAATGGAGAAACTGTGTTAAATGCTTGGTGCAAAAGGATTGCGTCACTTTTTGCATTTGTTATAGTTATTATAGATAAAACATGGATACCAAGTCAATGCAGCAATGTAATATAGTGTTGTGAAAGGCAATCTTTTCAGTTGTTGGAAATAAAATGACAATGCATGTAATTTGGTATTAAACAACTTCCTACAGCCATTGCATAAAAAACACAATACAAAATTAAAACAAACTATTTATAAGGGAGCAAATGACACTTTAGCATAAATAGAAATGTTGTGCATGTCATTTGGCTGCAATTTATTATATTATCATTTTGAAAGAACTAACATGGTACAGGCAGGAACACTACAAAAGAAAGCACATCAGGTTAATTTTCCGACCATAATTTGTAAATTGTAATGGGAAAGATACAATTATTTTTTTCCACTTCCATATGCTTTCCCATGGGCTTATCTTTACAGAATAAAGGGTTTTACAGTGCTTACCTTCAGGACAATTTACTTGATTAACAACCATAGAGCCAGAGGGATGCGTACTAGAAGGTAGATTTTGTGACAACCCAATATGGATTTTACTTCAGCATTGACAAGGCTCAAGAATTAAAAACAAAAACTTGACAATCCCAAATGCATGTAGAACTGCATATGTGTCTCAGAAAAATAGCAGATCATAGAGAGGACAGGACACGAACTAGAAGGTTGAGAAATTTAATCAAATGCATCTACAACTGCATCTATGAGTGACTCAGAGGGGAAAAAAGTAGAGCAAAGAGGGGAGAGGATACGAACAACAGAACAAGGAGACGAGCTTTTATTGTGGAGAACATCATCTTCAGAGTTAGCACTATCTTCTCCATCCATGGTCGATGGAGGAGGCTGGATGTCAGATCTGACACAGAAACAAACACTGATTGAGTCCATTCATAGTGGTATATTAACCAGCGGATCAGAGAGAGAGAGAGAAGCAGAGAGAAGCGGAGAGAACTGAAGATCAGAGAGCAATGGAGAGTGTGGATGGAGACTGAGAAAGGGATGGATGGAGACTGAGAGAGAGAGAGAGACGGGCGGAGATACAAGCAACAGATCTGAGTGAGAGGTATGGAGAGCGAGAAAGGAATGGAGAGAGACTCAGAGAGAGAGAGGGAGGAGAGAGCCTAGTACCAGCTGCTGAATGGAGGAAGAAGACGACTCGGAGGGGATGTTCGAAGGAGAGGGGCAGCACGAATGAACAGAAAGAAGCAGGAATGGAAGAGGAAATAATGACTGTAATGAAGGGAATGGAGAGGAAGAAAGGAAGTTCAGGAATGGGACTATGGAAAGGGAGGGGGATTTGTTGCAGTTGACTTGCATGAATCTCAACAAGCTCCAAGCCAGAGGATAGGGAGCGCGGCTGCACATGGTTGTGGAAAAACCAAGTTGGTTCTGCAAGTGCATCCAAGACACAAGTTGTGGGCGCAAGATCTTATAAATAGAAATCAGATCTTGAAGTGAATTTGTTTACCCCTGTCTGAAATTACTAGTGATATTAAGAAAATGAGCATACAAAGTTGAACTGAAATGTTGTAATTTTCATATATGTCATTTTACTGCTGATAATATACTCCTTAGTATGTCATTTTACTGCTGATAATATACTCCTTAGTTTGGTTAAGTTCTGTCGCATAAAATCATTTTATTAGTTATAAACTTATTTACTGAATCAATATAAATACTGCAATGGGTTTTTTTTTTTATATTTTCTTGTTCTATTACCCTGGGACATGGGAAATTTGTATTACCATAGTCAGTGGAATGAAACTGCGTAGAAATATGGTTGTCGCAAGCTCCTGGTTATGTGTCATAAGACTTATGAGTATATGACGCCTTAGGTTTGCTCGTGCTAGATTACTAGTACTTCCCAAAGAGGCTGCCAATTTCTTTGTCCACTATTCAGAAGCTAATGTTGTATTCTACTTCATATATGTCTTTTGGTCCCGTACACGATTCCCAAGTATGGCTGGGAGAATATCCAAAATTCGCATGCAACCTACGTACACTTGGCCCACAAAGTAAGATGGTGCTCGCCGAGGGGGTGGTTTTGCATTTGCCGAAAATAATGGAGGACTCCAAAGTTAGGGGGGGGTGCCCGACGACAATTGGGAAGCGGCTTCGATGGTGGTGACGAACGGATATCTGAAGGCTTCGAGGAAGACGAACAGAAGTTTTAAACTTCTTTGTAATTTTCCTTTTCTTTGCAGTCCTGTTTGTAAAAGGGCCGGTGTAATGCGCTAAGATTAATTCATGTTTCCTTCTTAAAAAAACCTACATTGAGCTCAAGACACTAGCTTGCGCCATATAAAATGGATCGGATGGAGTATTATGTTCCTTCATGCTTTGGAAAATCTCTAGGTCTACCACTGCTTGACAACCTGATGATGCATGTACTACTTCATGATGTCTTTTGACCTGATCCAGGGAGAAGAGAAGGCGTCTTGGTGACGGTCTCCAATCCGGATCGGATTCCAGGGGGAGATCGTGGATTCGTCTTGGATTCAGTCAAATCACAAGCAGTTGTACGTGTATATATACTAGTAGGGTTTGATCCAATTCCTCTCTTCATCATCACAAATAAACTCTCCTCGCTCCTCACATCCGCAGATCCCTCCGGAGTCCGGCCTTCGCCGCAGATATACCAGAAGGAGGCAGCCAAGCCATGCCGCCTCATCCGCCGGAGCTAATGGAGGAGCTCGTGGAAGAGGTCCTCCTCCGCTTCCCGCCGGACGACCCGGCGAGCCTCGTCCGCGCGGCCCTCGTCTGCAAGCTCTGGTGCCGCCTCGTCTGCGGCGCCGCGTTCCGCCGCAGGTTCCGCGAGTTCCACCGCGGCGCCGCCCCCTTGCTCGGCGTGGTCTACAGCGGGGACTGCAACCTCAGACACGACGACGACGCGCCGACGGACACCGAGCCTTCGCTCAGGCCCGTACGCGTCATGCCACGGCCGACGTCGTACTTGGTCCCGACGACCTCCTTCCGCCCGCTGCACGCCGCCGACGGCCGCCGCAACTGGCGCGCCATGGACGCCCGCCACGGCCGCGTCCTGCTCTGCCAGAGCTCAGCTCCTTGGCATACGCTTCCTCTCTCCGTCTGGGACCCTGTCACGGACGAGCAGCGAGACCTGCCTGAGCTGCCGTTGGACGTGGACCTGCACGGCTACTCTGCGGCCGTGACCTGCGCCTCCGCCGCCGCCGCCGGCGGTGGCAACTGCGACCACCTCGACTGCCACTCGCAACCTTTCATCGTTGTCGTCATGCACATCCAGCCTAAGATCATCCACATTTTCGTCTACTCGTCTGAAGCTGGAGCGTGGAGCCAGCTAGCCAATCTTAAGCGCCCCAACCCTAGTTACTGCTTCTTCCATCATGCGTACAGTGTCCTCGTGGGCAGCGCACTCTACTTCTTGGTTCACTGTAACGATGAGATTGTGAAGTTCGACTTGGCCACAGGGGAATTATCTACTATTCACCTACCATCTAAATTCCATAATGCTCAATTCCGGAACATTTTGCTCATGCCTGATGAGGATGAGGATGGTGGGCATCATGATCAATTCCTAAGCATTGTGCTCATGACTGATGAGGATGGTGGGCTAGGATTTGCTGCCAACACAAAGTATCAACTAGAGCTGTGGTCAATGGTGGATGGTGGTTTTGTTCTAAAAAGAGTCATTGATCTTGAGAAGGTGCTCCCTTCCGGTACGCTCATCAACAACTCGCTTCAGGTGAATGGTTTCGTGGATGGTGGTGCCAGCCGATTGCTTTTCATGAGGACGTCCGATGGGCTATACAGCATAGAAATCAATTCTTGCCAGGTCAAGAAGGTCGCCGACTGCTGTGACAATGACAGGGTTGTTCTTCCTTACGTAAGCTTCTGCACTCCAACCTCCAGGGTCCAGGTATAGGATTGTACAACCTAGCATGTGGCCTCTAGGGGGTGAGAGGTTCTGCAAGTGCGTCAAAGACTCAAGTTGCGGGCACAATGTCTTCTAAATCAAAGTCAGATCTTGAATGAATATGATTCCCCTTGTCTGAAATTACGGGTGTACATACAAAACTGAGATGCTGTAATTTTCATATATGTCATCTTTACTGCTGATATATATAGATGTACCCTGTAGTTTGGTAAAGTTGTGTGGCTTAAACTGATTGTATGTATTACCGCTGAACTTATTTACCAAATCAATATAATACTGCACTGTGGATATATTTCTGGTTTTTATTTTTACCATAGCAAATTTGTATTACCATCGTGGAAGGAAAAGTGCGTTTATCATCTCTTCCCGCATCATGATGTGTGCTCAACAAAATCCCTTAACCAGAGGTTGCCTAGTTAGTATGCCATGTCATTGCTACATGCACACATGGAATTGTATGGACCTATGATAAATGACTTCAAAAATTTATAGACGTTGGAACAAATTTTTAAAGTCGATGGACCTAAACAACGACCTCTTGTGCGTTTAAAACTTATTTAATCTATGTACTAGATTAAGTACTGAGTGGGATCGCTGATTATATCGTTACTCGTAGGTTTCCATGCACATGCTATTGGATCAAAGTGATGCATTAATTCAATCCATTGTACCTAAATATTGTGTCTTCATCCGAAGAAGGTTATGTTTCCACGCACACCCAAGCAGGTTGCAGATTTATATGAATGTAGAAGAATTCAAATTCAGATACACAAGCTGATGGTATTACAATTTACTAAGGTTCGTAAGTCTTGCCTTTGAGCTTTCAGAGTTTGTTCACTAATGCAACCAAAATCCAAAAGAACCAATACTAATGCACAAATATTTAACCAGACAGGAAATTCTGCATTCCTATGCCTTCTCTAGGCCAGGCGCTTCATTTTCCTGTGACAGCAAACAAACAACCGACTGCTCAATGCCACCGCAAGCACAAACAAACAATAGGTTGAAGTCGTACAAAATTTACAATGGGCTCTTTGAAAAGCCAGTCTGCACATTTTTACTGTTATATGTATAACATGGAAATAAATTGTCAGATGTTAAGAGCTTCATGCTTAACTTCAAGTAAGTATAACCAGTAATCAGCTTGTTCTGCCAAGGTCAACCTCCATTGTGCAATCATACTCGATAGTTGGTATGACTGTTGCTATGAATTTCAAAAATATGAAAAGGTACCTATATATTGAAAAGAGAACTCGAAGTTAGCAACTGACTCGAAGTTAGCAACTGGTCAAAAAGAAAGGTGATGATTTCTTCATAAAAGAATTAGTGATGTATGGCCCAGAAAATGGTATCATCGTAAAGAATATTACTTGTCAACTTCTGGTTCCACTCCCTTGAAACCATTTATTACCATGTTTTTCATCACAGCTGCATGTTTGCATGGGTGCACTGAGGCATGCTTTCCAGCCAACAAGTGAGGATGGTCTTCAAGAGTCACCTGCATCATTACAATGTGGTTTCTTAGTTCACACAGGCCATTGTATGAGGAAATGAACTCATCGTTTCATGGTGTAAAAGAAAAACGATCATTGTATAAACACAACTCCATACTTTGAAACTGGAGAACAGAACAAAAATCTAAACTTTAGGGAGTTACAATGGAACCTACCTTCTAAGGACTGTACCACTACCATATGTTGTATGAAAAGCTGAACTATATTTACCTAAAAAGAAATATACAGTTGTTGACATGTGACATCAAATTGTTTCCTTTTACTGGTCATATTGCTCAACTCCCAAGTCTTGACACAAAACGCAAGGTTTTATTCTACCAATTTTAAGCAAGTTGACTTAATATATATAGCAAAAGCAGCCTTATATGTGCATTCCATTTGGTATATTAGAAAATCAAAAGAACTAGGGTGAGCCCCCGTGCTTCGCACGGTTTTTTTATTCTTGGTATAGAAGGAAGGGAGGCATAACAAAAAGGAAAAAGAAAAAGTTTGCTATAGTGGCGGAGTGTACCCAAAGGTGTAAAAAGAATTTGGGAATTCAAAGATATGGGGAGAAAGAAATCAAAGTTTGTTGGGGGAGAAGGTTCTGTTTTTGCAAAAAAAAAAAAGTTCTCTGCACTGTGGGGCCGGGCACTGTAGAGCGGTACTGTGCGGTGGGGCCGGTTGTACTGTACCGTGGGCGCTGCGCACTGGGGCTGGGGTACTGTAGATCGGGCACTGTAGATCTACAGTACCAGAAGTGTACCCAAATTCAATAATTTACCGTTTTCTGTGCATGGTCTTGGTTGTCTTGACACAAAACGTAAGGTTTTATTCTACCAATTTTAAGCAAGTTGACTTAATATATAGCAAAAGCAGCCTTATATGTGCATTGCATTTGGTATATTAGAGAATCAAAAGAATGAATGGAAGAATAATAATTTACCGTTTTCCGTGCATGGTCTTGGCTGATATCTTCAAACACAAGATCAGGCTTTAGTGGCATCCTTGACTGCAATGGCAAAAGAAAACATAAATGAATGAATCTAGTCCATCGCAACAAGACTTAGTAGACACATGCAAGAAGCACTTGGTATGAACAAAATTTACCTCGTCATATCCAGTAAGCCAGATGCGTGGAGTTTGGTAGTATTTGTCATACCTGTAATAGGACCATTAATTACAATTTTTTTAATTCAAGTGTGTTTCACAAGAAGTGAAAAATGCTTTTCAAAAAACATATTAATTAGATAGTAATCTTACTTTTGGGAATCAACAAATGCACTTCAATGCAGAAGCCATTATTAACTACTGTAGTCAGTAAATTTTGATTGCAAATCAGATGGCATCATGCCCACTTGCCAATTAACTCATAACGCACCAAGCATGCTGTTAGTATAAATGCAGGTGTGAAGAGGCACAGCTATATATTCGAAGCATAAATCTTGGCTCATACAGAACAGAACAGTATGCGAGATGTCCACCAGTATGCCAATCAGATAACTCGTATGGTTGGACCAATGCAGCCTACTGAAAAGAATTAACCCAAACCATGTAGGAAATAAAAGAGCTTACGAACTCTAAAAAAAACAGCTTACGTTATGCTAACATCATATGTTCTGGTACGAAGGATGTTATCATCTTCTGGTTCTTCTGCAACTAAGTATGATAGCCCAGCAGCAGCCTGCAATAAGAACAGAAAAGCAAAAGCTGGAATCAGTAACTTTGTCAGCTTCGCTTAGCCCTGTTGAGAACTGCGATCTTCCTTACCAAATTATCCCCTGTGTCTTCATAAGTGTCCATGTCAGGTATATCTTCCTCCTCCTCTTCCTCCTTACCACCACTAAAGTAAGAGGGGATAGGTTTTATTCCACCAGACGACCTCCCAATGCCAAATGTATCCATGTCAGGTATGTCTTCCTCTTCTTCATGTTTTGATGCTAACATCATAGATGCATGGACCCAAGGAAACAATTCAGATCATTCAATTCAAGAGTGTGCAAAACAAAAAGTGCAGCGGTAACAAGGATATTAACCTTGCATCCCATGTGTCGCAAGCCAGCCTTCTCCATCCTGATCATCATCGAGAACCACCTCGGCTCCTGCTGCATCATACTGTCCCTCAACTGAGACGGCACGTCTTAAACAAGGCACTGTGGGTCGTCATACAAAATTCATGAATCCCCAATGAATCAGACATTCAAAAGCTACAAGCTTTATTAAACAGTAAAGCTAGCAAATTCAGTAGTCTGAAAATACATTATTTCTCCTCTGATTTTCTCTGTTTCCCAGTGTTTATATTTCAATTTCAATTACTGGAAGATTTTGCCTAAACTATGTTTGATCCCATCCACCACCACATCAGGTTCGGTGAAAGAAACCCACAGATGTCCAACTGATCCTACCTATTCCCACCATTAATGTGGATGTGGCATTCACAAATTACAACCTGAACTCGGCAGCAGAAACAGGAAAATAGACAGGAGCCGAATCTTGACTCGGTTCAGCAGCAGCTAGCAACAGCATACCATTGCGGGTGACGAGGAACTGCTTGTCGGCGGGGAGATACGGCTTCCGCTTGCTGGGATCGCCGGCGCACCAGGACCAGGTGGGGCACTTAGCGACGAGGTTGTCGCCGGCGAGCACGAACTCGGGGACGGAGAGGACGCCCTTGTCGAGGAACGCGGAGGCGGTGCGCGGGGCCGTGACCCGCTCCACCGTGCCCTTGTAGAGCTCGAACACCCTCTGCTTCACCTGCATCGTCGTCGCCACCCCGGCTTCTCCTTCCTTTCTCTTGCGGCGGCCGGACGGACCAGCTCTGCTTCCTTTTACTCCCGACGGAAGCGGAAGCGGACGGAGAGAAGACGGACGGGAGGCGCTGACGTCACCGCACCGGGATGGTTTGGAACTCGCAATGGACTCTGGACTTCCTGGGCTATGTCTGCCTGGGTGGATTTCAGAATTTTGCACGTATTCGTTGCTGCTATGGCTGGGCCGTATCTGGGTGGAAAGTTGGCGGGCCCATTTAAACATCTGTTTGAGAATCACAATTGAAAAAAAAAAAAGGAAAAAGTCTAATTTTCCTCCCCTAATTTTCACGAAAGTTTACTTTTCCTCCCCGAACTCTAAAACCGGATAAACAACATCCCTTAACTTTTTAAACCATGCACTTTTGATCCCTGGAGTGGTTTTGATGGTGGTTTTGCTACAGTGATGGTGGTTTTGTCTTTTTCTTTTTGATTTATTTCAGATAATTATTTAAAAAATCATAGTAAATCATAAAAAAATCATAAAATAGAAAATCTAGTTTTGTTGGACTCCATATTAGTACATCTACACAATAAATATATAATATGGTATGCTTTAGTATAAAGTTTTTTGATAGTCTTTTTCTTTTTTATTTATTTTGGCTAAATCATTAAAAAAATTATAAAATCACAGAAAAATCATAAAATAATAAATCTAATTTTCTTAGACTCTACATGAGTAGATCTACAAATGAACATATATATGGTATATTTTAGAACAAAGCTCTTGCTGTAGCTTTCGATCTATTCTTGTCTGTAATTAATTAAAATAATTCATAAATATAGCTTCTATAACTATTTTGTTGGACTAAAGCATACCATATTATATATTCACTGTGTAGACCTACTGATGTGGAGCCCACTGAAATTAAATTTTTTATTTTATGATTTTTCTATGATTTACTGTGATGGTTTGAAAAGTTGAGGGTTTGTTCGGTTTTTGAAGTTCAAGGACGAAAATCAGACTTTCGCGAAAGTTGAGGAAGCAAAAATAGACTTTTTTTTTAAAAAGGTCAATTTGACGTCCGGTAACTTTCGTTAATGTTTTTATTGTGTTTCCAAAAAAAAAAAAATCAATGTCTTTTGTGAGTTTAATCTTTGAAAAGTAGATTAATCTTGAAAATATGGGTAATTACCCTTTTTCATCTAAGGCGGTTAGCCTGTAAATTTATTATATCTTGTTCTAGGTCCTATTGACATTACTCTTGTTGGATTAATTCAAGAATTTTGTTTACACTTTGAATCTTTGAGCCATCTAGGTTTTAGGTCAGTCGAAGTTTTTTATGAACTTTTTTTTTTACAAACAAGTTATTGTTTTTGAAACAACACCTCTTTTACTAGCTGGAGACCTCTGTTCTTTTACTAGCTGGAGACCTCTGTTCTTTTACTATAGCTGGAGACCTCTGTTACTATCCACAATTAATATTTCATGGTGTCTCCACATGGTATTATGTCTGTCAGAGTGTAATTCTATCAAAATTGCTGTGTCGATTGAAGTGTGATAATGTGATTCAATCTTAACACGCAAGGCTGATTTGTGGGAAAGCTCACCATTATTACTTGTGATGAGAGGGAGCCTATTGTATTCGGATTAGCTCCTTCCTACAGTGTGTTTGCCTGTTTGGTTTCTGGGGTGTACTCGTCCAGAATGGTCTGTGATGAACCGATTGGATCATTGTGCATCAATCCAGTCATTCCGTCCTGTAAACCAAACCTGCTGATACTTACCTGCTTGAACCCTCCTATCTTGGAGCTGGAGAGGTGTGCCACTACGGGTGCAAATCAATCATCTTTTACCTTTTACGGGAAAGGGGAAAAAACACTCAAAATACTGAATACTGTTTAGTTATTCTGCTGTCAGTGGAGGCTCTAAGCAGCGCCGTTGATCTTGATTATTCAGCCATAGTCCTTCTCAGATCCAGTAGATATATTCGTTCACACGGTTCAAGTTCAATAAATAAGTCTATTAAAACTAATCCAACCAAATTTCAAGTGACAGAGAGCTGAACCAAACTTCTGCAATAAATCGGAACGCATGGAATAGAAGATAGGTTTTCCTGAATCCTGAGCACCAGTACTTTCAGACAGTATTTATATTCATTCAAGCTCTGGACTGCAGGCTCAAGTATAAAACCACATAGAATATGATGATGATGCTTGGCTCATCATCTTACACACAAGCTCTTTCAAGCTTTACACAGCAATCTGCTATCTTTAGAGCTATGGGATACTACTGACCATTCCTTACACAAGGATCCAGAAAACACAAACACCAGAGCCAGAAAACATCAATGCCATATGCACACAAAGTACCTCTCCCTGCACCAAAACCCACATATATTGCCTATGACAATCACCAGACACTTCATTCTTCGAACATATAGTAATTAAGCTCTTCATGCACTTGGTACACTTGCACCTGGTTCCTCCCCTGTATTCATAGTGGCCACATCTAGTGCTGCGAGATAAAAATTTCATTAACAAAATGAGTAATTAGCCTGCCCACAATAAAATTCAGTTAACAATCAATCACAGGGACCAAAAGGTTCTTGCTAATGTCTGAACAAACAACGGTGAGTTATTATCCACCGAGCCACTTGTCAACAGCCACACAAAGACAAAATCACTTATTTAATATGAATTCAAACATCAGAGAAATGCCTCACTTAGTTTATCATGATATTGGCATCCATAGTTCTATGTAGTCATTAAGTGTCTTTAACATATCAGAGTAAACGATGTACATAAAATCATTAGGAGAAGAGATTGGAGCTAAGGATGTACAGTCTTAAAAGAGGTGGACTCAAAGAGCAGGAAGACGTCACACTTTGTTTAGCACTAAAATCATCATCCATATTTCAATATGGTTAAGTGACCTTTTGTAGCATCATTAAATGACATTGTGATATGTAGAGTAGGGCAGATATGTGGTCTGTAGAGTAATGATTGTTTTCTTGTGTGTGCTCTCTCATACTATAGTCAGCTCTCAGCTGTCATCCAACCTAAACTTGGACCAACAGAACTCCATCAATCATCCATAACATAACATAAGCAATGGAGAATCTCCCAGGATTATGGCTTCTAGACAGAAACAACTTGAAAGGAACCCATAAGAAAACTATTTAGCCAGGAGCAACACATCTGTAAAGATATTCAACTTCCATAAAGTCACCATTGTCGAGCCAACATAATATCATTCATGTTACTAATAGAAGGGTTAGAGTTCTAAAATTGGCAAGTTCTTAATGACTACTAAACTATAGAGTAAGCATACCATTGTATTGTTACTAACGGAAAACATATGAGTTCAAAAAAAAAAAAAAGACAAATCAGAAAGTCAGCAAAGTCGTTCTTGTACCTGGAGTGCAGAAGCACACATAGGGAACAGCTTTAAAGCAGCAACTACCCTCACAGACCTTCCTCGCCCTGTTTGACTCCAGATCAACAGTGAATACCGCATTGTTTGTACTGACCAAAAAGGCACCAAGGCCATGCAGAAAGGCAACCACACGGATCGAGCGGGTCTTAGTATTAACAGGGAGCACTGTTTTGAGTTCAATGACTCTACTTGGTGCCCATCCCAAATGTCCGCCAGGACCATTCTCCGCCGACCACAAGTGGAGCCTTGAACACTCCACTCTAGCAGCTCCCAATAATCCACCATATTCTGTAGTTGTGAGCAGAATTTGACACTGTCTACTGTTAGATGGCAGGTTGATCCAGCTGATTTCCCGCATGCCCATGTCGTACTTGAGGATTCTATTGCTCAATCTTGTATTAGACTCGAAGTAGAGGGCATTCGTAGCTAGTACGCTGCGCTTGCAAGGAATCAAAAACTTATGGTCATGAGGGTCCTCGGCAGCAGAGGTTGTTTCACTCCATGTGCCAGCCAGTGACCAGTAGACATAGACATGTATCCTATCTAGGCAGGTGACCATGAAGACAACAAGAAAGTGCCCACTATGGCACTCAATGCTGTCACAGGCGTTGCTCGGGTTGGAGGCGCAGACCACCGCTGCATTCCAGGTGTACTGGTTCCTATCGAGGTGATACCGGTTGTGTGGAGCCGGCAACTTGGGCAGTTCCAGCCGGTCGCCGGAGATGGGCTCCCAGACGGCCAGGTCGGCGCTATGCAAGGTCTGAGAAACTAAGAGCGAGCTGGCGATGAGGACGCAGCCATGGCTGGAGCCTATCGCGTACCAGCCTTGGAAAATGGCAGCGCGCGGGCGGAAGGAGGAGGTGGGAGTGAAGCGTGACCCGGGACCGGCAAAGAGACCGAGCATCGGGGCCCGTCGGTGGAGCTCGCGGAACCGGCGGCGGAAGCCGCGGTCGGCGAGGATGCGGCGCCACAGCTTGCAGACGAGGGCGGCGCGGACGAGGCTCGCGGGGTCGTTGGGAGGCGGAGGAGGAACGCTTCGACGAGCTCGTCCACCTCCATCAGCGCCGCCGCCGCCACCGCCGCCGCCATTCCGCCTCGTCGTCACCGGAGTCGAGTGGAGGCTAGGGTTTGGTTAGGCTAGGCTGGGGATTGGGGCCCAATGGACGAATGCGGCTGGCTTCTACACTAACATGGCATATATGAAAAACAGAGTGCGATAATTTTCCTGAGCACCAGTAATTTCAGATAAGATACTTTGAGTCCGACCTCTAACTGCAAACTCAAGTTCTGAACACAGAGTAGGAATGTTGCTCAGGTCACCATCTTACAGACAAGTCCACCACGTAAGCTTCATACCAAATACCAAGCTACTAGCTTTACAGGTTTGAGACTAGTACCCATTCCACACACAAGACAACAGAAAACATCAAGGCCATCAGGGAAAGAACAGCAGCAACATCAAGAACTGCAAAATAGCTCTCCCAGCACAGAACCACACATGCCATCTAGGATGAGCCCTAGACACTTCATTCTTCCACCAGAAACTTGATGAGTTTCTTCATGCAGTTGATACACCAACACTTGGTTCCTCTCCTGTAAAGACCGTACCTAGTGCTGCAAAATTAGAGTTGCATCAGGTAATTGAAGAATTGGTCTGCTCAATGAAAATTAGTTAACAATGAGCCACAGGAACCAAAAAATTTTGTTGCTAGGACTGAACAAACAGCACTTAATGTATTATCCAGTGATCACCCTTGACAATCACACAAACAAAATCATCTATAGAAGACAGATTTAAACATCAAAGAGAGACCTCACCTAGTTAGGGTTTATATTGGCATCCCAATGTCGGGCAGGTCAGAGTTAAGAATGTATGCATGATCTTTAAGAGAATATATCAGAGTGAAGGATGTACACAGGATGTTTAAGAGAAGGTAGGCTCAAACAACAAAGGAACATCTCACTATTTTAGCATTATTATCATCATTTAATGCCATTAAGTGACATTGTGATACATCATTAAACAGAAGCACCTAAGTATATCATACCATAAGGTAAAGATAAGTAGGCATGTTTTTTATCTAGTTGTATGCATCTTTCGTTTTATAGCTTCCTGTATAATCTGGTTGTTCTTTTTTTCTTCTAGCTTCCGTTTTCGTTCTTCTGTTTTCATGCGTATCTTGTCTTTGTCCACCAAATATGTTTGTCTCTGTCTTTTATGTTTGCTATTATCAAGCTCATCAGATTGATATGCTCTTTTTCTCATTTTTATAATGGAGTGTATGCTGGCTGCATAACAGGAAAAGAAGATTAGTAAATTTGAATTGAATAATACAAAATAATATAAAAGTCTCATTCATCTTACAAAGTGCTATAGAATAAGGAGAAAAGTGGTGATTACCTTGTGCACTTTTGCAGCTGGCGTTCTAACCAGCAGAGTATTTCCACTGATGCAAAGGAACTCTGAAGGTTGATGGATGAATGGGAAGAGTTCGAGGGAAGGATGGTTCAGGTTTTAGGCAATAAAGAGTAGCAGGTTCTGATTGTATCTTATATATATACTTGATCTATCCTAGGGGATGTGAGAATAGGGAAATCTCTGGAATGTGTTTACTTGAGAGTTCTAGAATGTGTTTTGTACATGGAACTGAGACGTCGCCATGTGAATACAATATTTTATCCGGCTGATTGAAGTCATTGTCTCAGGTGCTTGAAACGTGGGAATGTGTTGAGAGTTCTAGAATGTGTTTTGTGCACGGAACTGAGACGTGGCCATATGAATACAATAGTTTATCCGGCTGATTGAAGTCATTGTTTCAGGTGCTTGAAACGTAGCTTGAAACGTGGCTATATGATATGCTTGAAACGTGGCTTGTTCTGGTGCAAGATATCTTGTGTGTACAGTAATGATTATTGCACGTGTTCTCTCCTACTAGTCAGCTGCCATCTAGCCTAAATTTAGTCTGTGAAGACTCAGTTATCGATCCATAACCTACATAATGGATGCATAAACTCCAAGGAATATGGCTTCTAACCAGTTGCAACTTGCAAGGACTCTATAAGAAAATATTTAGGCTGGATTAACAGTACAGTTATACAGATATCCCATTTCCACAAAATCATGTTAATGAGCCAACATAACATGGTCTGGTTGGTTTTATATCTTCATTGTTACTAACTGAAACATAAGTTCTAATATTGGATAACAATATAAATGGATAACAATACAAATAGGAAATGGATAGGTTCTATTATTGGTTTTATATCTTCATTGTTGCAAGGAATATGGTCTGTTTTTAATATATTCAATACAAATGGATAAGGAAATAGGAAAAATTGATGTTCAATTCATCAAGTTTCTTTCGTTTGAAAATGCGCATGCCATATTTTTGTTTTATTCCTATATTGACTTCTTGCTGTCTACATTTGTTTGGAATGTAGGATTGAGGCAGAGCTGCAGATGAGGATGAAGATAATATGGACTAAGTCAACTAGAAATTGTGTCAGTCTTCTGTAGTTTAGTTCTAGCTTAGTGTGGACAGTTTTAAGAGTAACATCTATATCTTTCTGAAGTTTAGTTCTAGCGTTAATGTGTTAATAGTAGCTATTGTTTACTTCAGTGGTTGCTAATTTGTATATCTGCCTCAAGGATATACCTTGGATGAATTTTTTAGTTTGTAGCTTGAGGAAAGTGATGGGATTCTAATGGGAAGAATAAGTTGTTCTGCTATGTTCTAGGTATTCAAGGGGTGAGGGAAACCATTTATGACTACTAATTATTTGGGGTACTGATTTTTTGAATCGCAACAACATTTTTTAATTCCTTGTTTTTTTCTGATTTTTCTGAAGACATAGGGAATTTGCCCCCAGCAGGGTTTATATTACCTGAGTGGGGAGAGGGTGTCCTGCGCAGAGGGAAAATCCGATTTGGGGTTGAAAACCATGTGCATTTTATTCCCCCACCATCCAAAGGAGCCCTTAAGAGAAGGTAGGCTCAAACAACAGAGGAACATCTCAATATTTTAGCATTATTATCATCATTTAATGCCGTTAAGTGACACTGAGAACAGGTTAAGGAATCTACATCATTCAACAGAAGCACCTGCATATCTTGTGCGTACAGTAATGATTATCGCACGTGTTCTTCCTACTAGTCAGCTGTCATCCGACCTATATCCGCCCATAACTTACATAATCGATGGATAAACTCCAAGGAATATAGCTTATAACCAGTTGCTACTTGCAAGGATTCCATAAAAAAATTTAGGCTGGATTGTAGCATAGTTATACAGATATCTAAACATAAGATGGTTTAGTTGGTTTGATATCTTTATTGTTACTAAGTGAAACATAAGTTTTAATATTGGCAAGTTCTGATTAGCAAACCATAAAGTAAGCATACCACTGAAATGTTACTAACTGAATCTTTTATGATTTGATTTGTTCAAAAATATTGTTTTATGATTTCACAAAAAATGACAACTTTGGAAGTGAAGTTGTACCTGGGTTGCAGAAGCTCACGTACGGAACAACATTGTTGATTTCTCTGCCTTCACATACCTTCGTTGCCCGATCAGAATCAAGATCAATACTGAATAATCCACCAGCTGTCGTCACGAGGAAGACTCCAACACCATGGACAAAAGTAGCCATAGAGCTGTAGCGGTCAATAGAAGGGAGCATCGTTTCGAGCTCAATGACTCTAGTATGTGCCCATTCCAAAAGTCCATCGAAACCAACCTTCCTTGACCACAGGTTGAGCCTAGAATTCTCCAATCTGGCACATCCCAATCCACCATATTGTGTACTTGTGAGCAGAGGTCAACGCCCCAGGTACTGGTAGGAGCAGTCAGGTGGTAGTTCGATCCAGCTGATTTCTTGCGTGTCCAACTTGTACTTGCAGATTCTCATCTTCGAATTCACCTCAACCATGAAGTGTAGGGCACTTCCAGCAAGGGTTCTGCGCTCGTTGTCACATAAATACAAAGGGTGAATAGGGTTCTGCGCAGCAGAGGCTGTCAACGTCCAGGAGCCAGCCTCCGACGAGTAGACATAGACATATACCCCATGATGTGGGGAGGAGCTTATGTAGACAACGATGAAATGCCTGCCGTCGCAGTCGAGGTGGTCGCAGGAGCTGTTGGAGCTGGAGGCGCAGAGCACCGCCGCATTCCACCCCATCATGTGGATAATGCCACTCGGTTCCTGCGGAAGCTGCAGATTGGGCTCCAAGGGATGGATGCTGAGGACGCGGCCGTGGTGGGAGTCGTGCACGTACCCGAAACGGAGGTAGTTGCGCGGGCGGAAGGCGGACGTGGGCGCGAAGCGGGGAGCGGCGCGTCCACAGCAGTGGATAACGCCCAACAGCGGCGGCGTCCGGTGGAGCTCGCGGAACCGGCGGCGGAAACTGCGGCCGGCGAGGATGCGGCACCACAGCTTGCATACGAGGGCGGCGCGGACTAGGCTCGCGGGGTCATTCGGCGGGAGGCAGAGGAGGAACTCTTCGACGAGCTCAGCCATCTCCATCAGCGCCGCCGCCCGCGCCGCCATTCCGCCTCGTCGTCACCGGAGTCGAGTGGAGCTAGGGTTTTGTTTGGGGAATGGCCGAAAGCCCGTGCGTTGGGCTGTGTCTCTAGTAGGTCCGGCCCACGGTCCGAGTTCGAATGGGCCAGGCCGGAAACCAGTCCGTTGGGCGAGCCCTGCACTTGGATTGGGGGTGCTTCGCTCTATTGCTGTTGCTACTTGTACTAGTGCGATTTCAAATATTCCGAATTTCGAATTTTATAACAGCCAGTTACAACTATTGTATTTTAGATATAAAATTTCAGACATGGAAGGAGAGGTGGAGCTCTGTCTTTCTATTAGAAGAACACAGATAAAATTCTGGCCCAATCGAAAACCAGGACCTGGATCACAAACCAAAAACAGCACTTGTCATGTCAAAAAAAAAAAGTACTTGTAAGAAAAAAAAACAATTATAGTAAGTGCTTCCAGCAAGAAAACTCACCATCGTCCATACACTCCATGTTAATCACAAACTAATATTCAGCATCTAAACATTTTAGCCGATCAGTCAGTTACTGTCAATGCAAGTGTGTGTCTTCCTTTTTCTGAACAAATATGGATTGCTGCGGTATAATTTCAAGGTTGTTTAATACTGTAATTTCTCAGTATTCATTAAGTGAGACTTCTTGGTAGAATTTCCTAAATGAATTGAAGTTCTTTTTCTTGTTTCCTCTGTGACTCAGTGAGCCCATTTTCCTCTATTGTTGCTGTGCTAGCATTCTGAATGGTACATGTTCCTTGCACAGGGAAACCTATCTTTAGTTGGGTCAGAATTCAAAATGCTTCAGCATATAGCAGTATATCATAATTTTAATCAAAGATGTGGCTGGATACCAACACCATTTTCTCTTCTAAATGCAAAAAAGGAAGGATGAAAGATTGACCCTTTGGCCTTTGATGCATCCTAATAAACAAAATACTGAAGAGATATAAGAGCATTCCCTCTGCAGTATGGAAAAGCCTTTTGCTGTTGGAAAGGATAGCCTCAATCAGGTGAACTTGACTACCAAGATTCTTCAACAGCAGTCTCTGAATTCTAAACCTTGATGAAACTAAACTGAGCATCAGCAGTTGTCTTGGCTGAAGGCCATTAACAGACTTACCTTGTGTTCTTGCTGTAGCTAGAACTGATGTACTACCCTTATTTTTATCTATGCAGTCATCAGTCAGCCTCATGCTCATTGTTCTCAGATCCTGCTCCCAATGCACAAAAAGAAATCCTTACTATTTTGTGTCCAACTACCTATTTGCAAGGAATATTAAACAAATCTACCAAATGAGTTATTCGTAAAATTGTATTGGAGTTGGCCAAATTCCTTCTGGGTCCATGCCAAAAGTAGAAGAGGAAAATTTTCACAATCATAAACAGTACTAATTCCATACATGAGTCAATATCAAAAAAAAAAAAAAAAAAAAAAAAAAACCCTCGACCGGTGGGGGGAAGACCGCCCCCACGGTTTTCAAATTAAGAAGAAACTTCTCAGTTCCCCGACCGAGAAAATCCCCGAACCCTGGCCCCGCCATGACACTGTGAACAAGTCACCATGGGGACCGTCACCTGGGCCGGTCCACAGGCCGGGACACCGTTGCCCGGGCTTAGCCGCAGGCCGGGTCGCCGAAGCCTGGGTTACCGTTGCCACAGGCTGGATACGGGCTGTTACCACCAGTGCTTTGGCACACGGGGCCAACGAGGGGTTTTTTTTAACCCTCAGCCTGAAATTCGCCCCACCCGGGGTTCGAACTCAGGACCTGAGGGGTGCCTCAGGAGTGTTAGGCTAGCCGGACTAGCCAACTGAACCCAACATCCTTTGGATACATGAGTCAATATCATTCTCATAATTTGATTCCAAATTCAAGTTCCCAGCCAAACTTTGCAGAAGAGCCCAAGACAGCTTCAAACTAAGTAGCAATCTACAGAGGTACATGGTACTACTAATTACTCCCGATACTAGCAATGTAGAATGCACTTAGGCCTGCAATCATGGCCAGCAAAGCAGCAAAATCATGTAGAGATATCCCACTGAAAACCATGCTTATGTTCTAGTAATTTCCTTCCTGATTTAGAAGGCCTAGCACTTATAATATGAGCTTCTTATGCACTTGACACACGCCAGCTCCTGGCCCCTTATCTGTAGAGACCGCAATACCAGCTCCTGGCCTCATCTGTAGAGACTGCAACACCAGCTCCTGACCCCTCATCTGTAGAGACTGCTCCCGATGCTTCATAAGAAACAGAAATACAAAATATGAGGAATCGATGGCAACAATGAACATAGAGAACATTTGGTCCACACAAATCACACACGAGCCATCAACTTTCTTTCGACAGCTATAAAACTGTCTTGATTCATTATCCAGTTAATGCATGGTCACCTATCCACAACATCATTAAGATGAACTCAAGCTAGTCCAGATCTAGGAACATATCCCATTGTATTTCAAGTGACATTAGCATAAAGGAAAGGATTGAGGAACATACATCATTACAGATTTGCATGAGGCAAATATTTGGGCTGTAGAAGCTCATGTAGGTGTAACCTTTTATGTAGGTAATATACGGTAGAAGTATTTCGGTTTTTGCATTAGGTTCGGCCAGGTATCACATTTTGACACACTCATTGTTTTTTCCCCGTAAAAAATAGTATAAGGCTATAAGCTAACACATTTTCCCCCGTAAAAATAGTATAAGATAACACAATGTTGTTGACTGTTGAGCCCATAAGCAATCGACCATATTTTCATGCTGAACTAATACTTGCGCAAATTGCAGGATGGGTAAATATAAAAGAGATCAAATGTGTACCTGGAGTACAGAAGCTCACGTAGGGAACAACAATGCCACTTACTGGGACTAACATGTCCCCAACCTTCTTGCTCCTCCCTGAATTCAGATCGATAGTGAAATACCCAGCATGTGTACTTAAGAAAATAACACCAGCTCCAATCTCTGCAAAGCCAACCACAAAATGTCCGTTGTTGCAGAAAGCTTCAATTTCCCACAGGGCATCATCTGGGAGTAGCGTATGAAGCTCAATGACTCTGCTTTCTTCCCATCTTCCATCATGCTCCCTTAAGGAGCACAGGCGAAGTTTTGAATTCCATGTTTTGGCAACTCGTACCTTACCATCCTTTGTTGCTAATGAATTCCATGTGTTGGCAACTCCTACCTTACCATCCTCTGTAGCAATTAGCATGCCACCACTTTCTACACTAATAATAGTACACATCTGATGTGTCAGCAAGTCGTACTTCAAGATTTCATCCCTTTCTATGCACCAGAAGTAGAGGGCACTCCCAACAAGGGCGGAGCCCCCTGTTATCAAACACTTGTAGCCTTCCTTCGAAATAAAGATGGGATCACTCCAGCTATCAGCCTCGGATGAGTAGAAACAAGAGAAGTTCCTCCTGCTCCCTTGAGATATTCCCACGAAGAAGACCTTGTAGTGGCAGTGGAGATGGTTGCAGCCGTCTCCCCCGGCGCACACCACGGCCGCGTCCCAGAAACAAACCATGTGAGGGCAAGGCACTACGGGCAGTTCCCGCTGCTCGCCCGTGATGGGATGCCACACGGAGAGCTCGACGTCCACATGCTTCCTGGTGCAGTCTTCGAGGAGGAGGAGGACGCGGCCATGGCTTGAGTGGATGGCTTGCACATAGCGGAGGTCAGCATGGCGCGGGCGAAAGGATGACATAGGGACGAAGCGGATGGAATCGCGGGTGTTGGCGAAGTAGCCCAGCAATGGAGGCGAGCGGTGGAACTCGCGGAATCGGCGGCGGAAGATGGGGCCGGTGATGACGCGGTACCATTGCCGGTTCACGAGGGCGGCGCGGGCGAGGACCGCGGGGTCCTCCGGTGGGAGGCGGAGGAGGAATTCTTCGACCAGGTCGTCAATCAGAACCGCTGGATCCGGATGCGTCGGTGGCGGCGGCGCCGCCATGGTCGGCGGCGGCTAGGCTTCGTGCGCTTGGGGAATCAGAGTTTCAGAGCGAGAGGAAGCTGGTGGGCTGATCCTCTCTCTGCTCTGCTTCTTTTGTCTTCTGGTGATGGGCCCTGCCTGGTTCATGGATGAGGTGGGCTCAAACACCACAGTACAAAATGGGCCCACGTGTCATAAAATAAATTGAGCAATATATAAATTGAAAAAAATAAAAATATTTGTGACACTATAATATACTAGTATATTGCCCGTGCTAACGCTACGGCTCTTGAAAAAACAAATCATCAAATAACTAAACGATAATTTTTGCAATACCTAACATATAAAAAGTAAAAACATTTTGGATTTCATTGCTCACATTCATAAGATCCATCGTCTCATCTTGCATATTCTGAAGTCACAAAAATCCTACAAATAATGATGTGTCACTATTTAGTGGCCTCTGCTTCTTCAATTAAAGCCTACTCGGTGCTGTTGAACCAATCAATCCTTTTCAATTTACAATTAAAAATGAAAATGAGCCACGTTTTGAGGCATATACTCCTCTGCCGTCCAAATCAGCAGTCAGACATTAAAAGGAGAGGCATATACATTTTGAGGTACATTTTGCTGGACCTTGGTGGCCCTCCGAAGTAATCAATGTACCATCCAGTTTAAACAAAAATTTGATGTATCCATTCAGTAACAACACCATTGTTCTCCTTTATTCCATTATGTGAGAAGCGTTATAGCTATCCATGAATGGAACTCTAATCATGTCTCCCAAATTAATCTTCCTCCTTCATCTCTTCATTGACCTCCTTTATTCCATTTTGTGAAGTGTTTTCTATATTAGAATTTTGAATAGAAAATTGCTGTTGACCTAGATGTTTATTGTCCTGAAAAAAAAAATCATTGCTCTCTCAGTGAATAGACAACAAAGATTCAGACCTAGATATTCAGTGATCTGGAAAAATAGATTTAGAACTAAAATTTGAGCCATATGATTATTCCATATTGTTTGTACATATGAATGCATATTCAGTGCTCAAGAATTTTTTTCATTAACGTAAAAGAATATTGCCACCTGTCAGTAGAATCAGTCTGTCCACTGGCTACATTTGTTGTCCTTTCACTAATATAGTGATCTTATTAAACCAAATAGAACTTAGATGTGTACGTACATGTATCAGAAATACTGCCATTGGACTACAGCAATCAACTATAGCTCATCACAGTTGGATTAAAAAACGTACCTTTTTCAAATTCCGACTGAAATACCATAAATTGAAGTTCCTGCTGTCACAAATTGGATCCCCACTCAACCTCTGTGTGCCCAGATCCCAATCAGCAATCAGCAACTCAATTTCACCAGGTCCAACCAGGCGGGTACCGCTGCATAAATGTGATGTCAGTATTTGGGAACCGATCACGAGCATCGTCGTCCGGCTGTGGACGCAGCAATCGGCGTGACGCGAACCGGAGATAATGAAGCGAGAGGAGGAGGCCGGGTACCTCGCTGGTTCCAGGTGAAAGCATCTCTGTAGCACTGGCCGTCCGCCTTGACATCGACGCGTATCGGCACGAGGTTTTCCGTCATCGGCCTACAGCACGGAGGAGACGGCCACGGCCCGGCAGGTCCCGGTGGCTGCGGGGGAGGCACACCCCAGGCCAGCCAACAACACTGCACCTAGGCGACGGCGCCCCGCCCACCGCGCACCCCAGCCGTAGACTCACCTCGCCCGGTGGCGGCCTCACGCGACCAGGTGGCCATCGGCGCGTGGGGAAGAGAGGGAGAAGAGGAGTCGACACGCTTAGATCGAGTGAAGAATACGAAAAAAAGGATAAACTTAAGAGGCATGGGTGACGAGGGATCGAACCGTGGCTGTAGGGCGCCGCAAGGATCATGGGCGCGGAGGGTGGAGGGGAGGATGTGTGACACTTTTGATCTGGGCCGTTTGATGTGAATGAGTAAGGAGAGAGAATGTATGAAATTAAATCTGGGCTGTCCATTTTAATTGTATTGATTTTCTGGGTACAATTTCATGGGTGGATGTAGGGGGGGCTTCTCAGCGGGGGACATTTATTATGTGTGGCTGTAGCAAAGAAAAGTTGGTGCATTAGTAGGTTAATTAGAGAGCATTTGTATTTCGTATGACCAACTCAGTTGATAAGGACTTGCTTTGGAGTCGTATTTACCTAAATCCACACGTGTGCATTGGGGTGGAACTTAAACTTTTTTTTCCATGCCAATCTACTTCAATTTATATGGATTGAGGCGAATGTGTATCCAAATAAGGCCTAAAGAGAGTGGTGTTTTCTATATTAAAAAAAGTTAATAAGGCAAACATGTTATGACGATCTCCCAATAAGTTATATTTTGATAAATCATTTAGTTTATATTATATATTGCTTATTATATTGGACTGTAATATATCAATATAAATTTGTATTGCAACAATTATGGTTAATGCAAATTACTATTAATTAATTCAATAAAATTCTTGCATCCCTGTAACTATAACTAGGTTGTGCACGGTGCAAACCAGAGCCATTTTTTTCCCCAGGTCACGAGCAGCGCCACCTGAAGGTCCAACAGGACCAGATTCAAGTGAAGCAAAGGCCGCGCCGCTAGTTTTCCAATTTCAGAGCATACTTGGCACCTTATATGTTCTGAAAGATGATGGAGACATGGATTATTGCCACAACAAGATGGATGCCCAACTCCTGTACATTGACATCTGAAATCTGATACAAGTGATGTTCCCAGCAATGCACAATAACATACATCCACTACCTGAATTACGCTAGAGTAGAGTAAATAAAACTGTAATAAAAGATAGCCAACTTTTGGCCAATGTCCTTAACACAAACCCTGCAGTTCAGAAAGAACTGAACTCTAAACTATTAAGAATGCCAAATGTCTAATGCAACTCAGTACAATCTTCTCAACCTTTCATGCTTCACATCAGAAAGCAGAAAACATGACTGAAACAGTTCAAAAGTTCTGTTACGTTCTCTGCTCTAAGTATTCGACGCTTGGTGTTCTCCCTTTTACTCCTTACATGACATATCTGCTGATGAATCTCTCAGAGTTTTAGGAGACGACCGGCTTGGATTTGGTTAGTGTCACGAGCGCTTGCAGTGCGGCGAGGTGGAACCCGCACTGTGGACAGTTCAGCTGCGCCGTCGCAGCTGGGGCTGCGTCAGAGTCGGAGCTCTCGGCGTCCGCCACCGCCACCGCCACCCTCATCTTCTTGCATGCGGGCAGCGACGCCAACAAGTCGTCCGCGTCCACTGCCACCGCCGCATTGTTCGCCGCCCACAAGTCCTCGTCGTCTGCTGCCACCGCGGCAGTGGTCACGGCGGAGACCTCGCCGTCGCCCGCTGCTCTCCTGATGACAAGAGGCGCTGTCATCGTTGTGGCCGTGGCCGCGCCGTCCGGGTTGTTGGTATGCCATTGCCGTCGTCTTGGCGTCACGGCGTCGGAGTCCTCGTCGTCCGCCGCTGCCGCCTTGTTGTCCAGCAAAGGTGCCGCGGCCGTGGTCGCGCCCGCCGCCTTCTCCATGAGAAGAGGCGCTGTCATGGCTGTGGCCGCGGCCGTGGCCGTGACCGCGCTGTCCGGGTTCTTGGTATGCCGTTGCCATCTTGACGTCACGGCATTGGATTCCTCATCATCGGCCGCCTGGTTCCTCCGGCAAGAAAACGTCGTCTCCATCAACCGCGACACGCCGGATCTCACGTCGGCGCCGGCGCCGGCGTCGCGGGGCGACACAGGACCACCACGGTTGCGCGGGCTGCGATACATCTTACACAGGACGAGTCCCTCGACCTTCTTCCCGGTGCCGTGGTGGTGGAGGTGGAACTCCGCCATGATCCACCCGGCCCGGACGTCCGGCGCCGCACCGGCGGCGTCGCCTCCGCATAAAAGAAAACGCCTGCCGGTAACCGACGTGGCGGTCGCCGTCGAGGTTGTCGAGGACGTTCTTAGGCCCGGCCTCGCTGTGCCAGCACCCCGTGCCGTCGGCCACCGCGCGCACCTTCCGCCGGTCGCGGGGGCTCTTGTTCCGCAGCGGGCTGAGGAAGTACCACGTGCGCTCGCCGTCCTGCGACACGGCCGGCGCGAACCGCCGCGCCAGCTCCTCGGGGTTGGCCAAGTAGAGGTCCGCCGTGTGCACGTACGCGTCCGCGCCGCCGGCCGTGGTGGCGCCGGTCGTCACCCAGGGCCGCAGCACGTCGTTGACGAGCGTCACATCCGACGGCTGCGCGTAGAGCGTCGCAGCCGGCGACGGCGACGTCGGACGGGCGCGGGCCATGGTCGGAGTTGGAGTAGGAGGCTAATAAGAAG
The DNA here is from genome assembly GCA_015844335.1 of Chrysopogon serrulatus. NCBI lineage: Eukaryota > Viridiplantae > Streptophyta > Magnoliopsida > Poales > Poaceae > Chrysopogon > Chrysopogon serrulatus. Next base: position 75,018 of record JADLZL010003193.1, on the reverse strand, counting down.
GTCGGCGGCGGCGGCTCGGAGTTGCACAGCGAACGCGGTGTCGATGGATCCAAGGAGCGAGCTGGTGCGGGAGGCTTTATGGAATGAATGCGAGGGCAAGGCGTGGTGATTTATATAGCCCCGCGGACCCACGCGTCGGTTACCTGCTTTACACCTCTCCTACTCGGAGTCGAAGAAGACGAGACGGCGTTCCGCGTACGCCACGGCGCCGCCGACCCGATGCGGATGCGGATGGGCCTCCGATTCCGAGAGAGTCCGAGCGGGCAGGAAAGGCTGAATTCTCTACCTTTCCTCCGATTCCGAGAGAGTCCAAATATTAACTCTAGTCGAGCACTCTACCACAATTGCCTCACGTGCCCTCCCACGGTGCACACGACAGTTCCATGCCAAAAGTAGAAGTGGAAACAAATTTCACAATCATACACAATATTAAATTCCATGAGTCAATATGATTCTCATAGTCTGATTGCAAATTCAAGTTCCCAAGCACAAACTGCGCAATCCTGATTCAGTTTTCATTTTACAGAAGAGCCCAAGACAGCTTCAAACTAAGTAGCAAGCTATAGACTTAATAAGAGATAAAGGGTACTGCTAATTATTCCTGATACCAGCGATCTAGAATGAATTTAGGCCTGTAGAACTAGGCCAGCGCAGCAGCAACATCATGTAGAGCATGGTTATGTTCTAATAATTTCGGTCTTGTTGATTTAGAAGGCCTTGCATTTATAATTTGAGCTTCTTATGCACTTGGCACATGACAGCTCCTGGCCCCTGATCTGTAGAGACTGCAACAACAGCTACTGGCAAATCATCTGTAGAGACCGCAGCACCAGCTCTCGGCCCCTCATCTGTAGAGACCGCAGCAACAGCTCTTGGTCCCTCATCTCTAGAAACTGCTCCTGGTGCTGCATAAGAAACAAAAATTGAAAATATGTGGAATCAGTGGCAACAATGAACATTTGATCTACACCAATCAGGCAAGAGCCATCAGGTTGCCTCCAATAATGGCTAACAAACAGCGCTGATCTATTATCCAGTTAATAGTCACATATCCAAAACATCGTTAAGGTGAACTCAAGCCAGTGCAGATCTAGGAACATATCCCATTTGTATTTCTTCAATGTTATTAAGTGACATTAGCATACAGGAGATGATCGAAGAACATATATCATTACAGACAGATTGGCATGAGGCTAATATTTGGACTTTAGAAACTCGTGTAGGTATAACCTTTTATGTAGGAAATATATAGGCCGGAGTAATCCAGTTCTTACATGAGGTTCAGATATCACACTTTAACATGTTCTTTTCTCTGATAAAAAAAAGATAACACAATGTTATACCATATTTTCATGGTGAACTATTTTACTTGTGCAAATGGTCATATTAAAAGGCAATCAAATGTGTACCTGGAGTGCAGAAGCCCACATAGGGAATAATGTCATCACCAGCTGAAGCTAAGATCTCCCCTACCTTCTTGCACCTCCCAGAATTCAGATCAATAGTGAAATACCCAACATGTGTCATTAAGAAAATGACACCACCAGCTCCTGTCTCTGCAGAGCCAACCACCCAAGGTTTGGTGCCAAAATCTTCAAAATCACGCAGGGTATGATCTGGGAGTAGTGTATGAAGCTCAATTACTCTGCTCTCTGCCCATCTTCCATGCTCCCTTGAGGACAACATGAGAAGTTTCGAATTGATTGTCTTGGCAACCCCAACCCTGCCATCATCTGTAGCAATTAGCACACCACTGAACATGAGATGTGGTGCGTCATGTTGTATTGTAATCGTACACATTTTATGTGTCCGCAGGTCGCACTTCAAGATGTTATCACTTCCTCCACACCTGAAGTAGAGGGCACTCCCAACAAGGACAAGCCCCCGTCTGAAAACCCATGCTTTTCCCCGAGGTAAAGATGGGATCACTCCAGCTATCAGCCTGGTATGAGTAGAAACAAGACAAGTTCGTCCCTTGAGATGTTCCCACGAAGACGACCTTGAAGTGGCAGTGGAGATGGTTGCAGCCGTCGCCCACGGCGCACGCCACGGCCGCGTCCCAGAAAGAAAGTAATGGGGTCAGCGACAGCGGCACCACGGGCAGATCCCACTCCTTGTCGGTGATGGGATCCCACACGGAGAGGAGGACATCCATATCGTCCAAGGAGGAGCGACGGAGGAGGATGCGGCCATGGCTTGAGTGGATGGCTTGCACATCGCGGCGGTCAGCATGGCGCGGGCGAAATGATGACATAGGGACGAGGCGGATGGAATCGTGGAAGTTGACGATGTAGCCCAGCAATGGTGGCGAGCGGTGGAACTCACGGAATCGACGGCGGAAGACGGCGCCGGTGATGACGCGGTGCCACTGCCTGCTGACGAGGGCGGCGCGGACGAGGCCAGCGGGGTCCTCCGGTGGGAGGCGGAGGAGGAACTCCTCGACGAGGTCGTCAATCAGAACTGCCGGATGCGGAGGCGGCGGCGCCGCCGCCATGGTCGCCGGCGGCTAGGGTTTGCGCGCTTGGATACGGAGCGAGAGGAAGCTGGTGGGCTGCTCTGCTTGCTGGCGTTGCAGTGGAGTGGAGTGGAGACTGGAGTGCTCTGCTTCTGGTGACGGGGGCTGCTCCAACTCCAACGCGTCGCGGGACTGAGCGCTAGCTCAGGTGGCCAGCACCTCCGGTTGGGAGGCTGGCGATCAGAGATCGAGCTCCCACGGGAGCTGATTTTCTGATTTCCCACCAATAATCCGCTTGGATAGTTTCCAAGCGCATGCCTCTCACGCGTGGTGCCACAAAGGGAATGCGACGCGCCCGTCGCCTACGGAGGACTCCGGTGATCTCAGGAAGGACGCGTTCTTTGGTCTGTGTGTAGTTGTAGGTCTGTTTGTACACGAGTGGTGTGAGCGTGGTGTGCGTGTGTAGTGTGTGGGTGTGCGTGTGTGTATGAACAGATACTACAGCTGTACCCAGATGAGAGGCAGTAAAAAAAAAAAAAAAAAAAAAAAAAAACTCCAACGCGTCGCGTAGCAATATGGGCCTGGGCCTCGGATCTCAGATTCTTCCTGGCTTTCCACGGTCAGATACTGCGAGATGGGCCTAGATATCATAACATTAACCAACTCCTAAAATCATCATAAATCAAACTATCTTGATTTCTACCCATTTATGGAAAATAATAAAACTATTCAAGTAGATTATGAAAATATATTTTATGGAATAATGTTATAAATGTTAGTGTGTATTTTTTTCTATAAATTTGGTAAAACTCAAGATAATTTGTAGTGCTAGAGAACATGAGCTACCACATAATAATAACTAGGGAAATACCCTGCACGTTGTCGCATAAATTGCTGATGATTTGTAATAAAATTACTTATATGAAGAGATAAACTATTGTAAGTGAAGGTTAAAGGATAGTGTGGCATGCTGATGTGGATAACTAAATACATGATGTGTCCTGATCATAATTGCAAATGCTAGTTGACCATAAATGCATCTGATAATGAACTGATGAAGTGGATAGTTTGCATGTTAAGAGAAATAGCTAATGGAATTTAGTTTTATAAGAGTTTAAGATATTACCTCCTCTGTAGCTAGCGTGGGGGTTCCATTTCTTTTTTCCTTTTCTTCCTTTGGAATAGCCACGGGTAAGCTTGATAAAAAGATTGAATTTATCTATACTTAATAACAAAGAGAGAACATTTTAGCTTATTTTTTACCTATCCATCCTTTTTATCCACTTCTCCGTAACTACCAGATAATACATATGACTCATATTCATACAAGTTAGAATAGCTCACGTCAGACAGTTTAATTCCGAAACACATTGAATCATGCCTTCTGTATCTAGACCCATGAGCCGATGATCGATATAGAGTTTGATTCCCAAATGTATTTGAATCATGCCTTCTGTATCTAGACTCATGTTCGTATGAGTTAGATTCTAATATTAAAATATCTAGAGAGTCTGATTCCTATTTTTTCAGCCCTTTCGTGCACATTGGGAGGTTATTATGGTTTTCTTTCTCTCCACCACAACATCAAAAAATCGATATTAAAAAAAATCTGCTGTATTCTTTTCTTATCCAGCACGTAACCCTTTCATGTTCCGTTTTTTGACCGCATGTTCCTCTTCTCCATGTCAGTTTCCATTTGCGATTTTCTTTTATTCCTCTTGTCTCCGCTTCAGTTTATGTTTTTTGTTTCCCTTTTTCTCCAATTTCTCTTTCACGACTTCTTGTTTCTCTATTCGTCCGTTGTGGCCTTGCTGTCTCGTTTTTGTTAAACTAGATGGGGCCCCGCGCTTTGCCGCGGGAGAGGAGGGGAGGGGCAAAAAAAAAAAAAGGGTAGCGGTAACGGGTGGATACTGTTCCCCGAACCCGGTACTGTAGAGGCAATCCGGAACTGCAGATGAGCGGCAACCCGGTACTGTAGCTGGAACAGACCCGGAACTGTAGATGAGCGGCAACCCGGTACTGTAGCTGGAACAGTGATTGAACAGTAAATGAACAGTGCCTGACGGGAGAAACTAAAGACTATATATGATATATGATTTTGTTGTGCCTTGTGCCCAGTCTGTTTTTTGTTTTGACTTCAGTTAAACTTTTTTATGGTTTTTTATATTTTTCCTCAGTTCGTTAGTTTCAGTTTTGTTCATTTTTTTTTGTCATCCGTAGTTTTTGTGTATTTTTGTTTATTTGGTTGCACACCTTCCGTTGTTTTTTTTTTTCATATGTTTCTCCACTGCATGGTAGTTTTCTCTTTTAAACCATTGAACATTCTCCATTACATAACGATTTTAACAATTAAATTATTGTCGTAGTTCTGATTACTAAAAAAAGCTTATTCTTACTAAAATTTAGATGGTGCCATATAACATGTTGGATCAACTAACGACACGGATAGTCAGCTCTGAGCACCGACGGCATGCGTTGGTCTCAATTCGCTAGTACTAGCATCGAGCTATAAACGTCTCTAATAAGGTAAAAAAAAAAATCCAAGGAACTTCAATAAGTAAAGTAAATAAATCATTATACATCAAATTCGAGCTAGCTAGCTACTGGAATCAATTCAGGTAAAAGCAGAAGTGAAAATTTCTGCAACCAAACAGGGTTTAAAATTTCAGGCAATACTTCGGCCTTGTTTAGTTTCATGCAAGTTTCACTGAAAGTTGCAAGTTTTTCCACTCTCTCTCCATCACATCAATTTCTACCCATATATATGGAGCATTAAATGTTAGTGAAAAAAATAACTAATTACACAGTTTTGTTGTAAATCACGAGACGATTCTTTTAATCCTAGTTGGACCACGATTGGACAATATTTACCAAATACAAACGAAATGCTACAGTTGCAACTTTTTTCCAACACTTTCCATCTAAACAAGGCCTTCCATACAAGAGGCGTTAAATCATTCTCAAGATTTGATTTCAAACTCAAGTTCACAGCCACGAAGAAAAGATAATACTGATTCAGTTACCGTCTGACATAGGAGCCCAATAAATTAAACATCAACAGCAAGCTACTAACATCAGAGATAAAAAGACTACTAATTATTCCTGATAACAACGATCCATAATTAAAGCATTTAGGCCTGCATGCGGAACAAGAACAGCAGTCACGCACTGGTAATTTGAGGCTCTCTTATGCATTTGACTCACTGGCTCCTGGTTCCTCATCTGCAGAAACTGCTCCCAGCGCTGCAGAAAAAAAAAACACACACACACACACAAATAGAAAATATATATGAGGAATCGACGGAAACAACGAACATTCAGTCCATGCTAATCAAATAAGGGCAATCAAATTGTCTCCAATTAACGAACGGCTTAATAACAAACAACACTAAAACTTACCCATCATATCCACGACAACATTAATTGAGATGAACTCAAACTAGTCCAGATCTAGGAACATCTATCCATCTCTGATTCATATTGGTATGATGTTATGAAGTGGCATTTGCATACGTAGATTATTCAGAAATATGTATCATTTTAAGATTGGCATGATTGTTTAGTTTTGGACCGTAGAAGGTCATGTTTCAGGCCTCCATCTATATATAGAAGATCAGAAAAATACATAGGTTGTTGTTATCAATCGTGTCTATTCAGAAAATATACTTTTGACAATTCCTGGCAGAAAGTATATGGAAGCTGCTAACACGAATATTCTGCATAATATACTGATTGCTCGGTTTAACATTCCTGGCAGAATATTGATTGCTCGGTTTAATGTCATGAAACTGCAAAATACAGTGACTGCTCTTGAAGAATTTTCATCACTACAATTATTTTCATGCTTTAGCTGAAAATTGTAAAAGCGGTTGTCCAACTTCTGCCAAAACTTTGACAAACGTTACAATATCAACGTTGAAGTATTTTGAATTTGTACCTACCTAATAAATATAGGTTACCGTGAGCAAACCATGAGGAACATCATATCTCAAACCATTAAGAAATCACCAAGCTACTTCAAGTGTAGCTTCCTGAGGAGCAGCCGTCTACTTCAAGTGTAGCTTCCTGAGGAGCAGGAGCAGGATAGAGGGGCCTGCAATCCTCAGGTATGATTTGCTGACACGCGAAGCGTCTCCCATTTACATGCCAAGAGATGCTGCCATCCTGAAGTTCATCTACCACCATCACAATGTGCTCGTGGCTACCGAGGATGGCAGGCTAGGATTTGCCTTCCTTCTGTTCGAGTCTAGTCGTCTTCGAGCCACTCCCACAGGCGGCAGGCTGCCGGCACTGCACCTGTGGTCAAGGGTGAACGACGACAGCCCTGATCCTGATGATGAGGATGCAGGATGGGTACATACCGGAGTCATGGATCTTGGTGAGCTACTCCAAAACGAGCAGAGCAGATGGACCCGTGTGCTCGCCTTTGCAGACACTGGAGCTGGTGGAGTCATTTTCATAAGGTCAGGGGATAGGCTTTTCTCTCTCAATCTAAAGTCAGGGAGCAGCAAGGTGCTAGGACTAGCCATAGGAGGGAGCTTTGGCAACGGTCCCCTTGTTCCCTACGTGAGCTTCTGCACTCCAGGTACATATGTATTCAGTTTCTAGTTTTTCCCCTTTACACGATTAATTAATGATTCTCTACTGTTTAAGCATGAAAATTATATGAATGGCAGATTATTGCATATGGTTTCAAGAGCAATGAATTGAACAATATGTGCTATTTCAAGTGCGCTTTCTGAATCTCATGTAAAAAAATGGATTACTCCTACTGTCCTACACATATATGCATTTTTTCTGTTGCTACGGACCATACATGAATTAGCTACTTATTATCCATATATATGTAGTCAAATAAGGAGAAGTATAATCATCTTTACAATGTGTATATATACACGGGACACGGCAGGAGTGAATCCTATCTACATTGTTATACATACCTAGTTCAGCTTCTGCTTCTCAAAAAAAAAAAAAAAAAAAAAAAAAAACCTACTTCAGCTTCTACAATCTAAATATAGCGTCATGCCAACCAATAAATGTATGTTCAGTCATCTCTAGTATATATGCTAATGTTGATAACATCGTATTGTAACATCTGGAGTAGTTTGAGTTCATCCTACTGTTGTGGATATGTGACCGATATATAACAGGATGATAAGACAGTACTGGTTTTCGTCAGCCATTGGAGACAATTTGATGGCTGACCCGTGTGGATTGAATGTTCGTCGTTGCAATCTATTTCTCATATTTGGTATTGGTGTTTTTTCTGCAGCGCTGGGAGCAGTCTCCATAGATGAGGCACCAGGAGGCGGAGAGCCGAGTGCATAACAGAGAAGCTCAAATCTCACCTGTACGCAAGGTCTTCTGAACCCAGAAGGAAATTATTAGGACAGACATGTCGTCTGTAGTAGGATAATTTAAATAATACCCATGTTTTTGCTGCTGCTCTTGTTCCGCAGACCTGAATGCTTTGTGGAGCTCTGGTGTCAGTAATAATTTAGTTTTCTTTTTCTCTGAATGGTGGCTTGTTCATTCTTGGGCTTGTCTGTGTCTGTAAGATGCAAACTGAATCAGGACTATCCTCTCAGTGCTTGGAAACTTAAGTTTAAGTAATCAAATTATGAGAATGATAGTGTGATTCCTCTTGCATGAAAGTATGATATGAAATTTAAACTTGGTTCGCTTCTGAAAGTTTTGTCGTCCTACTTTTGCATGGAACCAGGGGAAGGATAATTGGTAGAACCAATAGGGATAACGTGGCACAACATTGAACGGAAAATGTTGCATTAGTGGCGTTTTGGTTTATAAGAGCAAGGGAGGCAGATATGGATAGATAAGAGTAAGCATACAAAGGCTGATACCTGTGATAGGTAGATATAGATAGATAAGAGTAAGCATACAAAGGCTGATACCTGTGATTTTCAGTCAAAAATATGCTAATGCTTGGTTTAATTTAATCAAGGTTCAGACTTATGCAGAAGTCTTGAAGAATTTGCATGTCCTGTTCACCAGATTGAGGTTATCATCTGCAACACCAGTAGGCTTTTTCATATTGCAGAGAGCATGCTCCACATCTCTTCAGTAATTTTCATCAATTATTTTACATCCTTGCATTTGAAAATTAAGGGAGGTTTCCATCTTCAACTAAATTTCAGACAGTTGTTACAATATCTACGCTGGAGTATTTTGAGTTCAGACATAGCTAGATCTTACGTTACCATGACCAAATCTTCAATCAGAAGATCAATTAAGCAACGACGACCCCAGCGCAAGGCATGCAGCACGTAACTGGAGTGGTAATATAGCATAATGCATTTAAACTACATCATTTTTTACTTTTATATAAGTGTACTAATTTAAAGTGAATGTACGTAGCTCGTACATTTTTGTGCTATTTTTTTTGGTTTTCTCCTTGCTCATAGTTTTTGGATTTACTTCCAGAAACAATTAATACATGCACTTTTAAGCGTAGATACGTTCAATAGCATATATATAATTGCAACCAAATAAGAGAAGGATATTATGGATATTTATTATATTTATCCATCATAAAAATTTTGTCAACCAAATGTTTTACAAATAAAACAGCTTGAAACTAGAAGAAAAAAAAACGTGCTCCACCAATGGATTAAAGCCTAACCATAAAGAACCTTAGAGCAACTCTGATGGCTCCCATCCTAGATTTTATCCTTATTTTTTTGGCAAAAACAGAAAAAACCCTTCTCCAATAGTTTCCCATTCCAGGTTGCCGTTTATCTCATGTTGGCAAAAAAAGGCCTCCGCGGACGCATATATGCGCGCTCAACTTCGCTCAACTCCGCACGTGCATCCGTTCGTATCAGAAGAGGTGGAAGAACATAAATATAATTTTGTTTCTCTCTCGGGGTTCTTGATATAAGTTTTCAAGAGGTGGAAGGGCATAAACATAATTTTATTTCTCTCTTAGGGTTCCTGATGTAAGTTAAATCTAGGTTTGGCAAGTGAAATATACCAAACTATTGCAGATGAGCTCTTTTTTTAATTGACATATCTTTTTAGTAGTTGACAAAACACAAGATTTGCCAAGTAAAATATAGAAAACCGTTGGAAATTCTCTTAGGTTGTTTTTGATAGGAATTTAATTTCTTGTAGATTCGTTTTGAGTTTAATTCTCTTAAGAAAGTTCAGTCTATGCTTTATATGGCTGCAATATGTACCTGGTTTTGGTGTGTCTTTATGTAACCCTTCTTGATTAATAAAGCTTAGCCTAGATTCATCGTAACAAAAAAGATTTTAGATACTAGTGAACTAATAATTAGTTGAGGCTTATATTAGTTGTTGGTTCACCTACTAGTCCACCTATTTGATGTTCGTGTCTATACATTAGTCAACTAGTTGTTAGTCCATAAAATCCAAACAAGACCTCAGTGGCACCACCTTGCGCGGCAAGCGATATAGTTGAGGCTAGGCCCCACCGAAGGAAATGACACATCTGCTCCACCACATTTTCAGGTTGTTTCTTTGCTCGTTGTGAATCATTTCTTATGCGAGGAGCCTGTTTGTGGTAGCGACCACGTTATAATTTCTCCTATGACAAACCGCTTTTCCTATCCTACTTAACTTCTGTCCGGATCTATAGAACAAGCAGTTAGTTGACTATTTGTCTCCTAGGATACACAAAACATGCAGTACTAACGGTTACTCTACATATTAATCTATATAGCTGGAGCTAATATAAGGCGTACTCAATAATAACTTGCAAATAGCTAGCTAAGCTAAATGAGCTTGGAAATAATAAAAAAAGAGCATTATGCAAAAAGAGTTGTTTTCTGGAAGACTATGCTAGACTAGCTATTGAGGAGTCACTGACTTTGACCGTCCTCTTTGATAAGCAATATAATTCTTTTTGGACTAGCTATTTTAGAACCACTGGGACGCCGGAACAAGACTAGTTTTTAGTCCATCCAGCTAAAGACCCTTAGCAGGTTAAGACTAGCCTGCAAGCATGGTGCCATATAACATGGTGGGTCAATTTACTTGTACTAAAGACACGGGTAGTCAGCTCTGAGCACCGACGGCATGTTGGGCTCAAAATTCGCTAGTACTAGCATCGATCTATAAACGTCTCTAATAAGGTAAAAAAATCCAAGACACTTCAATAAGTAAAGTAAGCAAATAAATCATAATACATCAAACAAATTTAAGTTAGCTACTGGAAAGTCATCATCAAGTCGGACTGCGCACAGATTGTGACCGCACTGCGAAGATCCGAGATCGACAGGTCGGTGATAAGTCGAAGAATCATTGAGGCTAAAGGTCTTGCTTGCCTCCTAAACAAGTGGAAGATATATCAAGTGAAGAGAGATTGCAATCAAACGGCAAATGCTTTAGCTGGATTAGCTAGACGTAGTAAACTTTCTGAATTTTGGATGGGGCAAGCACCTGTGTGTGCTTGGGAGCCGCTAAATACTGATTGTACTAATATCCCGTCTAGTTAATAAAGCTCTCTCTTTACTCGCAAAAAAAGAGCTAGCTACTGGAATCAATACAGGTAAAAGCAGAAGTGAAAATTTCTGCAACCAAACAGGGTTTAAAATTTCAGACAATACTTTCATTCAAGAGGCGTTAAATCATTCTCATGATTTGATTGCAAACTCAAGTTCACGGCCACGAAGAAAAGACAGTACTGCAGATTTTTTTTTTCTCGAATACGCAAAAGGTTTGCGTATCTTTTATATTAAGAAGAAGAGTTTAAACAACCGTACACCGCACCCTAGCGAGCGCCAAAGGAGGTCAACAACACAGCCGTAGCCGGACCATCCTAACTAGAGTTTGCGTGGTTCGATATTACATAAAAGAGACAACCAAATCGACGCGGCTACCCGACCTAGGAGGTGGCCTTACGCTTTCGCGGCCGCCTTGACGCCTCCTCCCCCTCGTCCCCGAAAAGCGCCCGTAGCGCCTCAACGTTGGATGCCGTCATGGTGTCGCTGTAGATCTTGTTGTAGGCCTCCAGCTCCAGCGCGAGACGGCGCTGATGGACCCTGGGTGTAGCCCATGCGCCGCATGGCGAGAACCTCACCTCGTTTGGAAGCCGGTATTCGAGAAAGGGGCTGAGCTGCCAACCGCCTACTCCGCCATGGTAACGCTGGCTTGGGAGTGGGCTGCTTGGGGGGCTCGCCGAGCAGAGAAGGCTCCGTCTTCCGCAGCACTTTGTTGGTGAAGCAGTCGAGGCGGCGCTTGAAGGAGTCGTCGATGCCCCCAATCTCCTCCGGCGGCGAGCTGGAACCATCCGCAGGGGTCGAGACAGTCCCAAAGCCTGGCGGGTGGCAGTGCTCCGCGCGTGTCTCCGGCGAGTGCAACTCCCACCGAGTGGTCCGCGGGGGTGGCGTCCGCGCTCACTGGTGGGCACCCCCGCCTGTGCCGCATCCACCGGGTGTGAGCCAGCCGTCAGCGGGACCTCCGGCTGTGGGACGTCCACCGCCGTCGGGTCCTCCGGCTGTGGGACATCCACCGTCGCTGTGTCCTCCTGTGAGGCAGCCGTCGATGGGTCCTCCGACTGTGGAACGACCAGTGTAGGCGCGTCCTCCTGCAGCTGGGGGGGCACGGCAGGAGTGAAGGGAGCGGCATGCGCCTCCGGCGGTGGTGTGACCTGGGCGGAGAGCGATGCCCCGAACTCTTCCCACATCGGGTCCACTGAGACCTCGCAGACAATGTCGGCGGCGTCCACAAGCGAAGCCGAGGCGACGCTCGAGACCGTGAGCGAGGCTGCGAACTCCTCCATCATCGGGTCCATGGAGACCTCACGGGCGGCAGCCGAGACATCCGAGCCATGTGCAAGTAGAACAAGCTCGAAAAAATCCCCGGTGCCTGCCGTGCTACCCGATGCCGCAGCAACGTCGATGGGCTCGCGGGTAGCTGCATCGGCGTTGGAAGAGTCGTGCCTTCTCCGTCTTCTCTTCCGGCGCTGCCTCCGGTGCCGCTGCTGCCGCCCTCGGTCAACAGGCTCGGCGTCAGCCCGCGTAGCCCGACCCCGCCGGGCCAACGTGGGCTGTAGCTGAAGGAGGTACCCGCCGCCGAGCATCGAGGCGGGGGGCGGCGGTGCTCATCATGGTTCCACCAAGGTCCGCGGACCTGACATGACGATCCGAAACATGATTGCTCGGCGCACGCTCGCCCGCGCGCCTTGGCTGCTTGCAGTCACGCGCGATGTGTCGAAGGCCCTTACACCGCAGACAACGCTGGGGCAGCTTGCAGGTGGCCACCCGGTGCGCGGAGGAGAGGCAATTGAGGCACTTGCCATGGAGATCTACCGGGATGGGTCTCGGTGATCGACGACTTGCTGGCCGACCTCCGCGAGCTGGCCCAGGTGGCACAACCGAGGCAGTCGTCGGGCGCATCTCCTGCCGGTGGAGGATCTCACACCACCCATCGGCGTCGGGGGCGGAGACCCGTCGACGGCTGCCGAGGCGCTGGCGTGCCGGGTACGGCCCTCCACGGCCGAGGCGGCATGCCGTGCACCAGCTGTGGTAGCGGCCGACGACGCTTCCCCTCCTCCGACCAGCACCCCGGCAGCCCGGCACCACACCGCCACGGTCCGAAGGCCGGGGCTGGGCGTGGCGGGTGGGGCATCGCAGGCGCAGTGACGACCGCGACGGGTGCAGTTCTCGACGAACCGCGTCCAGGTAGGGCGCCGAGGAGGTTGGCGGCGGTTCCACATCGGAGGCGTCGATCAGTTCCTCGTCTGCCCAATGCCGCGCCTTGGGCCGTCCCGCCGTGCTACCCTCTGGTTGGAAAGGGGCGGCATTCGGGGACAAGGTGGACGACGGGCTTGGAGCGGGGGCAGACGGGTGGATGAGGAAGGCGTCGAGGCCGGCGCTCCCCCCAGCCGGAGATGGTGAGGACGCCCACGCAGCACAACCGGCGCTTGCATCGATGCCGTCGTCCTCGTCGACATCGTCATCTTCGTCTTCGCACTCCAAGACATCCTCGATGAGGACCGGCGGCTCGATCTGCACAACCTCCAGCCTGGGAGCCGAACGCCGCGGCGAGCAAGGCATCGGGGCCAACGAGACCGCGACAGCTGGGGGTGGAGGGGCGCGGCAGGGGGGGTCGTGGGGGCGGCGGCGTATTCGAGCCGCGAGCGCCCGCAGACGGCGACGGGCGACGGCGACGCATCTGCGTCGCGGGGCGTGGCAGGCAGCCGTGGGGGCCCAAGTCCGGCCGCGGGGTCCTCGGCCGGCCTCGGCGGGCCTTGGGGTGCCGGGCGGCGCGGAGGGCGCCTCGCCAGCGCGGGGGAGGCCGGGCAGGTTCGACGACGCTGCCGCTAGAGGAGCCCCGTGGCGGTGGCTGCGTGGGACGAGGGTGCCGCAGAGTCGGGTCCCGGCGTCGTCGCCGATGAGCGCGTGGGCGGGCTGCGGGCGCCCCCTGCGCCTGGAGTGGAGGCCGCGGGGCGGTGGTGCCCGTCGGCGGCGGCGGCGATTCGGGCGGGGAGGGCCGCGCAGGCGCCCCGCGCCAGACCCCACGGCAGTGCCCTCGCGCTACTGCTGCGGCTGGCGTCGGTGGCCGCGTCGGCAACCCGCCTTGCGGCGCCCAGAGCGAGGCGGCGCGGGGCGTGGAGGACCTCTGGCGCCGGAACTTCGCGGGGGCATCGGGGTGGGGAGGGAGGGGAAGGTGGAGGTGGAGGTGGAGGGGGGTTGTGGGCGGGGCGGGGCGGGGCGCCGGCGCCTGGGTGGCGGCCGGCGCGCCGGGGGCGGCGGGGGGGGGCCCTCAGGGTCGGGCGCTAGGGTTGGGACCCCTTCCCTTCCCTCCAGTACTGCAGATTCAGTTACCGTCTCACATAAGAGCCCAAGAAATTAAAGAGCAAGCAACTAACATCAGAGATAAAAAGACTACTAATTATTCCTGATAACAACGACGAGCCATAAAGCATTTAGGCCTGCATGCGGAACAAGAGCAGCAGTAACGCCCTGGTAATTTGAGGCTCTCTTATGCATTTGGCTCACTGGCTCCTGGTTCCTCATCTGTAGAAGCTGCTCCCAGCGAAAAAAAACACAAATAGAAAACATGAGGAATCGATGGCAACAACGAACATTCAGTCCATGCTAATCAGATAAGGGCCATCAAATTGTCTCCATTTAACGGCTAAACAAACAACATTAAAACACTTACCATCATATCCACGACTACATTAATTGAGATGAACTCAAACTAGTCCAGACCTAGGAACATCTCTGATTCATATTGGTATGATGTTATGAAGTGGCATTTGCATACCGTAGATTATTCAGGAATATGTATCATTAAAGATTGGCATGATTGTTTTGGACCGTAGAAGGTCATGTTTCAGGCCTCCATCTATATATATGCGTATATACGCAGACGTAGCTAATTCAAATATGGTCTATACTAAGAAGATCAGAAAAATACATAGGTTTGTTGATATCAATCGTGTCTATATATTCAGAAATTATACTTTTGACTAGGCCATTGTTTTCTCCCCTGGCAAAAGTCAAATACTTGTATAAGCTAGGTTTCCATCCTGCTAGAAACCTTCATGGTGATGCCTTAATCTATTCCATATCAACACACATGCATAAGTATATAGATGAATGAATTAATTAAAAACATTGGCAACAACTATCATCGGACTAGTACTGACTGGAGCATTATCATTACTCAATCAAAATCTAGACATTGGCAAATTAACTAAAATATATAAGTATAAGCTAGGCATGCCAGGTTGTATGTATATATGTACCTGGGAAGTGGAAGCATGTGTACGGCACAAAGGAGTAAGTTCCCCAATGGATGCCGACATCAAAATCCTTCTTCATACAACACGGTATGCTTTCTTCTTCTACCTTTTTGGCCTGGTTCAGCTTCAAATCAATAGTGAAGAAGACCCCATCACGCGTGGCAATCAAAACATCACCGCGACTGTGTACACACCCAAGCACATAAGGTGAGGTCGAGAGCGCATCAGCAGGAAGCAAGTTGTGGAGCTGAATGACCCTATCCTGTGTCCACACCGCATCGCCTTGCGCACCGACGACCTCCATCGACCATAGGTGGAGCTCGAAGTCATCCTTTTTTATGAACCTAATTTGCCTTGCTCAGTGGTGATGAGTGTAATCCGCCCATAGCATGTAGGAGAGATGCGAACGATGGAAGTCTCCTGTGTGCCCAAATCATACTTGAGGATTATGTTGGTGACATACGCAAACGCGAAGTAGAGCGCATTCCCCAGCAGGGCAGCAGGAACAGCAGGCACCAAATCCACAGACGGTCACCGGGCGGCTGAAAACTGATGGTTGGCTCCCTCCATGCACCAGCGTCGGATGAGTAAAGTGAGGTGAACAGCCGCCCATCCTCACAGGTGAACACGAGGACGACGAGAAACGGTCCGTGTCCGTGATGGCAGTCGAGGTGGTCGCAGGTAGTGGTGCCGGCGGCGGCGGCAGCGGCACAGAGGACTGTGACGGTAAAGGTGGCCGGCCACGGGAAGCGCTCGTCTGCCACCTGCAGGGCAGGTAGTCCCAGCCACTCACCAGTGACGGGGCACCCAGACGGCGAAGCGCACAGCACGGTGGACCAACGGAAACGGTAGAGAAGGACATGACCGTGGCGGGCGTCGAGCGCTTGCCAGCCGCCGAGGTGGGCGCGGGGCAGGCAGGCGGAGGTCGGGACGAGCCAGGCGCTGCATGGGCGGTCTGGCCCTGTTCGCTTCTACGGGATTGAACACCAGGATTGATTTCTAGCCGGATTCGTTACTTTAATTTGTATAACAACCGGAATTATTCTAGCCAGGAACGGACCAATCCAATGGAAACGAACAAGGCCATAGCTAGTCTACGCTCCCGGGGACGCTGCAGATGAATCCCAGCATGGGAACAACGCGGTGGAGCTCGCGGAACCGGCGCCGGAAGGCATGGCTGGCGATGAGGCGGCACCATCGCTTCTTGACGAGTGCAGCGCGGACAAGGCTTGCGGCACTGGCGGACGCAGCATATGGACATGGGAGGCTTGCTGCCACTAGTACACACGCACGCGCACGCACACCACTAGTACACGCACGTACACATGCAAAATGTTACACACAAAATTTTATGGAATCAAAAAATATATATCAAGTACAATGTTATAAAATAAAAAATACTTACTATATCAATCATTAGACTGTGCATGCATCAATCAAATCTTTTTATCTATCCTATTTTATTAAATAATAAATTAAATAAATATATATTTCATCTATTACCTAGGTGACCGTGGCCATCTGATCAAAATAAAATCATGGCTCTTAGTCATTTGGAGGTAATAAAGGACATCCACTAGAGATGCAAAGATATTGTAGTTTCAATCTCCCACGGCATTGCTTTTGCTTCGCGCGCAGCTTCAGATTGTGCGCCAGAAAGGCGCTTTAGGTTCATCTTTATTATCACGGGCAGCACCAGCCGGGCGGGGAGCTTATGCCTTCTCTTTTTCGAGAACACGGAGCGTGCAGGATCATCCTCCTCATGCATCCGCCTTTAATCCGTCTCTGCGAGGTGCGAGCGCTTGCTTTTTTATCTTCTGATCTAGCATCTTCGCACGAGCTTTCACTAGCTGATTTAACATGTCTAGCTCCGAAAGATCGAGGCAGATTATGTTCATTGTTCAATGATTTTTTTTTGACGGCAAAAGACTGTGGGGGAGTTCCCCACAGTGCACATTTTAATATATATTAAAAAAGAAGAATAAAGAGAGTTCTTACAAACCAAGCTTAACTAAAGGCGTCGAGCCAGACACAGAAGGCTGACTTTAAGTCCTCTCTAAAACGAACAGATTGTAAACAGCATTGATTTTTGAAATTCGAAAACCAAATGTCTAGGGTTGGTTGCCTCCTTTGAAAGACTTGATCATTCCTTAGCTTCCATAGCTCCCAGGATGCTATCAGAGTTACTTCAGAGAAAAAAGGCAGGGCTGATGACTCCCCACCCTGTAATATCCTGTCCATCAGCTGCAGTGAATTGTCCCAGGCAAATTGCAACTTGTCCCAGCAGGCTTGTGCAAATGGGCATTCAAAAAACAGGTGGTCAACAGTTTCTTCTATCCCTGAGGAGCACATGACACAGGCAGTAGTACCTTGAATCTCCAGGTTTCTCCTTCGTAGCATAGTCTTGGTGTTTAACCTATCCACCAAAACTAACCAAGCAAAGAATTTGATGCGGTTGGTGCATCTGGACTTTCAGACCGCTGTGAAGACAGGGTGAGCTTCTACTGAGCTGTAAATGTGGTTATAGAATCGCTTGGAGGTGAACTTGTTTCCCCAAACTGGGATCCATTGGTCGGCCACCAACTCATCATATGGAATTTGCAGTAAATGATCTTGTAGGTCTTCAAATTCTTGGAGGGCTTGCTGGGACAGGGGCAGGAAGAAGAGGTCGTCCAGGTATTCAGCTTGCATGACTTCCATCACTGATATGTTTCTATCTGCTGCAAAGGAGACTAGGCGAGGATATTGCTGAGATAGCGCTGCTCCTGTCCACTGATCGTCCCAAAAGGTGACTGAGGATCCATTCCCAATCTGACAGGTAGTGACAGTCCAGAGTAGAATGTTCAGTCTGAGCACGTCCTTCCACCAGAAGGAGCCCACCTCTCTAGTAGAGTGAGGTATTCTATTTTCATAGTATTTGTGCTAGACCAACTCAACCCAAGGAACATTTTCTTCAATGATTGATCCGGTCCTCCTTTTTTCGGTATCCCTGCACTCAGCAAACTAAAGAACAGCTAGCAAACCCCCTTCACTAAGCAAAACATGCTTAACCCCCTTCACTAAGCAAAACACATGCATGGCTCATCAGTCTACAGCCAGCCATTATTCTGAGCTTGTGGATTGTTAAGGTTCGTGACACCTGGATTGTTAAGGACCGTGACACCTGGATTAAAGATCTGAGTCGCCACCTAATTAAATCAAAGCTAAGAAACGAAGTCGGACACGTCGGTTCGTCCCTATGGCTACATTAATCCACACATCTTTCGCCAAAGTTACATACAGTTGGCGCACTCATCATCCGAACTGGATCCGGGTTGCAATTCGACAAAAATATAATCACTGCTGCTTCCTTCTGGCCGGCTGGCCAAGGCCAATTGGAGACACCGAAAGAGCCACCTGATTTGGCGTTTCGCCGGACAAATCAAAAGTTTGATGAGGACACTTTGAAAATAGACAGAATAATCAGTTCATTCTTTAATTTTTTTAAGGTAGTTCACTCTTTATAATACTAGATATATATAAATTATATATAGATATGGACGGAGAATTAGCAAGGTAGCCATGGGACAAGAAACCAGCTGTCTGTTCATGTCGAATCTTTTGCTCTGACCCTATACATGGATCGGAGCTATCATATGGAGTCTGCTGTCTTATTGATACCGATCCTAACATGATAATGACAGTACTAAAACGATAAGCTTGTACCCCGTGATATCTTTTTTTTTTTTTTTCCTTTTGGTTGGTTGGAGAATGCAAATAATGTAATGCTCCGATAACATATACATTCCATTCCACATTGAAAGACAGGGAGCAGGAGTGGACTCGAGATCCGTCGTCGAGGGTAGTTTTATCCACCCAAGCAATCGGCGGCCAAATTGATCAAAGCGACCTGATCGTGAGTCGTGACCCTATTAGCTACCGGTGGTTGATTTCAGTGCGTTCAGGTCCCCAAAATAAAGGAGCTTGCGATGATAATATAAGAATGTCATTTGCAATAATGAAACAGAGAAAGACCGCACGACCAGCAGTCTTGCGATAGGGTTAAAGGCTAAAAGGAACACAAGCCTGCCACCAAATCAGTGCAAGATCAATATCATAATCAGTTTATTATGTCGGAAGGGAAGGGACTGACGACCCAGCAGGTGCAGGGCGGTGGAGACTTTGGGTCTTCGTTGTCCTATCATTTATCCTGGGCGAAGTTTCCAGCTTATGCACTGCACGCACTGTAACTTTATTATTAGTTTATTATGTTTATGGCACTGTACTACAAGTCGTTGGTGACCTCTTTTGCAGTACTCGGCCGGTGTGCTAGCTAGCTTGACTGACTTGCATAGCCATAGATCGAGTCATCGAGCATATAGCAAAGCACGCATCACGGTCGCCGTCCAAAAGTAGTTATATCGTCGGCACCTTTAATTTCCTTATCAGCTCATTCATCTCTGCGTGATGACGATGCGGTCTGTAAAGCGAACGATCGATCTGTTTATGTTCCCTTGCATTGGACGCCAACGTCCAACGACCAAAACGCTCTCATCGTCCCCAACAGCTCGCTCACTCTCCTCTCTCTCCTCTCTCTCCCAACACAAAATTAACGCTCTCGTCGTGCCCAACGGCAAACACCGCTTCGCCTCGACCGCGACGATCACCTCACCCGTACGTGCGGAGGTAACCGCTGGCCAGCTCGCCGCCGTCCCTCCAGAAGCTCCCGCTGCGGCTCTCGAGCGTCGGCGGCCGCTCGAGTCCCGGCGGATTGGTGGGCACGCTTCCCGTGTCCACGACTCCACGTGCGCGAGGTGCGGAAACCGCTCTTCTCTCTCTCTCTCGCTCGCTCGCTCGCTTCATTACTGCTATGGCGGAAGGTTCTAGGTACAGTTCGGTTCCCCCCTCATCCTCTGCCTTGCTGCGTTGCGAGGAACTGATGGACGGACGGAATCATCCTTCGTCTGACTGACGCATGGCTCCGTGGTATTCCGCGCGCGGGCCGCGTGGTTGATGTCTTGTGCTCCGGCCCTTTCTACGCATGAAACAATGGGATTGGGACGAGGCTTCTGAATTTCCCAACTGAATAGGCGGGCGCGGTTGTGCTCGTAGGTTGGTCTGGGTCGTGTACAGTGTACTCGGCTCAAGTTCTAGAAGATTCTACCAACCTAGCTAGTAGTGCGTTTTTTTGGTGGACAGATGACTGCTGTGTAGTGTACCAGTTGCTTTATTGGTGTCCCTGATCATCATGTTGCCAGGTTATTGAGCGCTGCATGCGGGCACGCTATTGCCATGTGCGCCACCACATCCATATGAACCTGGCCACCCGGGTGTGCCGCAGTCATGCGCACCAACCGGGCATGCGCTAGCTCCTTGCGCACAACTACCCATGTGTGCCTTCGCCGTGCGTACTAGCCTCCTCGCACGTAGCTGCCCAGGTGCGCCACCATCTTGCTCATTGCCCCTCATGAGCATTCTTCCTTTAATAATTCCATAATATAAATTAGTCTAAAAATAGCAACCACTCAAAGTAATATATAATAATATCATAAATTTTGATATGCCAGTGAAGTATGATCATTCTTCCTTTAATACAATGCGTGCATCCTGTTTTTTTGAAGGGTGAATATCGCCGCATGGGAAGCATGCATCGTCGCTTGGGAGGAAGTGCAATATCAACAACCACACTGAGAGATGTATGGAGGAGTCCTAGGGGGGAAGTGCTCCGCATCGAAGCATTAGCACTGGTGGCGATTGCCCTATCCTTCTTGGTTCTTGTCTTTGGGTCTTGTCGCCGGTGGTCCAATCATTGGATTGTTCAAAAAGGCTTCTTGGCTGCACAAGTTGTGTCTCTGTCCCTTGGGACTTACAGCATTGGCCAAATGCAGTCTTCACCTATAAAGAGCGAGATGTATCCCATATGGGCCGTGTCCGTGCTCACCATCTTTGGCGGCATTGATCCGGTCACCACCTATATTGGGCTTGACTATAAGAGCCCACTGTTGAAGATGGTATTCCAGCTTTGCCTCTACTATGGATATGTCCTGCTGATGAGCATCTCAACTATGTCCAGTGGAATTGTTAAGGTAGCCATCTACGTGCTGTCTGCCATCACCTTCGTGAAAGGCTTTCACAGGTCATTGCCTTTTGTGCATCAACGTACAACACGCTTGTCCATAGGAAATATGTCTCTCTATCCAGAACCAGCTGATTTAGCAGGTGGTGGTGATAAGAGTCTGAAACTCCATTTAGCTGGTTACTTACCAGTAGGCGATTTCTCCAAATCATTAGATAGTGTCGAGGAGATCACAATGGCTGACATACGTAAGCTACAGTGTAAAGATCAGCACACTACCAACGGCATGACAATTGAAGACGTGTGCCTTGGCTACTCTCTGTCTCATTTGTTGCAACGGAGCTTCCTTGGGTTTACCACTAGTATGGAAATGCAGAGAAAAAGGGAGCAATTCGATAGGTTGGTACAAGACGGTGGCCATCTTGGTACCATTATTGACTATAAGCGGACCTTGAAGGTGGTTGAGGTTGAGTTGGCTTTTCTCTACGAGGTCTACTTCAGCAGCAATGAATTCCTGCATTTCTACCAGGCAAAAACTGCTAGTTTCTGGGCACTCGTTTCATTCATTGCGATATGTTTTCTCGGGGCAGCGGCGGCTGTCATCATCCCTACTGGGGCGGGAATGGCTAGCGGGCACAGTAATACTAGCTCTGCTACTGCTCCTGCCGCGGGTGCTGGCACCACTCTGGTGATATTGGTATCCCTGTCTCTGCTGCAACTGGTGCAGCTGATCCGGTGCTGGACGTCAAATTGGGCGATAGTCTCCTTTGCCTGCGAGGTGGCCAGTAAACAGGGAAATCCGAGCCAGTTGTCGTGGATGATGGTATTGAGAAAGTTCCTGGTTACCCGGATGAATAATTGGTTTGACAATAAGTACCTCTGGCAAGATAAGCTCGGACAGTACTCAATAGTTGATGGAGTGGACGTACGAGTACAAAGCTCGGTGTCCTGGATATGGATATCACTTATTTGGTTTGGCAAGTTTGGAGTACATTACGTTATGATCGGGCTCAAGGAACTCCTCGGCAGCAACACCACCAACACGGAAGCTAGTTTTCGGTTGCACGAGGATGACGATGTGAAGGCATCCATCGCTGAGTTCCTGGGCCAGATCAAGAGCACAAGAATAGATAAGGCGTGGGCATCCTTGTTTGTGCAGAATGGACTAGAAGGCATACTAGAAGACCTTCCCTATTCCACTACTGCACTACCTCTCCAGCTGGAATTGGAACTGAAAGACAGCATGACCATAACTACTCCTATGGCCTCGGATGCCTACGCGTTCACTTACCGTGTCATGTTATGGCACATTGTAACATGCAAGTGTGAACTAGTGGAACAGGAGCAGGCAGCCGCCGCCGGCGGCAGCAGCAGCAGCAGAGAAAATGACAAGAATCGGCGCGTGGCCACAGCCCTGTCCAAGTATTGCGCCTACTTGGTGGTTTCGGCGCCAGAGCTGCTCCGTGGGCCAGTCTCGGAGACAAAATGCGCGTTCAGGCACTCTATAGAGCGGAGCAAGCAACGAGGCAACGATAACAAGGTTGAGAAGTTGGTGAAGCGGCTTCTGCTTCTCAACGAGACGACGACGACGACAACCACCCGGCCCAGCAGCTCCACGGACCACTGGAAGGTGTTGAAGCGTGTATGGGTGCAGACGTTGCTCTATGCGGCGCCGTATGGTGATGTGCAGGTGCACATGCAGCATCTGTCGCAGGGTGGAGAGTTCATCACCCACCTCTGGGCTCTGCTCTACCACCTCGTCATCGACAGCTGGTAAAGGGAAGAAGCTCATCAGCCTGCGGCATCCGCATCAGAGTGGTCGAGCGAAGCAGAAGAGAAGCAGCAGCAGAAGAAGATGCAGGATCGGAGAGTCATCGAGGGAAGCAGCACAAATCCAAGAGATTGCTTGATTAATTGGTGCGGTGGCATTCATTAAACATTCGAGACAAAAGGATTCAATTCGTTCCCTTACTACAACTTCTTAATACTCTGACTGTCGAATCGCATACTCCATTCGGCTGCTCAATCTTATTTCAAGTACTTATATTTACTAGTATTATTACTTGTTCGTGAAACGAACCTCCTTTATAATTCATTCGTTTGGACTGCTTGTTCATCCGTAGAGCATCTAGGCATGTCGCTTACTGTATATGTTGCCATGTTCTATCCATAATAATTATATTCATACAGGATCTGAAATGGCTCTTGTTGGACATTTTTCTTTTCTTAATAATATACGTATCTCTTCTCTACAAATAAAAAGAACAAGAGTCTGAGATTTACCTTCGTGCGGTAATTTTTTTTGGCGTTATCGCTCTGCCACTGCGTGCGACCCGACGCGCGACTTCCTTCCCCGCGATCGCCGTCATCACGCACCCGGACGCACAGGAGTCGCCAGTCCATCATCGCGCAATCACCGTAGTCCCGAAATCACCGCACCCTCATCTTCACCCGCGCCGGCGCTAGCCCACGCCGTCGCACCCTCATCTTCACCCGCGCCTGCCCTTTCCTACGCTTGCCCACGCCGTCGCACCCGCACGCCTGCACCAGCGCCTCGCCCCGCCCGCTTCTCCGACACCGCTGCTAGGAGCCGCTCCCGTCGCCTTGCCTCGTCTCCACCGTACGCGGCCACGTCGGGGCCGCCGTGCCCTCGCGTCTGCACCACTTCATCGACGGGCACGCCACGCCGAAGCCCACACAACCGTCTGCTTGTCCGTGCGATCCCGCGAGTCTCCTTCCCGCACGCGCCGGCAAGTGGAACCTCCTCGGCTCCTTCCCGCGATCGCCCATGTCGTCGAGCCTTGCACCCTTGCTCTTGACGACGCCGTCGGTGCCCCATCCCTTGCGATGCCGGCCGGTCAGCCGCACGCGCACGAGGCCGTGTCCAACCACTGCCTGGCTGGCAGCTCACTCGCCACGGCCGCTTCCTGCAGAGATGGTGCTCGCCTCCCTCCTCTACGCCACCGGCACCATGCCATCCCAACCGTCCCTGCCCCTCTCCCTCTCCTTCCACCTCGCCAACACCCGTGACGCCGCGCCGCTCCTCATCCCGCAACCTCGACCTTGCCACCAGCAGGAACAAGAACAAGAGCCCGCCGCCCCTCGGCTCCATCTGGAATCAGGTCAGCCCCCCCTCACCTCGTCATCTCCATCCGTCCATCTCTCTATGTTTGACTAATGCTTGCATAAATTTCCCGTTCCTGATATCGAATGGTCGAACTGATTAAGTGATCTGGCCTATACAGATGGATTCCCTGTTTTGTGTGCCTTGCACCAGATGTATCAGGGGATGGGCAGGGACGTCACCGCTGCTTCTGTCGTTGCCATCCAAGAAAGCTGACGCAGCTGATACATCAAATCAAATCAAATCAGGGTGCCTCATGTACATAAGAGGTGATTATGCATGTGCGTATGATGCTACAAAACCTACTGAATCTCAATTGAGCTTCATTTGTCCATATGAATTCTTGTTTATTTGATTTTATATAATTACTACAGGAAAGCTACCCAAGACCATGGATTAAATCAAGAGTTCTTCAAATGTTCTCTGCCAGATTATTGATGCAGCTCCAAAACTGAGGTTGTCTACCCCTTTTAACTAGTAGGATGCCCCGCGCGTTGCTGCGGGTATGAAGTAAAAATGTAAGGAGTTTATAATGGTCGAAACTATGAATTAATACATACATATAAATGGATGTAGTAGGTCAATTGCAGAAGTTGTATCTATTGATATGGTATAGATTATTTGAACTGAGCATCACCCAAATTATCTCATCTATACGCATATTTTGGAGGACCACATGTAATCCATGTGATATGTAGTTTTGCTAGGTTTTTGCTTACAAACGGGTTTTTGCTTAGAAACAGTTTATATTATTGCAAAAAAAGTTATCGAAATATATCATATGAGGTCTTGTTTTGAAGAGTTTATTGCGAGAAACACTATGGTGCAATTGGATTTTAATTACGATACTTGGTTTAGGCGCTACGACTTTTTTTCTATTTCAAAAGAAATAGCTAGTGCGAAATAAATGAGAGTCTTAGTGGAGGTAACTCCTCTGATGATGTTAGTTGACATCATTCTTGAGCTCTCAACCAATCAGGATCAAGAGAATAGGCTAGAGAGGGGTTAAACATATAGGAGTTATAGATAAGATTTTTATGGTAGTGAAGTGACATGTATATCATAAATGTCATTTTTCTGTACACTAAAATTGTTATCGCTTTCCAAAATTCAATAGTGACATTGCTTTTCCTTAAAATGATATGAAACATTTGAAGTTCTGTTTTACAAAAAATGAAAAGCACTCTGAATCTTCTGAATCTATTTGGATGCAGCAGGGATCTAACGAGCAGATCAACAGAAAACAGGAAGCACCCATGTGCAGTGGCGTAGCCAGGATTTTTATCTAGGGTGGTCCAGTTCAATATAATTTTATAAGTTTTGTTTGACACATCAACATTTTATAAGTTTTGTTCGACACGTCAACAAACATCGTCGGTTCCTTGCTACAATACACAGAAGAGATAGAACCAATGAAACAAAATAGTGATTTTAATAAATCTTGATTCATTTTAAAAGGAGTAAAAAGGGCTCCTTGCTCTAGTGCATAAAGGAGCTGAAACCAAAGCCGAACAAAGCTCTATAAAACAAGGCCTAAATGTAGCATGTCATTGTGCAAATATATAATTTAAGACACATACATTTAAAATGTATTGTAAGTATTTTTAAAGTAATAACAAACTCTAAAAATTATTTAAAATAACTTACTAATTAAATACTTATAATACAATTGCTGAAATCCTAGGGTGGTCCGTGGCCCACACGGACCACCCTTTAGCTACGCCACTGCCCATGTGTATGGACATGGGCTCAGCACCATGACTGAAGTGAAGTCTTCATCACCGCCATGTCATGAACTAAGGTAATAGGTGTGCATCGTGCGCCTTGTTCATGTATTTTTCAGCTCCAAAGGTTGATAACATCTATTATTAGTAGCAGCACTGAAATTCTATTTTCTTACCATGAGTTAATTTTTTTGCGCTTTCCATTGTTTGATATTGTTAGCCAGCATAAGCTCAAATAAATGTAAAATAGACGCATATCATAGGATAATATATATTTTGTTATCTGATACAAAAATGCTATGAATTACTACTACTCTTGTGCTAAATATTATTTATGTCTGTGTTTGTCCCTAAATTCCTTGCCTTTTTCCATGTGACTGCACAATATTCCAGGCCCATTTTTTTTTCTTCTGAAATTCAAGTTGGTCAGATAATAGCTACTGCTACAGCCAGCAACTAAACAGAAAGGTCAGTGTGTAACAATTTGTACCTCCATTTGATATAAGAAGTATGCAAGCATTTGCCTAATCAAGGCTTACAGAGGCCATGCAATATTGAATGTTCTAAGTAGTATTATTTATCTCTCCTGAATAAATTTCAGTGAAATATCTAGCTTTATGGGATTCTTGAGGTGGCTGTCGTTCCGTCCTACTGGTCGCTGAGTGCAATAGCTTTATGGATGAAGTGAAAATGGAAAGGGAAAAACAACAGAAGGTTATTTGTATTCAGATCTGATCCATTTACAAATGTATCCATGTGTTATGCTTACTGTGGTGCACTAGCTTCGGCTTCAACTAAGCAGGAATATAACAAACACGCAAAGATTCCTTATCCCATTTCGAAACACTGAAGTATTACTGTAGATGAAAAGTTTGTCCAGGCTTCCGACAGTGGTTGTGCATTTGTGGCATGGTTGTCTAGGCTCCGAAATGAGTGTTGCGGCTGCTGCTGCAACGACCAATCCAGCAAGGTCACCAAGTTGCTTCAACACTTACCGATGCACAAGTTGGTCAAATGGGAACTTGTATTTAAGGTCAGTACATCTTACTCTGCAATATATAAGGATCCATGTATAGGAATTTCTCTGGTGTGATTTTTTCTTAGTTGTAAAAATATGCTTCACCAATCAAAATTTTTTTTTGTTATTGGGTTGTTTGCAGCTATATTAACCGGCAGAAACTGCTATGTTCATTTAACAGAGAAGAGTGTGTTGTATTAATAATATTTGGACTCATGTTAACATGGACTAAAATGGCTATATTTGTTTCCATGCTATTTAAATAGCATTATGTTCGGTATTTACAAGTTAAAGGTAGACGTCTCTTATCTCTCAACCCTAAGAAGGCCAGGCTGTAAATATTTATTATAATAGTAGCTTGTTTATGTTTTCTCCTGAAAAGACCGGAGTGATGGATATCTTTTTCTCTCCTGGCATCTTCTTAATTGTTTCAGTTTGTTGTTTCAGATAAGGTTACCTAGATCAGTTGCTTACCTGCATTTGGTATGGCCGCAACGCTTCTACAGGATAAGCACTTGTTTTTTGTCACTTCGCTTATTAGGTTTAGAACATTGTAAGTTTTCAGCTTCCAATGGTGATGGTGAGATTTGACGGCTTCAAGGAGGAGCTGGGCTCGATCAGTTTTTGGACTTTGGAGCTGGTCAACAATGTTGAAATAGAAGCTTTATTAACTGAAAAGGATGTTGGTTGTGGGCTCCCTAGGTCACATGATGGCAGCCACCAGAAGAAAACCGGGCTACAGCCTCATGATCTGGAGCAAATACTCATTGATCCTTGTTGCGTATTAATTTTATGAACATCTTTTTTTTTTTTTGTAATATTAATTACCTCAACAAAGTAATTTGATTGTGTTAATGTTTTTTAACCTGAAGAATTTCTTGAAAAATATTGCAAATTTGTGCTTGTACTACTTATGAGAATACGTACAAGATAACAAGAATCTTGTGTGGATCTTTTGGTAGTTTTGAGTGTGTGCTAATTGTTCATGTGTGATGAGTAATAGTTTTGGCTATAAACATAATTTTAGATCATCTCTAATGATACAACAAATGTTTAAACTTTAATTGTCATGGTGTTTTTTCTTTGCAATATTTGCAATATAGGGGCATATCAAAATTTCCATAGGAGGATTTTAACAAATGAGCAACGAAGTAACACCCAAACTAATGATCATATTGAAGCAACAAATGAACAATGGTGGGTGAAACATGAGGTCTGAACAAAGAGATAAATAAAAAGATAGAAAGAAATTGTCGGTGCAACGCTGAATGACTACTCTAATTAATTGACATAAAAAAATCAAAGTATATCAAAGTAAGTTTTGTCTATATGATGTATGATTGTATATCATGGGATTCTCTTCTATCTACATATCACCAGTAGCAACAAAAGCTTGTACAGGATGGTATGGAAATGCGATGGAACTTATTTGTGGACTTATTGGCACACCCTGTACAGTATTTATGCACTCTCATGATTGTGTTATTAATTTCACGAACTTTGCTTTTTAATTAAAAGTTACTTTGCTTTTTTAATTAAAAGTTACTTTAACAATGTGTTTTAGTAAAAAAAGTTTAGTTGTCCCGTAGCAACGCACGGGCACGTTTCCTAGTATACTACTACACTACAATGATACTATGTTGTATCATGTCAAGAGAGGAGGTGTACATATGTACCGTGAAATGGTGGTTCAGATTGAAATGAAGGTTAATTTGGAGTTGCAATATAGCCTTAGCATCATCAGAAGCAACGTGAATGATCCTTATAACAAGGAGACAGATTTCTTCTACCAGGCTTGGGTATTAACGCCAACCAGCAGAAACAATATGAGCACTATCCAAGAGAAGTGCACGTACACAGAACGCATTGCTAGCTTTTAACTGGATTCTTCAGATCAGCCATTCCAGTCAGCATCTGAACTGAGCCCGTCATCAGAATTGTTTGGCTCCGTCCATCTGTACAACAGATCTTCACTCATGAGTCCTGAAATTTAATCGAAATAACCTACAACGCTGAGCATACTGCAAGTTGAATGGGCCTCTTGCCCCCCTAGTGCCCCACCATGTGGCGTGTCATTGTAAAACTTCTGTTTCTTGATCTTAATACAATGATGTGTAAACCTTTTGTGTATTTCAAGAAAAAAAAATATTGGATGGGTACTTTGGACTGCATCTCTGTAAGCATGTTCCCCCTTTTTTTTTTGGTCAAATTATGTCAAGCATAGAGATCGAAACACGCAACAGAATCAAGTACTTTGACCTCCATTTCGACATTCGTGAGTGCATCCAAATAAAGGCGCAGGGACAACAATCCAACTGAACACAGTAAGGTTCTGAACTCTGCAGGGAAATCGAAGCCGATTCAGCTCTGCTGAGGCTAGAACGCTTACTCCTGCGCTGCGCCGCATCTCAATCGTGAGGCCGAGGAGAAGGCGATGCAGTGTGTGTACTCACCTTGCTCGACCCATCGATCGGGGTGAGGGAGAAGCCGGCGTACCGTCGGGGATGGACTCCACCGAAGCAGTGGGCTTCTCCACTAGTACACAAAAAGACCAATGCAGGCGGTGGTAAACACATCAGCACCGGGCGGATCTCGAGAGCCGCCCGGTCGAAGGCCAGATAGAAATAAATCATTTCCACTGGCGGTTTCTTGAGAACCGCCCGGTGGAAATGCAATTCTTGGCGGTTGGTTAAGCCAACCGCCCGGTAGAAATGGTCCATTTGTACTGGCGGTTCACCACCACAACCGCCCGGTAATAATAGTCCATTTTCAGCGGCGGTTGGCTTACAAACCGCCCGATAGAGAGTTTCCACCATTTTTTGAAATTAAAATGGAAACCTATTTATTTATATTGAAACTCTTGATAACATGCAATTATACTCTATCATACATTTATTTACATCAATATAGATCTTTGTACATCAAAATTGTATTATATCATACATGCATACTTCAATATAAATCCATGTACATCACACATGTATCATATAATTATTAATAATCGTTTCGACTAAGATTGAGGCGCCTAATATCGTTAGCGGTGTATATTCTGGCTGTCCCAATTCACTTTTTCGGATCGTGATATTTCCCTGTTGGTGGAATGACTTCTTTCATGATGAATGAGCGAGAGATCCTCAACTATGTTGTATAATGCTTTTTCATCGAAATGTTACTGGGATCTTGTGCATAAGCCTGAAAATAAAGTATGTTTATAATTCAACATGTTTTTCATAATTCAACATTACAAAACTTATAAATGACGGCTACTTATACCTTATCGGGGTTTTACGATGTATCGTCCTTGGTCTCTCATAAACTTCGCACACGTAGAACCCCACGGTGCAGGCGTTCCGGTGGTTGCTTGTGGCACTATAATATATAGTCAAGTGTTTATTTAGTTTTTGAAATTACTATATATTAATTAAACATGTATGATATGCACTTATAAATTTACGTACCGGCCAGTTATGAAGTATTTCCATCGGTTCTCCGGCTTTAGAAAGGTCATATGGACCTTTATTAATCTTATAATACCTATATGCCTGTGTTCTCGAATAGAATCACCTAATTATTATACAACTCTTATAGATAAAATAAAACATGCATATATATAGGCTTATTACCGTTCTAAGAGTGTCAAGAATGGTCCATAAGATTCACTATTGTAATCTTGTAGTCTAGTACCGGTGTCCTTCCTTGCCTAGGATAAATTATAAAAGCAGATCCAATGGTCCTGCGGGATCAAGTTTGTAATGAGGCATGTGTCATGGAATTCTTGACTTGATGTATTTAAACTCACACTTACCTAAAATTGTAGGGGGCCACTATGCATCGCTTTGTTTTTAAATTTTTTCATTGCTTCTCCTAGGTAGAGGGCGTATTTGGCTTCAAATTTCTTTTTAAGATCTGCTTTTTTTCACCTTAGCCTCTGCGGCCGTTAAGCCCTTCAAATCATCATGGCCATCACCGATAGTGAGCGTGTCTTTGCTCCTCGCATATTCTCATTGGGTTGAGATACCCGATCCTGTTTTCTTCATCATATGTCGTCGGACCGTAACGCATCTCTTCCCCATCATATTGCATTACGTAAAGAGCATATGTATTTGTTAGAGTAAGAAATTAAAAGCTTGTCGGTTGATTTATTCACCTCAATGTTAGTAACATGTGTATTTGTTAGTCACACTTACAATGCAAACACCGTCACGAGCTGTACATCAAGCCTCACGGAGGTTCATCATTAGCCACAAGTCCTCGAAGATGACCATAGCCTTTTCTCGCCCGGATGCAAAAGCATTTGGTGGTATACAAACGTTGATCGACGAGATCCCAGCAGGCGATGCTCTCATATACCAATCATGCATCCTTTTGATCCCTGGCGGGATTTGCTTAAGTTTCTCCCAAGTGAGAAGAGGCACGCCCCACGATATATATTGAGTTGGGACATTACGGTAATCATCCCACGTTGGCTTCTTTACCTCTATGATCTTCATTTTACTTTGTTGGCCTAACGCCGAGGCTTCGATGATGACTTCTCATGCTCGGCCAAGTCAACGACTTCGCTTTGTTTCGAGTCATTCCAATTCTGATAAAAACCTTGCCGTTCAGCGGTTTTCCTCTTTGGCTCGTCTGGCCGAAACCAATTTAGATGCCGAGAATTTCTTTGGCTTGGGTTTCTTCTTTTGTGGCTTTTTGGGCGGCGATGGTGTTGGAGTTGTTTTCGGTGTCTCTTCTGTCTTTGGCGGGGGGAGCGAGGGATGTGGAGTGGCGATGATGGTTGTCGGATAGGTGAGTTAGGAGGAGGATCATGTCTTTGAGGGTGAGTTTTGAGGATCGGGGAAGTGGCGATTCCTGAGTTAGCGGGGAGGCTTTTCGCCTTGTGTTTCGGGAGGAGGATTTGCGGTGTGTAGATTCTTGGGTTAGTGGGAGGCCTTGAGGAGGATGGCGGTGGTTGAGTCAAGCCCGAATGTCACGTCGAGGCCACGAGAATAAAATTATTAATAGCTTTGCCCGAGTGTCTCGATACCCTCGGGACCGGGGATTTCTAGCACGTCGTCCTCATATCCTTGGACGACCGTTGACACTTCCACCCTGCAATACTCTTACGGAATTTCTTTACGGTGGTAATCACGGCCGGGGATTGCTAAGCCTTCAGACTACTTCCACACGAACGAACATTTTTCATACCATATCGATGAGTAACTTACAAGGTGTTGGTGCAACTATATCATCCACTGGATAATGCTCCTTGGTTGCCGTAGGCGCAACACTACTTGGAAGGATTGGACCTTGGGTGGAGACCACCATCTGTTGATCGGGTTGTGTTGCGACCCGTGGCATCTGTGGAGGCTGTGCACTCATCTGCTGAACTGACATTACACTCGCTAATTCTGAATAAAGCGTGGATCGGTTTGTAAGCATGTTGGACATGATTTCTTTCACTTGTTTCTTCGCCTCTTCCTCAATGACATCCTTCATTGCTTCCTTGTATCATTGCGTTTCTTGTACATTTCAGCCCACTCATCCCGAATCCTTCTTTCCGGTCTAGCCTTGGCGAGGCGCCTCGTGCAGCGTCTGGATGCTCGGGGTTTCGAGGCCAACACTTAAGATGTCTTTCTCCCTTTTTCTCTTGAATTTTCCTTCTCTCTCTTTGCGTCTTTGTTTCAAACATCTTTTGTCTTTGCCTCTTGGATTTCATCGGGAACTCTAGCACCGATCTTTTTTCTTGTTTTGCGTTTCTTGCATATAGCCAATTCGCGCTTCTTTCATCAAGCATTTCAGATAGCACCGGTTCTCCTTTCTTCTTCCTTTCGGCCTCCTCGCGCCGCCATTTCGGGATATGAGCCTTGTAACCACGAGCCAAGATGGTGGTGGTACTTGTTCTTCTTGGCTAGCTCGAGTTAGCTTCACTCTTTTTCTTGAAGTCGGGATCATCCCTCTGTAGTTTGAAGATCTCCCAGGGGCGGATGTAATCTTATAGTACCTTTTTTCGGGTCTGTTTCTTCTTGGCATATTTGGTATTGAGTTCCCACCTAAAATTTCGAAAACGAGATTGCACACTTTGCTGAATGCATCTTGCATCACGAGTCTGGCGATCTGGTGGGAAAATGAACCTCCCCTACAACCGCCTCCATATCTACGTCTTTGTATCTTCGGCACATCATTCCATGTGCGATTTGTGATGTCAATCTCATCCCTAACTAAGAAGCCAATTGCGTTCGAACTTGGGCGGCACCTCTTCAGTGCTAGAGGCTCTCCTTTCATCTTGACATCGGTGACCCTATATGTTTTTTTCGGGCCACTTGTTTGTTCCTCTCGGCCTCGTTTTTCGATCACTCTGTTTTCTTGTCTTTTTCTTTGAGGTGGTTGTCTCTGTTGTTTTACGGCGGTGCATCACTTGCACGTCTACTTGTTCTTCCTCCTCGGCTAACCCGATCATTCGAGACAATACCTCCTGTGTCCATTTGAAACCGTAAGTACTACATTAAAGAATCCATAACTAAGTAC
Source organism: Chrysopogon serrulatus (assembly GCA_015844335.1). Taxonomy (NCBI): domain Eukaryota; kingdom Viridiplantae; phylum Streptophyta; class Magnoliopsida; order Poales; family Poaceae; genus Chrysopogon; species Chrysopogon serrulatus. The sequence continues at coordinate 41,402 of JADLZL010003193.1, read as the reverse complement.
ATATAGATATGAATGTGTAACTTAATATCGTTACCTCATCAAGCGTTGGATCATAGTGCGGGTCAATGCGCTCCGGACGACGAGTCCCATCTATCCGGGCTAGGATGCGGATCACTTGGACTATGGTATTCTTGGAATCTCCACAGTTGCTATGGTTGGGAGAACTCATCGACACTAAATACATGTAGAGAATACAAAACCCTAGTTAGAAAACCTAAGTAGGAAACCTAAGTGTAACCCTAATTAGAAAACTCTAAGTATGAAACCCTAAGTGTAACCCTAATTAGAAAACGCTAAGTATAACCCTAATTAGAAAACTAATTATAAAACCCTAAGTGTAACCCTAATTAGAAAACCCTAAGTAAAACCTAAGTGTAACCCTAATTAAAAACCCTAATTAGAAAACCCTAATTATAAAACCCTAAAGTGTAACCCTAATTAGAAAACCCTAAGTATGAAACCTAAGTGTAACCCTAATTAGAAAACGCTAAGTATAACCCTAATTAGAAAACCCTAATTATAAAACCCTAAGTGTAACCCTAATTAGAAAACCCTAAGTATGAAACCCTAAGTGTAACCCTAATTAGAAAACGCTAAGTATAACCCTAATTAGAAAACCCTAATTATAAAACCCTAAGTGTAACCCTAATTAGAAAACCCTAAGTATGAAACCCTAAGTGTAACCCTAATTAGAAAACGCTAAGTATAACCCTAATTAGAAAACCCTAATTATAAAACCCTAAGTGTAACCCTAATTAGAAAACCCTAAGTATGAAACCCTAAGTGTAACCCTAATTAGAAAACGCTAAGTATAACCCTAATTAGAAAACCCTAATTAAAAACCCTAAGTATAAAACCCTAAATATAACTCTAAGTATGAAAAACCTAAATGTAACCCTAATTAAAAAAAAAAAGAGTATTTACTTATATAGCGTGGAGGGAAGACCGATTCGGCGGCGGTGGAGAAACGATGGTGTACTCCTTTGGCGGCGGTGGAGAACGCGGTGGTGGAGAAGCGGTGGTGGAGCCCAATTCGGCGGCGGTAGAGAATGAGGCGTGTGCATATTAATAGAAACATTACAAGTATATAAATATTAATGAAATAAAGAAATTAATACATAAGCTATTACATTAACCCTAATCCGAAACCGTAGTGTGAAACCCTACTCGAAACCTAGTATGAATAATTAATCCTAAGTAGTATATGCATCTTGAATGTGACACCTACAACGATGAGATCTTTGGCTGACAACGGCGAGGCAGCGGTGGGGCGGTGCTTCGATGGCGGCTAACGAGGCGGTGACCGAAAACCCTAATATTATTAAGTAAGATGTCAATACACTATTCTAAAGCACTAAAATACATATATAAAGCAATACTTAATAATTGTATGAAACCCTAACTAAATGCTAACCCTAACTTAACCCTAACTAAATGCTAACCTTAATTAACCCAAATTAAGAAACTATATTATTTCATAAGCTATTATTTTATGTATTATTTCATGTATTAAAGATGTTTTATTACAAGTATTTTATTACTAGTATTTATTACAAGTATATAACTATAGTATTTTTTATGTATTAAAGATGTTTTAATTTACGTATTATTTTATGTGTTAAAAAAAAAATTAATACCTAAACTATAACATTAACTAATTAACCTAAACTAATACATTTACTAATTGGAAAAAAAAAAAAAAAAAAAAAAAAAAAGGGGCCGGCTGCCCGGCCCAAGGCGGCCCGACAGGCCGCCCCTCGCCTCCACCGCCCATTGCGGGGCCGGCGAAGCGGCGGCGGCTTCGGCAACCGCCACCACGCGGCGCCACCACCACCGCCGAAAAGAAAGCGGCGGCGCTTCGGGCTCCACCACCGTGCGGTGCTCCGGCCGGCGGAAAAAGCGCTTGCGGCCGTCTTGGCTGGAAAGGCGGCGGCGGAAGCTCACCGGCTAGCGGCGCGGCGCGGAACTCCGGCGATGGGCCGCGCGGTGCTCCGGCGATAGGGGCGCGGTGCAGCGCGAAAAAGCGGGGCGCGGTACTCCGGCAGCAGCGGAAGAAGCGCGGCGGCGGATCTTTGGAAGCGGCGGCGGATTTCGGCGGCAGCGGCGTCCTCCTTCAAAAGTTCGCGCCCACGGATTGAAAATGCTAAGTCCCGCGGCGAAACCTATTTATAGGGCGCATTTCTCTTGGCGGTTGGTATTGCCAACCGCTTTGTAAAACTTTCATTTCTGAGGCGGTTGACATTGCCAACCGCCTGTAAAAACTTTTGACATTTATTGGAGCGGTTGACATTACCAACCGCCCGGTAAAATGATTTCTGAGCGGTTGGTAATGTCAACCGCTTTAGAAATGGATTTTATATTATATTGTCTTGATAATTCAAAAATTCATAACAAATTATAGAAAATTCATAAAATAGAAAATGTTGACTTTTTAGAATCCTTGTGAATAGCTCTATGCATTAAAGTAATTATTTTTTCTGTATGTAGAAATTTTCTTGGAAATTAGTAGCAAATTATAGAAAATTCATAAAATAGAAAATAAAAACTTTTTGGATTCCTTGAGACTAGTTCTATATAGTAGTACATATTTTTTATTTTCTCTCTATGTAGATTAAAAACAAAGTAATTATTTTTTCTTTTCTCTCTATGTCTAAAAACAAAGTAATTATTTTTTTCTCTCTATGTAGAAAGAAAAGGACTTAAAACAAAGTAGTAGCATAGGTTACAAATTGTAGCAAAATAATTATTTTTTCTTTTCTCTCTAAAAAAAAAGTAACACCAAGAGAGTCATTCATGAGACACATATAAAAATATATAAGAGTAGTAGCATAAGTTACAAATTCTATTGCATAAACTATTACATGACAATAGAATCTATCCGACCACTGTTCTTCCTTCTCCATCGTGGCGGACCCGGGGTTTAAATTACGTGGAATGCTACGCTCAACGTTTAAATATCTTCGATTGATGGTGCGTAAAGAGAGACATCTCACTGAACTGGTTAGAATCATCTAGGTCAATTGCACCATCGGCTCCTAAAGCTTGTTGCTTTCGGGGAAGAACTACATGCTTCAGACTTATCGGTACTTTTCTTTTTCGTTCTTAGGAGCGATTTGTTCAACATAAAAAGACACATGCGGCCACGGGTTAGCAAGGATCCATGGGTCATCTTTGTAACCTACTTTACTTAGATCAAGAACTCTTAGTCCATGACTATCCACTTTGTGACATGTTTATCCTCAACCCATTGGCATCGAAACAACGGTATCTGAAATGCACCATAGTGTAGTTCCCATATGTCCTCAATGAAGCCAAAGTATGTATGGATTTCCTCATTTTCATCTATGGCCTCACACCGAACACCGCTATTTTGTGTCATACTCTTTTTTGTCTCTAGCAATAGTACAAAATGTGAAACCACTAATGTCATAGGTGTGCCATGTAGTGATCTGGCGTGATGGTCCGGTACCAAGCTGCTTGATAGTTTGTTGCTCAAATGTTTCTCCATCGGAAGATTCTGATCCATTAGCCAAGTGGTGAATCGATGTTTGTGTTCATTCATTACCCAAGCTTCAGTTTGCCCCTGGTTTTCATCGCGTAGCTGTTTGATATGTTGGTCGATGAAAGGTTCCATTATCGATATTTGATGCGGGGATGCTATGATGTGCTTCGAGTACAATATGGTAATCTGGAGGAATAAATGATTTTCGTCCCATCCTACCACATCCATGTAGCCTGCCCTCATGTCGAGACGGACGCAAACCTATTGCAATTTCACCTTTTAGGCAACTACCACGAGAATGGAGCAGCGGACTCAATGGCCTCTTACGTAGTGTACCCCTCTATCATGGCTGCCTCGGGGACGAGCACGAGTGGATACATAGGAATTTAGTATTGACATGAAACGCTCATACGTCCACATCTCATGCAAATACATAGGACCCGGTGCCTCTATTTGAGGCACCAAATGCCTACAAGATGAACCATTATATCAAAAGAATGATGGCGGCAAACACATCTCAAAAGGCTGTGACAACTTTGTCTCCACTGCGAATTCTTGAAGAGACTCTAACTCATCATGGTCGATTACCTTCTGTGATATTTTGTTGAAAAAAAAGAAGCACAACCTTGTGATTGCCATTTTTAAAAATGTTGGACTTATAGCCCTGATGGCAATAGGTAGAAAAGTTGTCAGCATTATATGGCAATCATGTGCATTGTAGTTGGTAAGTGTAAGGTCCTTCATCGAAACAATGGATCTTAGATTAGAAGCGAGAAACCGGCTGGAACTCTCAATTTCTTCAACCACACACAAATTGCTTCTTTCTCATCGTGTTCGGGTTGTAGCTTCTTTGCGGGGGGAGGTGGTACTTTCCATTTTCTGAAGAACCGGATGAAGCTCATGTTTTATGTCTAAATTTACCATGTCTAGACGTGACTTTAGTCCATCCTTTGTCTTGCCCTTCATATCAAGTAAGGTGCCAATGATGCTTTCAAACACATTCTTACGAGCGTGCATTCCATCGATTGCGTGTCGTGCGTCAAGGTCTTTCCAATATGGCAAATACTTGAAAAAAATTGACATCTTCTTAAATGTAGCCCCTGGGTTGGCTTGACATCCTTTCTAGGTTTTCCATCTATTGTCTTTTTTTCAAAAAGTAAACTTGATATTTTTCACTATCTCAAACACTCTGTGACCTTTACTTGTTACCCAATGGAGCGGTAGACTTTAGTTCATTTGAATTATCAAAGTATCTATCCATCTTTCTTAAAAGCGGTACTGTGTCCTTTTTTTTTGATAAGTAGCGCCGGGTGTCTCATGTACACTAGCTTGTTGGATGCACTGGGGACACATAAAAGGTTTCATCTACGCATACTACACAACCAACCTTTCCCTTGAATTGACCTGATAATACAAAGAGAGCGGGATAATCGTTGATTGTAACAAAAATAATTGCTCTCGAGTGAATGACTCTTTCTGTATTCATCCAACATGTTAACACCTGTGTCCCATAAAGTTTTCATTTCCTCCATCAAGGGCTCCAAGAATACATCCATGTCAACACCAGGATGTGTAGGTCTAGAAATAAGAATGGTTAGCAGAAGATATTTGCGCTTCTGCAACAGGTGTGGAGGAGGTTGTAGATAGTGAGGATCACCGGCCAAGTCTTTGTGCTTCTTGCTGCTCCTTTCGGCGAAGGGGTTCATTCCATCGGTACATAGTGCAAACCTAACATTTCTTGCATCCTTAGCAAAGTCAGGGTGTTCTTTATTGAATTTTTTCCATTGTTTGCCATCAATTTGGATGTCGAAGCTTTCCATCATTTTTGTGCCTATTAGAAGCATGCCAGGTCATAAGCTCTGCATCCTCGGGTTAGCAAACAAACACCTCAATCGATCAACCACCGGAAGGTACCACATCACCAAAGCGGGGAACTCTTCTGCGGGCAAAATAATCTACTTCTTCTTTTTTCTTTGTTGCTTGATTTTAAACCCTGTTCAGTCTTCTTTCTCTTCTTTCCTTTGGAAACTGAAGTTGTATTCTGTTCTTGTAGATAATCTTTTTTTGTCTTGTACCGACTTGCACCACACTTTGGACACTTCTCTAAGTCTGCGTAATCACCTCGATATAGGATACAATGATTTCTGCATGCATGGATCTTCGTACACCCATAGTAAAAGCGGACTGATGAGCTTCTTAGCATAGTAAGTGTTAGCAGGCACTTTGTTCTCTTTAGGAAGCATATCTCCAAGAGTACTCAATAATGCATCGAAGCTAGCATCGGACCATCCAAACCTAGCTTTCAACATCAACAACTTTAGCACAGACCGCAACGTCGTGAACTCTTTGGTACAACCCTTTGTCTCATCATACAATGGTTACATTCTTTGCCTTCCTTAAGGCCTCCATACCTTTCATAAAGAACATCGATGGATCGGTATGGCGACGCAATAGTGCAGCCATGAGTTCCAAGTCTTCACACCCTTCATCTTTCACTTCATCCACCACTTCATCTTCGACATTTGGCATATCGGGGTTGACTCGATCTTGTGTCTCATGTATGACCTGGCATCCATCGTCAACAAGCATATCAGGGCCATTGGAGTTGATGTTCGCAGGGGTTGTATCTGGATATGGGGTAGAGCTACCCTCTCCATGCTTTGTCCAAATCAAGTAATCATTCATAAATCCTCGGCGGAGCAGATGAGAAAATATTGTTTGTGTGTCGTCAAAGACCGCAATATTTTTGCAATCTACACAAGGACAAGGTATGTACTTCGTCTGTATTCTCCATGCATGCATCTTAGCGGCATCAATAAAGCTTTTGACCTCTGGTATGTATGATGGATCAACTCTTGATAAATTATACATCCAGAATGATCTCTCCATCGTTTACCTATATATATAACGAATTCATTATAATCTATGTATTTTAATCAATAAACCTTCTAATGTGGTATGTATGATGGATTTACTAACCTTTTAATGATCAACAACCTCCTCTCTGTAATTAGAAAACCTCGTCCTTGTATATTTCTCAAATTATAGATGTTGAGGCCTAAGGTTCCCTAAGTATGAGAGAGGAGGCATGACAAATAATTAATCAAATATACCAATAAATTGAAATCCAATAAAAAATTTTACTTAATTAAGCACTAATCCCATCAACAAATTAATACCAACTAAAATAATATAACCAACCAATTAATTGGACTTAATTATGGCAAGAATAATTAAATACTTCTTCTTCCTAAATAAATTAAACACTAACAATTATCTAAATAAAAATAATTAAAATTAAATCTAATAAAAAATAACCCTAGCAAGTACATAAGAAACAATCTTCAAGTTCTTCTCTCAAAATGAACCTATTCATGCATGAATAGTGGATAGGAATCTTTAATTGAGAAATAATTATAGCAAGAGCTAAGAGAGACATTAAAATCCATCTTGAATCACCATATCTAATCAAATAGAGAAAACCCTAACTTTTCCCCCCTCACTAATGGTGAAACCCTAGATGCAAAAAGTGGCTACAAATGAGCAATATTGGCTAAAGAGATGCAAGAGAGGCATAAACTAACCTTTTTTAGCAACCTCCTTCCAAGATTTGAAGATCAAAACCTCCCCCTTGTATTTTAGGAAATCGGACCTCCAAATCGCCAACAATGGAAGGTTGGCGTCGAATAACTGTCTTTGTTCGGGGAGGAAGAAGGGGTATTTATAGCAGACCTAGCACTGGCGGTTGGCTCGACCAACCGCCCGATTAAAACAATCAACTGCGGCGGTTGGCTAAGCTAGCCGCCCGTGTTGATGGCTCCATTATCACGGCGGTTGGCTTAGCCAACCGCCAGGCGATAATAATGCACTATCGCTGGCGGTTGGCTAAGCCAACCGCCCGGTGATAATGGAGCCATCAGCACCGGGCGGCGGCTTAGCCAACCGCCCGTTGTTGTTGTTTTTCACAGGCGGTTCTGAAACCGGGCCCACGTGATTTTTAATACTGGGCGTCCGTTAAGCTGAACCGCCTGTACAAATAAAAAAAACCTGGCGCCAGGAGAAATCATTTCTGTACTAGTGCTCGCCGGTGGCAGCAGCCACATCACATCCGCACGCGCGGCACGACGAGGAGGCGAGCAGGGACGCTAGCTACCTCGAAATCCTGAACACAGCCATGTCCCGCGCTTGCCGGCCGGCGGAGAGGGTCCCACAAGAAAGTGGGTTTGGGCCGTTCTAAAGGCAGGCTTCTTTGTCATGGGCTGTGTAGCTTAGTTAACATTTTAATTATTTTGGGGTTCCTTATTCTGGTGGCAGCTACAAAAATCCAAGCCAAAAAAAAAAAAAGAAGCTAAACTGTAACATCCCAGATAATAATAAGCAAATAAAACTTTAATTATATTCATCATCATGCATAATCATTAATCATTAGGGCATAAATGCATTTCATATGCCAAGAGTAGCAATGCATATGTTGCATATATGGTGTTTCAAGTGTTTCATGAAATGTTAGTAACAACATCAATTAAGGTTCTTTGTGGTTTTCTGGTTTAATGATTTGCCTAAATAATTAAATTTTTTGTAAATAAAAACCTTGTAGAAGAAAGTGTGCCCTTTGATGTAGAAGCAAAAGTAGGAACCGATTTCAAGACAAACATGTTTCAATTTGAACTCCAAATTTGAATTCAATACTGAATTCCACACTTAGCTATTTTGTCCAAGTTTTGGAAAAACATTAAACAAATTCAATTTTGGAGAATTTATTAAATCATTTTTCATGAGTAAAATTTGTACAACTTTTGTTTCATTGGTTAGTATGAAGTTTGTACTATGAAACTATGCAATTGGTTGTCTTGTTTGATGATTGGTTAATCACTATTTAATTGCTTAAAATTTGAAACAGCAAAAGGATTTTTAAAACTCTAAATTCAAATTTGAAAATTTGAATTTCAAAAACATTTGGAATTTGGCAATGGTTTAAAAAGCAAAGTTGTAGCTCTCATTATTTTGAACAAATTTTATTTTGGGAATTTTTTCAAGTTGTTACATAAAATTTGGAGTAATTTTGAAAAAAAAAGAGAAAGAGGGGGAATAGCTACAGATAACCCTGGCGAGTCCCCTGCTGCCGTGTCATCGCCATGGGTAATTTGGCCGTGTTTTCGCGGAGTTTCTCGTGCAGGCAGGTGCGTGGCAAGCTCGCGCAACCACTGGAAGTCGCCCTCACCTTCTTAATGCCCGCGCCGGCCGTCTTCCTTCTTCTTTTCCCTCTGCCGCCGCCGTGCAGAGCCTCTCCTCGCCGGTCAAATTGGCGCAAGCTCCACCGCCGCACTGGCCATCTTGTCCACAGCTCCGCCACCTCCCTGTGACGCTCCCCAGCCACCTCTCACGGGCTATCCTCGCCGGAGTCAGCCACGCGAGCTCCATCTTCCTCGGCAACGGCCACCGAGCGCCGCCGAGTCCGCTCGCCGTGCCTGGCCGTCTCAAGGCGTCTCCGGCCGAGCCAAGCAGTGCCCTAGTTCTGACTTGAGCTCATGGTTCCCGTCGGCTCGCTCCCGAGCACTATACCACCACCGACGCATGGGAACATGCGCTTGCCGCAGCGAAGCACCGCCGCACCCGCCTCCGCCACGACCATCCTCCTCCGCTTCGTCTCGGCCAAACCAAACCACGAGCAGCGAACCGCGGTGAGCATTCTTAATCTTCCCAGGGCTCTGTTGCAACCAATCGTGGCCTGCAGTGGCTCCCCGCCGCCGCGCCGCTACTCCGCCATAGCCGCCCCCATGCCTCCGCCGGTCCCTAATCTGGCCGCCTAGCCCCCGGCGGGGTGCGCAAGACTTCGTGGGGGTCACGTTGGTGACTTTCCGGCACCGGCTACCTCATCGGCGGTGAGCCACGCCTCGACCCGCCGGCGGTGTCGCGGTCAAGGCCAGAGGGAGGGGAAGAGTTGACCAGGCCCGCTCGTCAGTGATAGGGGTAGGGAAGGGGTGAGTGAGAAAAGAAATTCAGTCATTTTCGATTTCCGGAAAAAAGGTGAAATGGCTGATTTTTGTTTATTTCATATTTAAATAATTAGGGCTTAGAAAAATATGAAATAAATTTCTTTGTGTTCCACATGATGAGTAGTTTTATGGAAAAATATGTGTTTAGCATGTCACTCACTTTGGTCATGCTTAATAATTCCATGTTTTAATTAATAAATGCATAGTGTTTAATTTTTGTAGAATAAAATAGTGATCCAAAAATCATGAAAAATTAGGATTAAGCTTTTCATACTAAAAGTAACCTCCACTAAAATTTGGGCATTGTTTTGAGCAAATTTACTTTAATAATTAATTTTCACCTTGTTTAATTACCATGGAAATAGTTATTAAACTCACTAATTAGCTAATTAGTTATCTTATTAATTGTTGAAGTGATTTGTGGCTTTGATTGGAGACCTTGGATCATCAAATCCTCCCTGGTCCAAGGCATGGTCATGTGTAACTTGTAGTAGAGTTGCTCACATGATTAGTAATTAAATAAGTAGCAAAGATAAATAGAAAAATGCTTCATTTAGGAATGCTTCCATTTGATATTGGTTGAAGACCATGAATCATTCAAACTCTAATGGTCCATGGCTTGATCATGCTTGGTTAATAATAATCATGATCACATAAGTAGTTAGTAGTTAATTAATTAATTAAAGCTAGTGCTTCACTTAAGTGCTTGATTGCTTTTAAGGATTGAGTGAAGACCATGGGATGCTTCACCCTAGTATTCCATGGCAATGGCATGTTCCATTTCAATGTAATTTTATCCACCATGATTACTTCATTCTTAATTTTGACATGTAATAAGTAAATACTAGTGATGGACCCTTGATTACATCTTGTCCATGAAGGAAAGTTGTACTCAAGTTAAATAATGCACTACTGCTTGTTATCATCCATGTGTGTGTGTTCCATACATCATATTTACTCTTTCATTTCATTTAGAAATGCATGTGTAGATTGCATCCAATTGATAACATGCTTGGTGAATAATTAAACCTGAGCTGCACTGTGAAGGAAAGTTGTACTCAACTTTCTTTAATTTGTATGTCTTGCATCACGCATCATGTTAAACATGTCTTCAAGCATGCATCATTCCTTTACATATAGTTTACGTGCGCCGCCCCGCCGCCACCCCGCAGCCTCGCGTTGTGCCGCAAGCGCTCGTCCTGCCGTGTGGCGTTGGGGCTCTCCGCACTGGACTCCGATCCGGCGCCGCTGGCTGCACGGGGGCGAGCTGGCGGCGCCCAAGCGGCGGCAGATTGGAGCATCGGCGAGTCTGCTGACTGGAGGGCCGGCGCGCTGACGACGCCGCGGGCATCGGCTTCCTCCTCGCTGCGCTGGAGCGGCTGAGCTAGCTTGCTTGCTATATAACTTCTTTAGATTTCTCCTTTCTTTCTTTCTTCCTCTTGTTGCATTGCATATTGGCTGATCTTAGATTGCTTTGCCGTGCGTTCGCAGACGTGGTGGAAGACGGTGGCAGGGGCGTCCAAGATGTTTTGGAGAGGCACCGGACCAACCACGTCCTGCACATCAGCGACATGGTCTGAGCACACAAACCCGCCCACGCAATCCGGCCGGCACTTCGATTCCACTCTCTCGTCGAGCTCTCTGCTCGGATTGATTGCTCAAGAATTTAATTCGTCGGATTGACCATTCATTTAAGAATTATATTAGGTAGCAGAACAAATTGGCAGAGAACAATGAGGGGCTCAACTTTGCTAGCTTTATTGTGCATGCAGTGCAAGTTCCTCATTCCCTGCCACATGCCGCCAGCGTGATTTTCCTTGTGTTCGTTCGTGTTTTTTCTCTGATGACGATTCATCGTGTCATGTCTGCGACCAGGTTGTAAATTGAAGTTTGCAAACTACGTTACCAGTGTTGCGTTGTGCTAAGAAATGGATTTACACCGTTCAGTGTGCTGTTTATATTTACTTCTCTTATTATTTACTAGTATAGTGCCCGTGCTAACGCTACAGCTTTATTTGGATGTACAAATTAGAACCACTCAAAGATATCATAAGCTAATACTCCCTCAAATCATATGTATCATTAGCACATTGCATATTGCATACTTAATAATAAATAAATATCCAGTTAACCAAGTTGTAAGTTCTAGTAGCCGTGGGCGTGCGAGTCTCTTTTAAAAATAATTTCTTCAAAAAAATAAAGACAACTTTTAGGAGCCAACTCCGTCGACCCATGCTAACGGTACATCAAAATTTTGTACATACACATCAAAATAACCAAAAGACAATAAAACCTTTAGTCATGTTTTCTATCAAATCATCGTCACCAGGACAAGTCTTCGAAACATGATCATTTTCCTAACAAACTAAGATTTGGCTGAATTCACGCCAGGCCTACCATGCATGATTATACTCCTTCCATTTTCTATCTTCACAGATTTACGTAAGTATGCAGAGGCCTGGGTGGGCATCCTCTTCTCCACGTCGGGCGTCCTACTGCTCTCCTTGAGGTACCTGGAGATCGTGACTGGCGAGAACTTCATCTACAGTTGCTTCGGCATGCTGCTTGAGTTTATTGACTTTCTGATGATATGTGGTTAAGATAGGTGCATATAAGAAATTGCTAAAACGAACATCTAAATCATCCAATCACCTGCCAATCAGATCATAATAAATCTACTCTCCATTGGAGGATACGCTCTGCACAATTCAATAACGGTAAACCTCGATGAGCAATGAGCCAAAATGAAAGCATCCGTTAGTGATTGAAGAGCTTAGCTGTAACTGTAGTGTTTGCATGAACAAGATCCCGCACCAGTTGCATCACCTTCATCCCACTTGTCTCGATTCTGGTGTAGCCAAAGTTGTAATCATGGGAGTTATTCTGGTCCTTGGATAATTAATTGATCATTACAACAACAGTCAAGAAAACCAAGCGCCGGCTTTTCATCGTCCACAGCTCACTGAGGATCCACAGGCGCCACCAGCACGAGTAGACCAGAAAGAAGCACGAAAGAGTGTAGTAGATGACTGATCTGCACTGTAGAATTGATGTAATAACTGAATCACTTTGGTTGGCAACTGACACTGCTCCAGCATCCACATGCCAAAAATAATAAGGGCTAACACAGTAACACCAAGCCACATAGGGGTGGGGCTACATTAGAAATACACTAATGACAACATGTATAGAGAACATTCGAATGAAGCTTCATTATCTTTTCAACACCTTGGTTGCAAGCATAGACCAAAGCATCAACAACTACTAAGACTACATTCTAAACAAGCAGATCCCTTATAACAAAGCTTCATGAATGAAGTGAGAGTTAGCAGTAGCTGCAGCAAATCCCAAGTAGGAACCCATCTTCAACTCTTTGCATTTATCTACGTCTAGTATTGTGGCAGTGAACACATCACTGTAAGTAGAAGCGATCAGTGACGCTTCCTCCGCAAGCACAACTGAAAGGACAAAGGATGACTACAATAAGTATACTACTGGCAATAAGTATACTACTGACAATAAATCTATGAAGGAGAATCAAAATTTGATGAAAGATCTACTGACCAAGGGTAAGTACATTTGCAGGAGAGTTCACAATCTTCTGAATATCACACCTGATGAAAGGTCATTAGCATACTTAAGTTTCTGATCCACCTCAGCACCAGAACCCAGTCCAATAATATCAACCTGTTTCAGGTGCACCTTTTTTGATTCAGACTTGTATTTGCTATCCTCAAACAACCCCATCACGGATATCCTGTGATTTCAGAAAAAGAAGCCTATGCAGGAGAATCAGATACGGGAAGCAATTGCTGCTGCAGCAGTAAACTTGAACTCATCCTGCGTCCCTGAATGATTACAATTTCTTGACAGCAGGGTATGTTGCCTGCAAAGAAATTTTGTTCGTTATTAGCATGTATGGCCATGAAAGGCATTATTCGTTTAGCTGTACATCATGAAACCTATATTTTCTTTTCATGTCACCATTGATCCATCTTTGTGGCAACTCACAAACAAAGTACCTTATCTATCCTGGAGATTTACTGGATTCAGAAAAACAGCAAACATCAATATGTTCCTAAGATCCTCCATCTACAACTAATGTAACCTTATCTATCCCGGAGAATCCAAACCATGGAACCACTGTGACCTCAAACAAAAAAGGAAAAACCAAATGGATTAGCACAAATAGTGTAGTGCCCATGCTAACACCACGGCTTCATTTCAGGATATTTGACAGTTTGAACACTCAACTATACAACAAATAATATAATTTTCATGATTATCTGATTGGCCCAACTAAGCACACAGTTAAATAGATAGTTTGGACTCTCACCCACAAATTAAATAAAAAATAAGTCAAAATCTTGTAAGTCTTGTGGAGCAAGCACTCCATATTGCTAGTAGGCCTCTTTCAAAAGCTAGTAAAGGTGGAAAAATGCGCAGGAAAGTGTTACTACTGAAGACCTCTATTTTCTCAGGGAAAAAAAAAGCAAAACCTACTTCTCAATCGGGGCTAGCAGCAATCAGATTGATTGAGAATAGAATAGCTGATGCAGTGATATTGAAATACTACATGGTAGCTGTATTTCAGTTCCTTATTTTACTACCTAAAACTGGTTTCATGAAAACCTGGAAATACATTCAATATTTTCCAACCTCACCTTGGTTGTGTCGGCAAGCAGAGAGCATCAATGGCAGCGTTGATTGAGGACCAGCAACAGGAACTCACCATGCTGTCCTTGCTCGCCAACATTCGGGTATATGCAAATTAGAACTGAAATATATACAGTAAAAAAGAAATTCTTTCTTTCACTACAACTCTGATGGCTACTTCGGATCTCATTCATGTCTCCTGATGGCCAAAATCAGTGACGGAGATTAGTTGTATTTCGAGAGAGGAAAAGTTTAAGATTTGATGTTAAGCATTGGACCACAACTTATATATCATCTTAAGTTACTGCTAAAGCTTATGAGAAATATCAGCCACAATGCAGTTAATAGCAATCGCCAAACGAAGTCTGCTGTTCTCTACCAGCAATTTGATGCAAGAGAAATATGATGGTAGTATCAGATCTACAATCTGTGAAATCCATGATAGAAAACAAGAAAATGGGAGGATAAATGATGCAATACCCATAAGGCAAATAACATAAACCACAAGTCAGCATTTAGCAATAGGAAGCTTGAGATAGGATGTTTTGGCTCCTAGACAATTTCATGCAAGAAAGTTAAGAGCACCTTAGAGTAGTCAAGGGCATGAGATTCTGCAGCTCTTGTGGTATGGATCCAACAGCATTAAGTGTGTACGTCTTCCTACATCAGCAAAAGAAATTACCCATCAGCTCATGCCATCTCAAGTCTGCCATGTCAGGTATAAACACAATAAGGCCTATGAAGCACCGCCACATCCTCCAACAAGCATTTGGCTTTTTGTAGTGACATGTGTTCATTAGCGCACCTATGCTTATTTGTAATAGCATGCGAGGTGAGCATTCCATCGAGCACCTGACGCACGCGCATGTAAAGAGAGGTACTCACAGCTTAATGACGTGTTAGACAGTGGTGTTCTGGACCGAAGTGGAGCAGTTGCACTTGGTGGCGGGATTGAAGCCGGGGTTGCCGTCAATGACGGTGCCGTCCGTGGCGGCGCCGATGCAGGGGTTGCCACTGGTTCCATGGCGACGACATTGTCTAGCCAAGCCTGGCGAACACCACATTCACCGCCGCTGCTGCAAAAAAAGGGGTTCACATCCGCTGCTGAAACAGAGCTCCCCGGTCGTCCATGGGGGAGGAGGAGGCGTGGAGACAAGGTGAGGGAAAAAATCAAACCCAAAAATCAATGTACCTGCCGCGCTGCTCGCCATCACCCTCCACGTCTCCAGCCTCGGCTTGCCCTCCGCCTTCTCCGGTGGGCCTTACCACCTCTCGCAGCCGTGGGAGATCGAGCAGCTGTAGTGGGGACGGGCGGCAGAGCAGCCATCTGCTCCTTGTGCAGATGCATGACGGAAAAGCTGATATCGGGAATCCTTGCAGTAGAAGGATGGAGCGTCACATCCTACAAACCAAACAACTCACTACAACAGAAAGGGCATTTAGCCCCGGTGCTCAAGGGGAACCGGAACTAGGAAATCGGGACTAAAAGTCCCGATTTTTAGTCCCGGTTCCTAGAACCGGGACTAAAGGTCGTTTAACCGCAAAAAAAATGATGTGGAGGTAGGATTCGAACTCAGACCCTCCGCTTCAGTCCTAGCTTGCACGCACTGACCATCTGAACCCCACCGCGCATGTGACATGCAAGAGATACACTATCCTTTTAGATTCACTCTGTAAGCACCTTTAGTCCGGGTTCGTGTCCCAAACCAGGACTAAAGGGTCTACTTTTAGTCCCGGTTGGTATTACCAACCGGGACTAAAAGTTGAGGACCTTTAGTCCGGGTTGGTAACACCAACCGGGATTAAAGATTGACCTTTAGTCCCGATTGGTAATACCAACCGGGACTAAAAATCTTTAGTCCCGGACGCAAAAAAATACCGAGACTAAAGCTGAATTTGTGCATTGACCAAAGGCCTGTTCTGTAGTAGTGACTGTGGGGTTCCACGATCCAAACTAAGAGGTTGGATTGGAGACGTCGGCTGCCATAGATCGCACGCAGGAGAAAAGAAGGAAGAAAGGGTGCCACAGATTGCGCCTCGTTGCCGATCGCGTGATTCCCGGGGGCGGAACAAAGCACGCACGGAAAGAGATCGCAGGATGAGGGTTTCGAACCCTGGGGCGGCTAGTGCGGAGGCGAGGAGCGTCGCGGGAGAGGAGAGCGCCTCGCGCGGAGACGGGAGCGTCGCGGGCGCAGGCTTCAGCTGAAGCCTGGGATTTCTGGCCGTAAGATCTCGCGAGGGTTGATTAAGTACCTTAGATTTTGATGATGTTGGATTCCTGGGTGTATTTTGTGGAGTGCGCAATGGTTGGAGGCCCTCAGCGGGGGATGTATTCTTGGGTGAACGGAGTATAATTTAACTATTCCATTATAGTAGAGAGGGTTGATTAAGTACCTTAGATTTTGATGATGTTGGATTTCTGGGTGTATTTTGTGGAGTGCGCAATGGTTGGAGGCCCTCAGCGGGGGATGTATTCTTAGGTGGACGGAGTATAATTTAACTATTCCATTATAGTAGAGATTGATGTTTATATAGTGTGCATCACCCTGGTTAGTACACGCGTATTGTGATTAGGCCTTGTTAATTATTGGGCTCAGATGTTACACAAAAAAAAAATGGGCCTCGTGGGCTCAGTCCATATATTTGCGTTCTTACATTTCGGCCTTGTTCTGGAGTACTCAGAGGTTGACTAGTGCGCTAGTATGAAACTTTGTTTATCTTCAACTCTTGATACTGATACCCAAGAATGAACAGCAAACATGCTAAGATACATTTTTTACCTAATAGGAGGTAATATCTCAAATCAATTTGAGCCATTGATATTTCAAATTTTAGGAATTACTTAATACTTTAAAAAATCTAGTAAAAAAAAACTCCATCCGCATTCCCCTTTTGATGGGAGAAATCCATCATGCACGCTAATGACGAGAGGGGAAATCCCGATTCATCTAATCTGAGCCGCCAATCACGGACAAACGAAAGCGCCGATTCTCTCTCTCCGTGCGCAGCAGCGCCGGATCCCGGCGGCGTGTGCACTGGTCGAGCGGGCGTGTGCACTAAAACGTTACATGCATGGACACGCTAACCAACAAGCTAGCCGCGTACACACACGCTAACCAACACGTTAGCCATGTACACACACTAACCACACACACGCTAACCACGTACACGCTATCCATGCACACGCTGACCACATAACATGCATGCACACACACGCTATCACGTACAAGCTGGAAGCTGCCACTAGTACACGCACGCGCACACACACCATACTAGTACACGCACGCGCACATGCAAAATGTTACACGCAAAAATTTATGGAATCAAAATATATATACCAACTATAATGTTATAAAATAAAAAATATTTACTATATCAATCATCAGACTACGCATGCATCGATCAAATCTTTTTATTTATCCTATTTTATTAAATAATAAATAATAAATTAAATAAATATATATTTCATCTATTACCTAGGTGACCGTGGCCGTCTGATCAAAATAAATTCATGTCTCTCAGTCATTTGGAGGTAATAAAGGACATCCACTAGAGATGCAAAGATATTGTAGTTTCAATCTCCGACGGCATTGCTTTTGCTTCGCAGCTTCAGATTGTGCGCCAGAAAGGCGCTTTAGGTTCATCTTTATTATCACGGGCAGCACCAGCCGGGCGGGCATCTTGTGCCTTCTCTTTTTCCAGAACACGGAGCGTGCAGGATATATCATCCTCCTCATGCATCCGCCTTTAATCCGTCTCTGCGAGGTGCGAGCGCTTGCTTTTTTATCTTCTGATCTAAGCACGAGCTTTCACTAGCTGATTTAACATGTCTAGCTCCGAAAGATCGAGGCATGCAGATTATTATGTTCATTGTTCAATGATTGATCCGGTCCTCCCTTTTTCGGTATCCCTGCACTCAGCAAATTAAAGAACAGCAAACCCCCTTCACTAAGCAAAACATGCATCATAACCAACCCCCTTCACTAAGCAAAACATATGCATGGCTCATCAGTCTACAGCAAGCCAACTGAGCTTGTGGATTGTTAAGGATCGTGACACCTGGATTGTTAAGGATCGTGACACCTGGATTAAAGATCTGAGTCGCCACCTAATTAAATCAAAGCTAAGAAACGAAGTCGGACACGTCGGTTGGTCCCTATGGCGCCTACATTAATCCATACATCTTTCGCCAAAGTTACATACAGTTGGCGCACTCATCATCCGAACTGGATCCGGGTTGCAATTCGAGAAAAATATAATCACTGCTGCTTCCTTCTGGATTTGGAGCAGAATTGGAGACACCGAAAGAGCCACCTGATTTGGCGTTTCGCCGGACAAATCAAAAGTTTGACGAGGACACTTTGAAAATAGACAGAATAATCAGTTCATTCTTTAATTTTTTTTAAGGTAGTTCACTCTTTATAATACTAGATATATATAAATTATATATAGATATAGACGGAGGATTAGCAAGGTAGCCGTGGGACAAGAAACCAGCTGTCTGTTCATGTCGAATCTTTTGCTCTGACCCTATACATGGATCGGAGCTATCATATGGAGTCTGCTGTCTTCATGAAGTGTTACAGTAGATTGTCTATTGATACCGATCCTAACATGATAATGACAGTACTAAAACGATAAGCTTATACCCCGTGATATCTTTCCTTTTTTTTTTTTTTTGGTTGGTTGGAGAATGCAAATTAATGTAATGCTCCGATAACATAAACATTCCATTCCACATTGAAAGACAGGGAGCAGGAGTGGACTCGACATCCGTCGTCAAGGGTAGTTTTATCCACCCGAGCAATCGGCGGCCAAATTGATCAAAGCGACTTGATCGTGAGTCGTGACCCTATTAGCTACCGTACCGGTGGTTGATTTAAGTGCGTTCAGGTCCCCGAAAATAAAGGAGCTTGCGATGATAAGAATGTCATGCATGTGCAATTAATAATGCAACAGAGAAAGACCCCACGACCAGCAGTCTTGCGATAGGGTTGGCTAAAAGGAACAACACAAGCCTGCCACCAAATCAGTGCAAGATCAATACCATAATATAGCCTGAAGCAAGCAAGGCGAGGGCGCCAGGCCACACTACTCGAGTACTATAGCCATGTCGGAAGGGAAGGGAGGGCGGTGGAGACTTTGGGTCTTCGTTGTCCTATATACTATCATGCATCCTGGGCGAAGTTTCCAGCTCATGCACTGCACGCACTGTAACTTTATTAAAGTTATTTATTATGGTTATGGCACTGTACTACAAGTCGTTGGTGACTTCTTTTGTAGTACTCCGCCGGTGTGCTAGCTAGCTTGACTGACTTGCATAGCCATAGATCCGAGTCATCGAGCATATAGCAAAGCACGCATCATCACGGTCGCCGTCCAGAAGTAGTTATATCGCCACCTTTAATTTCCTTATCAGCTCATTCATCTCTGCGTGATGACGATGCGGTCTGTACGTAAAGCGAACGATCAATCTGTTTATGTTCTCTTGGACGCCAACGTCCAACTCCAACCGCAGCTAGCACCCCACAGCTCGCTCGCTCTCTCTCCTCTCTCTCCCAACACAAAATTAACGCTCTCGTCGTCCCCAACGCCCAACACCGCTTCGCCTCGACCGCGACGATCACCTCACCCTTGCCCAGCTCGCCGCCGTCCCGGCCTCCAGAAGCTCCCGCCGCGGCTCTCGCGCGTCGGCGGTCGTACGTACGTCGGTCGCGGTGGTTTTCTCGCTCGATTCCCGGCGGATTGGTGGTGCGGAAACCGCTCCTCTCTCTCTCTCTCTCTCTCTCTCTCTCTCGCTTTGTCTCTCTATCATTAGTTCATTACTGCTATCGCGCGGAAGGTTCTAGCTACAGTTCAGTTCCCCACTAGATCATCCTCTGCCTAGCTTGCTGCGTTGCGAGGAACTGACGGACGGAATCATCCTTCGTTTGATCCAACGTAGTCTGACTGACGCATGACTCCGTGGTATTCCGCGCGCGGGCCGCGTGGTTGATGTCTTGTGCTCCGGCCCTTTCTACGCATGAAACAATGGGATTGGGACGAGGCTTCTGAATTTCCCAACTGAATAGGCGGGCGCGGTTGTGCTCGTAGGTTGGTCTGGGTCGTGTACAGTGTACTCGGCTCAAGTTCTAGAAGATTCTACCAACCTAGCTATCTAGTAGTGCGTTTTTTTGGTGGGCAGATGACTGCTGTGTAGTGTACAGTTGCTTTATTGGTGTCTCTGATCATGCATCATGTCGCCAGGTTATTGAGCGCTGCACGCCACCAAAAGCTAGCTCTGTGCTGGATTTCTGAATCTTCAAGCATGCATATGGGCTAGCCGCCTACCTTCAAAACGGGGCCTCCATTCCAGGTGGTTGGTTCAAGTGCCTGCCTTGATTCGAATTCGTGTCGGCAGCATCAAATTGTTGTACCGAGTGACATCAAGTAAGGTACCACATATATACATCTCTGTCATTTGCTGATTACAGACTTACAGTGCATTCTGAAACCATTTCACACGCTGAATTCACATCAAGGTTTAGGGTGGTGACCGCAAGTCATCGAGATGACGTCCTTGTCACGGACGCTGTCTCAGGGAGGACCGATGCAGCCTCCAGGGGCTCGCCGCATCCAAAGGACGCAGACTGCTGTGAACTTTGGTGAGCCCATGTTTGACAGTGAGGTGGTGCCATCGTCGCTTGTTGAGATTGCGCCCATCCTCCGTGTTGCCAATGAGGTTGAGACGGTCAACCCTCGCGTCGCCTATCTCTGTACGCTATCCCTCTCTGTTCCACTTCCACCCATTGGACACTACAGTTTTCAGAAATGAAAACCCGTGAAGAACATGGTTAAAAATGTTATCCTACTTATGGTTTTCAGTCATATTAATTAATGTGTATATCTGCAATAATTGATAGGCCGGTTCTATGCATTCGAAAAGGCTCACAACAGGTTAGATCCGACTTCAAGTGGTCGTGGTGTCCGACAGTTCAAGACAGCTCTTTTACAGCGGCTTGAAAGGGTACGAGTTTGAAATAGAGGTTCTATTCAGTAGCTGTTTGCATCTATGTTCATTCTGTAATTGTCACATCTGCACTACCAATCTGCCTCTGTGTGTCTCTGTCCTTTTGCCTTTTAGTTTTCTTCATCTGCCTATACTCCCTCCGTCCTAAAATAACTGTCTTTTTGGTTCCCGAGAAAAAACTTTAACTAAATATATTTTAAAAAGTATTAATATTTATAGTACACAATTACATTATTGGAAAGATCTTTAGATCTAGTTTTTTAACAAATTTATTTGGAGACGTAAATATTGCACGTATTTTATACAAATCAAGTCAAACTTGTGGCACGAAAATCCAAAACGACGTTTATTTTGGGACGGAGAGAGTACGCTTCAATGCCCTGTGATACTGTTATGTGTAAACATTGACATATCTTCTGTGTACTATTCTATCACATGCTAATAATGGCACTGTTTCCATGAATCATGATCTTGCAAATGAATATTTTATTGTGTTGATAACTGTTACTTGAAATGCCATCTCATTGGAAATTTGGAAAGTTAAAAATGTCTGGTTTCGGTATTAAAAGCCGAAATCCATGTGATGTTTAGCCAACTGTATAGTTCCTTGTCAAGAAAAAGGGAACTTTTATCTAATATACATTTTTACCTCCTGATTATTTGCTTTGTTAGGAGAATGAGCCCACCTTGATGGGAAGGGGGCAAAAGAGTGATGCACGGGAAATAATGACCTTCTATCATCACTACTACAAGAAATATATTCAAGCACTTCAGAATACTTCTGACCAAGTGGATCGGTATGCATGCTATGTTTTCTTTAATTCCATATTCTCCTTGTCCATCAATGCTTTTGCTGAGGAATTTGCTTCATTCATGCAGTGCCCAACTAACCAAAGCCTACCAGACTGCTGCTGTTCTATTTGAAGTTTTAAAAGCAGTTACACAACAACATGCTGTTGAAGTTGACCATGAGGTATAACATAGTAATCAACCTACTTTTGCTTCCCTTTGCTGTTTTTGCAGTTCAATAATAAGTAATATGGATATTACCCCTATGCAAGTGATAATCAATACAGTCTTACAGATTTTATGTCTTCATTAGATCTTGGAAGCTGCTGATAAGGTTAAAGAGAAAACAAAAATCTATCTCCCTTTTAACATTCTCCCTCTTGATCCAGACAGTGGCAATCAGGCAATCATGAAATTTCCTGAGGTTATTTTTCGTACTCTTTCCTCTTTGTCGTAGTTATTATCCTATTAATTTAAGGATGAACAAATGAAGTACCTTTTGTTTTGTCAACCTCTAAGATCCAAGCTGCTGCTTCCGCTCTTCGCAATACAAGAGGTCTTCCATGGCCTAAAACTTATGAGCATAAAGTTAACGAGGACCTCTTGGATTGGCTGCAAGCTATGTTTGGCTTTCAGGAAAGGCAATCTACACTTTTGTTGGTTATTGTATGATTTATATTGTTTATGTTGGCTTTAGCCAATTTACTTTCTGTTCTTCAATATTTTATCAACTTCTGACATGCAGACAGATAGTGTTTCAAATCAGAGGGAACATTTGATTTTACTTCTTGCTAACATACATATACGAAGAAATCCGAAGACTGATCAACAATCCAAGGTTTTGTTCTGTAAATATTCAACCATTAGGTTGACTGGTTTAAAAATTCTTACTTTTCTTCCGTATGTTTCACAACATTTATGTTTTTTTTGTTCCTGTTGATGTTCTTTCTATTTTTTCTGAAACTTACCACTTCATTTTACATGATTCTTGTTGCAGTTGGATGACAATGCACTGAATGATGTGATGAAAAGATTGTTTAACAATTACAAGAAATGGTGCAAATATCTTGGTCGCAAGAGCAGCCTTTGGTGACTGTCTTAACAACCTCTTGCCATCTTACTGTTTGTTTGTACTTGCACAGTTTTGGTTGTTCGTTTGCACTTGTGCTGTTTTGCCATCCTAAGAAGTAGTGCAAAAGCATGTTATGTTGTATTATATAAGTATCTATTGTACAAAAAAAAATATAATAAGAGTCCACAGAACCCAGTGAAAAGGTTTACAGCCCCTACGAGCATAAGAAATAAAATAAGGTTACAAAGATGCAACCAGTCCTGTCCAACATAGTAGGAAAGAAAAGAATAAGAAAGCTGACCTAAAGACCCTGTATATGAGATTAACATTTCCTTGTGAAGCTCATTTCTAGCAAAGAAGGGAAATTTTCCATGTAGTATATGCTATTGGTGGATGTTGAAAAAAATGCATTGATTCTTCTAAAGCAAAATTTACAATGCGCAAGAGCAAACAATTTGCTGAATCATGATTTTGCCATGTAGCATCCTGCGCAATATGGCAAACAATATCTAACTTTGGTTCTTAAAATAATTGAATTCGGGAGATGGTTTTTTTCTTATGTTATTGAACCTCTGCTTCATGAATTGAATCTCTATAACTAAGCAAGGATGTAGTTTTTTAATAGACATAATGCACATATCTGATATACTTATGTGATCATGTTTTTGTCATAGTTATTATCCTATCAACTACTCTCTCCATTTCAAATTATAAGACGTTTTAACTTTTCTTGATACGTAGCTTTTGTTATGCACTTAAATATACATTATGTCTAGATATATGATAAAAGCAATGTATCCAGAAAAGCCAAAACGTCTTATAATTTAGAACAGAGGGAGTAGTTGATAACAAAGCTTAGGAATGATGTTGACTCTTTACCATGTGGGTGTTAGATGTACAGTGTTGTGTCTGTGTATCTCTTTGTATAAGGGCCTCTGTGCTATGCATAAGTGCTCATGTATATGTTTGTGCATTTTCCATCTCTGGAAAGTAGAGTTTGATCCTTCCTAACAGTGGGAATATGAATACTGCAAATACTAGATTTGTATTGAGTCTCGCGGGCTGTTTGGTGGCTTAAATCTCTAGCAGTCCTAGAAATAGTGATGGAAATTAATCCAATCCTATCCTATCCTACCACAACAACGGGATTCTTCAGATATGTTTTTCTTTCTTTCTTTCTTGTCTCCTCTATGTTTTCTGTCTACCTAGGCACTTCATATGCTGGTCTGTTTCCTGTTTTTTGTACTATATTTTTGTGGGTTGTTTTCCCTCCTCTTAATGAAACATGTGCATAGCACATTCTCTAAAAAATGTGCTTTATATCAGCAAAAGTTAGCTCATTTTAACACCCAGTGAAGGTTGTTTTGAACTCTTTTTTGGAGCATAAGCATTAGTTGTTTTTGTCTGATACCAAATACTGTAGTTGAAAATCAAAGTAGTACTATCTCTAAAAAAAGAAGTAAAACCTGTTGTACTACATTGCTTTATCCCTTCTCATTGTTTATTCTTTGATAACAGGTTGCCAACAACTCAGCAGGAGATGCAACAACGAAAATTACTGTACATGGGTTTGTACCTTCTCATTTGGGGTGAAGCTGCAAACTTGCGGTTCATGCCAGAATGCATTTGCTACATATATCACCATGTACGATCTGAACAAAATATGAACTCCCTTACATAAATTCATTTTTTTTTTCTTAAATAAATAAGCATATTAAGATCAATACTTAAGAAAGGTTCCTAATAATGAATAGTTAACTTTCGAACACTCGAGTAGCATCAACTAGATGAGTTCATTCATGTAACTAATTTGGTAAATACGATCATTTGAAGTTAACTAATATTAAAACTTTGGCACAATGCACAATCTACTATAACTATGCTGTCTATTATGTGCAGACATAATGGACCCTATTGAGTTTTATGTCAAAACTTAATATTGTATCCATGGAATGCTCTCAGAGTTCAATAGGTGAATTAAGAAGGCTACGAATTTGTTCTTAAGAAAAATGCATGAGGCATACATTTGTTTTGCAAGTACTTGTCTTGGATGTTAAAAGCATAGCAAGGATGGCCCTGACAGTTCTGGTTATTTTCATAGATGGCATTTGAAATGTATGGTATGTTAGCTGGAAATGTCAGTGCCTTGACGGGTGAATATGTGAAGCCAGCCTATGGTGGTGAGAAAGAAGCCTTTCTGAAGAAAGTTGTTACACCGATTTACCATACCATAGCAAAGGTGGTTTGCAATCAGCTCTCGACTGTTATTCAATTACATTGCTTTGAGCTTTATGCTTCTTTCGGTACTGAATTTCAGTTTTTCACTACAACTTTTCAGGAAGCTGAAAGGAGCAAAAGAGAGAAAGGGAATCATTCTGAGTGGAGAAACTATGATGATCTTAATGAGTATTTCTGGTACTTGTTTTTTCTTAGTTTATTTGCTTGCTCTCTAGATTTTATATTGTTAAATTGCAGGTCTGCTGACTGCTTTTGGCTTGGTTGGCCTATGCGAGCTGATGCTGACTTCTTTTGTCAACCTGATGAAAGAAATGAAGTGAGTTGGATTAGGTTTTTTATCTTAGAATTTTAGCATATATCTTCATGGTATGCTCGTGTTTTTTGTTGGGTCAGCAACATTTAATGTAATGAGCTGTTCAGAGCACAAGGACCAGCAAACAGAAGGGAAAGGTCAACTTCGTTGAGCTACGTTCATTTTGGCACATATTTAGAAGTTTTGATAGACTGTGGAGCTTCTTTATTTTAGCTCTTCAGGTATTACTTATATTCATCTTTTTCTACAATAATCATTTGTTGTGTTATTTTGGACATTTGAAGGGTTAAGTGCATTTTATTAATATAAATACTCTACAGGAAGGTACTTAACATCTTAGCTGGATGTTATATAGCTAATTTATTATTTGATGTCTTTAATCTAAGTTTTGATTGTTTCATGTAGGTTATGATAATTCTTGCTTGGGATGGAGGTTCAGTAGCCAGTATTTTTGATTATGCTGTTTTCAAGAAGGTTTTGAGTATCTTTATCACTTCTGCTATACTAAATCTTGGACAAGGTTTGTAAACTTGGCATTGATTTGGTAAAGTGTCTTGATGTTCCCCAGTTATATTGTTTTTGGAACCTCCTTTCGAGAAAACATTCTATTTTTCTTAGTCAGGGTTACTTTTTCACAATTTAATTTTTTAAGAGTTTGACATATTATATGTGTGCTCTGCCATGGGATGAAAGCCCACATGGGATGATAGGCATTTATACTATGCCATATTACATACACAAATCCATTATTGTTGGTTCTCATATCCTTGTACCACATCCATTTGCAAATTAGGCTGAAGAACCATAGAAGATTCAACATTCTTGTCATTTTTAGAACTTTGTTCTTTAGTGTTGTAGCATCTTGTGGAATATATTTAAAAAACACAAACTGGCAAGAACGTTACAATAGTAATTACAACATTGTTGGTCTTGGTTGACAAGTCACTTTTTTGTTTTTGCTTATCTCGGCCTTTTGTCAGCATGTCACCCTAGTAGATAATCATGGTGGAAATAAGATAAGAAGATAAAGATTTACTGTAATTATTAAAATATATATTTATTTGCCCAAGCTAGTAGTGAGGTAATAAGATATTTAACGTTCAAAAAAAAGTAATAAGATCTTTCACTGAACGTAAACCTGTTGTATCATCCTACCATAATTATTACAGTGTTCGAATCAGCTATATTTTGAATAACTCCCTGTTATTTACAGCTACACTTGATATTATCTTTAATTGGAAGGCCAAGAGAACGATGGAATTTGCAGTTAAGCTGCGATATGTTCTAAAATTCACGATGGCAGCCTTGTGGGTGGTACTACTGCTAGTTACATATGCTTACACCTGGGAAAATCCAACTGGAATTATCAGAATCATCAAAAGCTGGTTCGGAAATGGTCGAAACCACCCGCCACTATTTGTTGTTTCAGTAGTCATATATTTATCACCCTGTATGCTTTCTGCTATTCTTTTTCTTCTTCCATGTCTAAGCCGGAGCCTTGAAAGTTCAGACTTCAAGCTTGTGAGGTTGATCATGTGGTGGTCTCAGGTGAACTTGAAATTTTAATAGTTACACTACCCATCCCTTAATTCTGAATCATCATTTCACTTTATGTACTAGGTTTTATATTATGTTGACCTAAACCTTTGTGTTTGGACTAGTTTTTGTCTCCTAGGACAATGATATCAGTTCTCCTATGTGCTAGAGAAAAAACATCTTCTTTTACCTGAACAGCAAATCAAAAAGCATCACCACAAGGGTTTCAATTCTTTAGTGGCGAGGGTAGCATGGTGGATTTGGAAACATAGGAATGCTTGTGTCTTTGAAGGGACTTCACCTAATGTAAATGCTCTCATGCAAGAAATTAGGGGAGGCAAAATTGTGGTGCATCGCTGGGGCTAAAGTTCTTAGACATATTTGGCCGTAGTGTAGTGTTTAGGTCCCTAGTCAAAGTTTATTGTTTTCCTGACTAGTCATTCATGTAAAATCATGCCCTAATGGGCTTCTATGAGTCTTCTTAGACTCCTATTTAATATAATGATGCGCAAGCTCTCCTGCATATTCGAGAAAAAATATGTCAACCAAGATGATGGATACTAACTTAGAAAACTGTAGATTTTTTTACTTAAATAACCTTTTGTATTTTGAAAGATAACTTTTGGGGTAATTTATTTTTAGTTGATTAACACTATTTTACTTATTGGTTTCTATGTTGGAACTAATGTAGAAACTTTTCATAATGCTGATATATAGTTGAACATCATGAACTAATGTTGTGTGTCTTCGTGCAGCCTCGTCTGTTTGTTGGTAGGGGGATGCATGAAAGTGCTTTCTCACTTTTCATGTAAGAAAACATGTTTTTGTGTGTGCTTGTGCATGAATGCAACTTATTTAGCAAAACTATTTTAATTAGAAAGATAGGTATCAGTTTATTATCTTTTAATTTAATACAATGATCATGATTTGTGGTTTTAGGTACACCTTGTTCTGGATTGCTCTTCTCTTGATAAAGTTTACATTTAGCTACTATGTGGAGGTAGTTCTACACACAATTTTGTTTTGCCATGTTTTATTTCAATAATCATCAATTCAATGAAGTTCATACCATGTATTTGTAGCCAAACATACTACTATACACATGCCTTTAAATTGAAGCCATCTGTAGTTTTTATGAAGCCGTCTATAATCATTTCACATATTCATGTCTACTATTAGTTATTATTTGTCATTTTTGAAGATTCACATAACTGGTACATTGAAGTTCACTTTCATGTTCTTAAGATAGAGCATGATATATGTGCCTTTAAATAACACATTTTTCTATATTGTTAATAAATAAAACTATTACATGTTGCATGTGTTATAGGTTATTAGTGATGTTTGACTTTGAGGCGTGTGTTACTGAAGTCCGGTGGCTAGTGAATGCAACATTCTTAGTTGAGTTTCCTTTAGAAAAATAATTGAAGCTACAATTATTCAACCTCGGTCCTCACATGCCTAAATTATGAAAGCCATTATTCTCTCTCCCCTAAATAAATGTTGTTCCGTCATTGCATTGGAAAGATATGAGATCGAAACTTCGGAAGAATGGGCCTCATTGAACGGCTTGGTAATAGTAACTACACTAAATCCATATGTATATATGGCATGTGCTTGCCCATGCATTTGCATGAACTGTCAATAAATAAATGTTGGCCAACTCAATGTTCATATAGCAGTAAATGGCACTTGTTGTGTAAGCCAGTCAGAGAAAATTGAACTAATTGTTATGTACTATTTCAAACATATATGTCTTTGAATGAACTATGTCTCCAACTCAGTTATGTTTGTTCCTATAGATCAAACCTCTTGTTGAACCCACCAAGGTTATCATGAAGACCCCCATACATACTTTCCGGTGGCATGAATTTTTCCTAAGAGGTATGTATGTTTTTTGAACAATATTTCATGCCCATTCAATTGTACCGATACCAAAGTTTATTGTGCAGAAAAGAGCAACATCGGTGTTGTTATTGCACTTTGGGCCCCAATCATTCTGGTAGGGCCTTCTCCTTTGCTTTTCTTGAGAATTTAAGGTCTTCTTATGCCCAAGCATATTGATTTCTCCTGAGAACAGGAAGTTCAATTTTTTGTCTCCTATTAAATAAATGTGTATTATGTGGACTTGGGCAGTGTAGGAGGATGACATTAATTTTCATGCATTTTTGTTTTCTTTACAGGTATATTTCATGGATACACAAATTTGGTATACGATCTTCTCCACTCTACTTGGTGGAATTTACGGTGCTTTCCAACGACTCGGAGAAGTATTTTTCTTGTCCACCTTTTTCTACATATGAATAGTGCAAAAAAGATTTATTTTCAGATTTCTTTATGGTACAAATGATCTTTTTGGCAGAAATTATCTAGCGAATATAGGAAGTAACAACACTTTAGTTTGTTTTAATTAAGATTATTAATAGTTGTCCACTCTTGGTGAAATAGAGGAAGTGTATTTATTAGAATCTTGGAATAACCTATGCAGTAAATCCTAGTACTTGTGAGTCTCTGACTAACCCTGATAAGGAATTTCTTGCTGTTCGTTTAACTAATTCTGGTGATTGAAATGTGCTTAAAAAGTCCAGGTGTCAGGAGTAACTCAAAAAGATATCTACAAAGTGATAGATTACCCTGAATATATCTATGACTTTCTGATTACACAATGATTTTATGTGTACTTCAAATGACTAATTGTGGTTTTGCAAAAGAATTCCATGGCATTTACTTATCATTTTCTGAAGAGACAGATTCAGACACTGGGTGTGGTGACTTTCTTTGATTCAATACCTTTAGCCACTTATGTGCGTCTAATTTTGGTTGAAACATTTGATAAAAAAGCAAACCTTTCATTTTTTGGATGAGACAGATTCGTACCTTTGGGGATGCTGCGATCTCGTTTTGATTCAATACCTTTAGCCTTTAACACATGCCTAATTCCTATTGAAACATCTAATGCAAAAAGGAAGAAAGGTCTGAGGTCTTACTTACACAATTGTTTCAAAGAGGTGCCATTTTGTACTCTTAATATATTTCTGCAAACTTCAAATGGCTTGATTGCTAATTTTTTGTTATCGATGCTACCTTTTAGATGGAACATGCGGACAAAGGAGAACATAGTAGCAAGGTTTGCACAAATGTGGAATGAAATTGTCACCAGCTTTCGAGATGAAGATCTTATAGACAACAGGTGATTGGATTATATGCGTAAACTTAATTTCTAGCTTGATTTTTTTTCCTGACCTAAGTTGATGCCCACATTTTTTATATATAGGGAGAAGGAGCTACTGCTTGTTCCTTATGTGTTTGATCAGGCCCTTAGTATCGTGCGGTGGCCTCCATTTTTACTTGCCGGCAAGGTTATTATACTGCTTTTTAATTTTTATATGGCTTTATTCTTTGTATTACATCATGTTAGAGGCAATATCCATTCATGTTTTGTTTGTAAGTTAAAAAGGATTGATCTATTGTTAACATCATGAATGTCAGATCCCAATAGCAGTTGACATGGCTAAAGATAGCAATGGCAAAGACCGAGATCTGAAAAAGAGGCTTGACAATGATTATTATTTTAAGTGTGCAATTGAGGAATGTTATGCATCATTTAAGAATATCATCAATGACCTTGTACAGGGCGAACCAGAGAAAAGGTCCCTCCTATATTTCATCTATTATTAAACTCTGAAGAAATGATTTAGTGATCCATGGCCTACTTGATGTTGTTTATTTATGTGCTTTCAGGGTCATAAATAAGATATTTGTAGAAGTTGAAAAATGCATCTCTGAGGACAAAGTTATTACAGATTTGAACATGCGTGCCTTACCAGATCTCTACTCCAAGTTTGTTGACTTGGTATACTACTTGGTATGTATAACCTATATACTTAAGTTAGACAAATTAAAGAGTAGTTGATTGCGTATAGCATGTGGGATATTTGCATTGACCCTTTTGGATGACCCTCCCGAGATACATATGGTAGTATGAGATTACAAAACTAGCTATCAATATAGAGAAGTATTTAAATGCATGCTAAAAAAGTACTTAAATGTCCATCTGTTATTCTATTATCAAAAGGTGCTAGAAAAGGTAGCATGGCCTGTTGTCTTGAAGCATATCATGTGAAAGCTAGCTAACTTTTTATTTCCTCGAACAACGTAGGAGAACTGCTTGTCATTTCATTAGGAAGAATGACTGCCCAAACCTACCTAGATAATACATGAGACCAGAATATGCTGGACAGTCCCATCACCTTGATCACAAAGAGGGCAAACAGCAGGGTGTGGCAAGCCACGCTTCACAAGACGGTCTGCTGTTCAGCATCTACTATTCACTGCAGGCCAAATCAAGAACTTGCACTTTAGTGCGGGGGGAGGTAGCTTTTCCAAACCTGCTTCCATGGTGCAAATCTAGTTGTACCAATAAAAGAAAAGCATCATGAGCAGATTTGCTGCTGTAAATTCCACTCTTTGAAAAGCCCCAAGAGTACCGACTCTGTTCTCTGTTTTGATACTCTCCTAGGAACTAGTGCAAAGCTAGGTAACTTTAGGAAACTCTTTGAAAATCATTCATTAATGTTTTTTTTGAACAATGGACATCTATGGTCACACCAACAGAGCATGTTTGATGTAGTGCTATGCTTGTGCTTTTGATACCTTGGGTTTTTACAACAATGCGTACTAGAGACACCTAGCTAGGATTAGCATGATGTCTACCTATGTTAGGGAAAAGATAAGGTTGCTGTTTTACATAATATTAGACCCATGGTGCATACATTTAAGAAGCATTCAAACCTTTCTTTGCTTGGCTTACAATGTAAGCAAGACCGATATCTTGAACTAATAGAGTTATTATAGGGGAACAAGATACATGCTTATGTATAGGCATGGACAGAACCAACCACCGATATCCATGCCTAATATAAGTCAATCTATTGGTGTGCCAGACTTGGGAGTCCAAGGCAGCACAAACCGTAAACATACGAAGCTCTAGGCCCATCTGCCTATCTAACAGATAATGATTGGATTGCTAAGCTTCTATTATATTTTTTCTTTTTCAAAAAAGTTATTGCATCACTCGATGTTTGTTGTACATACAAATGAAATCTAATATGGTTTATCTTCATGTTTATTCCCTAGATTCATCTTCATGTTTATTCCCTAGATTCCACTGGTCTAATTCATCTTAATCTTATCCTTTTTTATGATATCAGAAGGAGAATGATGAGAAAGACAGGAGTGCTGTAATAAAGATTTTCCAAGATATGCTAGAGGTTGTAACAAGAGATATATTTGATGACCAACTTAGGTACAAGTTTTTTTTAAAGCTTGTACATATATTACCAAGTGTGGGACACCTGACTATGCTAACTTAATGTTTCACATCCTGTAGACGATGTTTGGCTGCACACAAATACACCCCAATCCACGTGGTTTGGGAGGGATTGAGGTGGAATTTGTGTGCAACCAAACAAGCCCTACAACTGTTTCTATTAAATTATTCGCAATATTGAGTTTCAAGCATCATCCGTATCACCCAAAAGCTTAAAATAAGGATGGAATTTATGCCATAGATTTCCACAAGTGCAACTATCAAAATAGCCTGTGGTCTCCTAGAGACAAGTAACATGAAAAGTAAATTTTTTACTAGTATATGCAGTACTCTTACCTTGACTTCTCTTTGGCCATGAGCTACTGTTTTAGAATCCTATGGTCTATGCTAAAACAATATTGTAGGAATAATGAAGTCATGCATTTTGCGATCCCTCCAAAAACATGACGAATGTGCAGACAATCACAAAGATAAGATGGAATCCTGATGCTGATATCTGTCTTGTTCTTTCTTTAGTCCTGGCTTTCTACAACAGCAGTAACAACAAAGCCTTTATCTCCAAAGCAAGTTGGGTAGGCTTCTGCAAGACTTTCTGTAGCTAATCATTTTTTTTTGCAACATGACAGTATTTTGGAGTCAAGTCATAGAGGCTCATATCAAAAGCATGATGACACAACCACATGGGATAAAAAGTATCAGTTGTTTCAACCATCTGGAGCTATCAAGTTTCCCCTACAAGTCATGACCACAGATGCTTGGCTAGAAAAGGTTATTAAACTATAATTAAACTTTGCAAAATTGAATGCATGTTGACTTTTAAATGCGGTGTCCTTGAATGCTTTGTTGCTTATATGATTCGTTTCACTCTAGATAAAAAAGGCCGGAACTATCGCTTACCGTGAAGGAATCGCTATGGATGTTCCTTCAAATCTAGAAGCCAGAAGGCGTCTTACCTTTTTTACCAACTCCTTATTTATGGATATGCCTGATGCACCCAAAGTCCGAAACATGCTCTCATTTTCGTAAGTACTCCCAGTGTTCTTGTGATACTTGTCTCTCTAACTCTTCTCGATCAGTTACTCTGTTAATTTGAATACTTTCCTGCAGGCATTATTTTTTCTTCAGTTGTAGTCAATTTACTGAAATACTTCACTGCTATGTCGTCTAAAAGTTGCAAAATAGAAGCATAGTAGATCACAGACAGACATGATTATTGAATAAATCTTTTGCTTTGCACTTTTAAGTTCTTATCCTCTCCTTGACTCTTTTCCTCTGTCATAAATTCACTGTTGGTGCATATAAATGATGATATTTTGTCTGCATCTGCAGCGCATTGACCCCTTATTACAATGAACCCGTTCTTTTCTCTATAAAAGAGCTTGAGGAAGAAAATGAAGATGGAGTTTCCACCCTATTCTACCTGCAAAAAATTTATCCAGGTTGAGGCACAACTACGTCCTTTTCATGTATGAACATAAAGTGTGTTCAGGAACGTCTAGCATTTACTATGTCATGTTATGCCTATACATATAGATGAATGGAAAAACTTTAAGGAAAGGGTTGGCTTGGAGGAAGAACTTAAAGAGAGCGAAGAAAGCGAAGAACTAAAGGAGGAGCTTCGTCTATGGGCCTCATACAGAGGTCAAACACTAGCTCGAACAGGTACTAGTGGATACTTATTTACATTTATTTGTTGAAGTCAAATACTTACTTTTCGAGAGTACATAGGAGAATATGCAGGAGAACTCAAATACTTCTGTCACTCATTTTCCTTTCAAATGAATGTTGTAGTCTTTCAGTCTGTACCTATTGATTCTTAATCTTATCCTATTTGATTGTTCTGAAACAGTTAGAGGCATGATGTACTACAGGAAAGCTTTGAATCTTGAAGCATTTTTAGACATGGCCAAACGTGAAGGTAATAGACCATATCAGTTTTCTTAACATGGGTTCCTTCCTCCTGCCATCTACACCAACCTTGATATTTATTATGCTGAAGTGCTGATTGATTCTATTAACAGCTGGGTTTATGACTGGACCATGGTTCTTGTTTGTTGCATTTACATGTTTATTCTCATTTTCCCCTACGCTACTAAAAAAATATTCGTAACTCTGCAGATCTCATGGAAGGATACAAAGCGGCTGAGTCAGTAAATGATGAACAATGGAAGATACAGCAGAGGTCCTTATTTGCTCAATGTGAAGCAGTGGCTGATATAAAATTCACCTATGTGGTTTCATGCCAGCAATATGGAAATGATAAGCGTGCTGCACTTGCTAATGCCCAAGACATATTGCAGCTAATGAGGAAGTAAATGAGCTTCTAGCATTTACCTTAAAAATACAATATAAATAATATCATTGAAATACTCATTTTCTATTTTAGTATTTTTTGCGAAACAATTGTAGTTGTTTACCTGTAAACTCATTACTAGGGTTACACTTCTTGCAGCTACTCTTCTCTCCGTGTAGCATATATTGATGAGGTGGAAGATAGAGTTGGAGACAAGAAAATGGAGAAAGCTTATTATTCTACTTTGGTAAAGGTTGCTCTCACTAAGGATTCTGAATCTGCAGACCCCATTCAAAATCTTGATCAGGTAATGTGATCTATATTATATCTGGTAATGGTATCACTTTTGCCTAGCCACTGCCTCCCTTAGTGGAGGGTGTTTCCCTGTTTTCTTTGCTGCTATGCTTTTTTCTCCTCTCTAAAACTTCTCCCTCTATTGCTTGTACCTAAACTCTTTTGCCTCCTACTTAATTGAAAAGCAGAGCTTCTGCTATTGCGTTCAAAAAAAATATCTGGTAATGGTACACAAATTTATGAAACCCCTACAATGCCAGTCTCAATTCATTGCATCACATCAGTCATCAATCCTCTGAAAAGCCTATAACATTGGTCATATAAATACATCTTTATGTTTTCAAGGTTATCTATCGGATAAAACTTCCAGGCCCTGCAATTTTGGGAGAAGGAAAGCCCGAAAACCAAAACCATGCAATAATTTTCACCCGTGGTGAAGGCTTGCAGACCATAGATATGAACCAGGTATTTCACATCATGCCATTACTTCTCTTTTGTGAAGAAGATGACTTTCAAACTCATATAAATTTGTTCTTATGTTATTAATTTTGTAGGACAACTATTTGGAAGAAGCTCTTAAAATGAGAAACCTGCTCCAAGAGTTCCTTACGGAACATGGAGTGCGGCGTCCATCTATACTAGGAGTTAGAGAGCACATTTTTACTGGCAGGTTGATTACTTCCAACAATTGAGATTGATGGCTTTGTTCTTTGCATAGTCTCACATTATTTTGTCTTTGACAATGTAGTGTATCTTCCCTTGCATGGTTCATGTCAAATCAAGAGCACAGTTTTGTGACTATTGGGCAGCGTCTCCTTGCAAATCCTCTGAAGTGAGATCTTCTCTTTTTTGACTACTCTGTATTCCACAACAGTAAATGCATAGTGAAATTATATTGCATTTATTGCATATAATGTTATGAATATCACAATCCATGAAGCACGGCTCTCTATTTCCTAGTAGGATTAGAATACAAGTCACTTATTTCAACACATATTGTGTACTCTTTCTGCAGTCGCAGTAGTACCTAGGAATTCTTAGAATCGTAAGTTCATGACATTGGATTTATCTTTTTTTTCCTGGAATGTATCTAAAGTTCTTAATTTGATTTATGATAGGGTCCGGTTCCACTATGGGCATCCTGATGTATTTGATAGGCTTTTCCATCTGACAAGGGGTGGTGTCAGTAAGGCATCAAAGAGTATCAATTTAAGTGAAGACATTTTTGCAGGTTTGACATAATCCGTAATATGCCTATGATTAAGTTCTCCACAACATATAAGAAGTGATCTTATATTTTAATTTCTGCTATGCCATGGGGTATGTTTTCACTTTCCCCAATTAGTAGTGTACTCATGAACTTAAACAAACATGTGCAAGAGACAACATATCATGAGATAGTAGTGCAAAGTAATATTCCTATTGTCTTCACTATTTTAGGCTATAACTCAACTCTTCGTGGAGGCAATGTAACACACCATGAATATGTGCAAGTTGGTAAGGGAAGAGACGTCGGACTAAATCAGATCTCTAAATTTGAGGCTACAGTAGCGAATGGAAATGGTGAACAGACTCTTAGTCGTGATATGTACCGGCTTGGGCACCACTTTGATTTTTTCAGGATGCTTTCATTCTACTTCACAACCGTGGGGTTTTATTTCAGTATGCTGGTATGATCAATTTGTGTTGATCTTAAAATATATGTCAGTATGATTCAGTATGTCTCTAACACATTTTACCCTTTCCCTCAGTTGACGGTTGTCACAGTTTATGTATTTCTGTATGGGCGCCTTTATCTTGCTCTCAGTGGACTTGAAGAGGGGCTATCACAGGGAAGATTGATTCATAATCACCCCCCTCAAGTTGCTCTGGCCTTACAATCTCTTGTTCAGCTTGGTTTCCTGATGGCTCTTCCAATGATGATGGAAATTGGTCTTGAAAGAGGATTTGGTCAGGCACTAAGTGATCTAATCATGATGAAGTTGCAATTGGCTACTGTGTTTTTCACATTTTCCCTTGGCACTAAGACTCACTACTATGGAAGAATGTTGCTTCATGGAGGTGCTCAGTACAGAGGTACTGATGTCGGATTTGTCGTCTTTCATGCTAAGTTTGCAGAGAATTATAGACTCTACTCTCGCAGCCACTTTGTTAAAGGGATTGAGCTGATGATTCTGCTCATATACCAACTAATTGGTCAATCTTATCGCTCAACCATTGCCTATATTTTTATTACCTTCTCTATGTGGTTCCTGGTATTGACATGGCTATTTGCACCCTTTCTATTCAACCCCTCCGGATTTGAGTGGGCAAAAATTGTTGATGATTGGTCTGATTGGAATAAGTGGATCAGCAATAGTGGTGGCATTGGTGTATCACCAGACAAGAGCTGGGAATCTTGGTGGGAAGTGGAGCAGGATCATCTAAAATATTCAGGAACAATAGGACGCTTTGTTGAGATAATCTTGGCCGTGCGTTTTTTCATATACCAGTATGGCTTTGTTTACCACTTACATATCACACACGACAAAAGCATCTTGGTAAGCTTTTCGGGTTGATTATCTTGTGTATTTTTTTTAAAAAAAAACTATACTTCGGTTGTATGATTAGTTTTGTGGATCATTTGTATTTTTACAATGCTATTTCTTGTAGGTATATTTAATTTCTTGGCTCATGATTGTGGCGGTCCTGCTCATTATGAAGGTAAATGTGATAATGTTTAGTTTATGAACAGAATATGGATCTTATGGCAATAATAGTACCATGTTCTTAGCACTACATCTCTGGCTACTATTAACATTGTCGTATTTCTAGTTTCTTTCCTAAGTTGCCTATACTCTTTGCAGACAGTGTCGGTGGGAAGGCGGACATTCAGTGCAAATTTCCAGCTGTTCTTCCGTCTGATCAAGTTTTTGATATTTGTTGCTTTCACTGCTATTTTGATCGTCTTGATAGTATTTCTTCATATGACCTTCCGCGATATATTTGTGTGCTTTTTAGCATTCTTGCCCACAGGATGGGGGATACTACTGGTACGTCATTCTCTTGCTTTTCTACATTTTCTTTACTTATTTTTTATAAACTCATAATACTAATATGCTTGCTGCTATCTTATTGTGCATGATTTGATTCTTCAGATTGCACAAGCTTGCAAGCCTCTTGCTCGACATGTAGGATTATGGGGATCTGTTCGCCCGCCCTTGCACGGGCCTATGAGATAATTATGGGGTGCTTCTCTTCACTCCAATTACTATATTGGCATGGTTCCCGTTGTGTCTGAGTTCCAGACGCGGATGCTGTTTAATCAAGCGCTCAGTAGAGGACGGCAAATTTCTCGAATTCTTGGTGGTCAAAAGAAGGAACGATCCGCTCGTTACAAAGATTGATTTAGTCTTGTTTCTTGTGTATTTCTTCAACATGCACTTGTAAATATTTGTCACGGTCTCACGGGGTATAGTGTATTTTTGTGACTACAATATGTCAATATTAGATCAAGGTCATGAAAAAAAGATAAAGGTGTCATAGTTGTATCCCCCATCTTGCTCTCCCAAGTCCCCGTTAAAACTGTACCTTGCCGTTTGTTCCTTTTCCATGCTGCCATGAGATTGTATATTTTCAGATGGGGCTCGTTCGAGTGTTTTTCTTTCTTGGAAGTAAGTGGCTCGTACTTCTGTGCATTTTTTTTGGTATTTTCAGTCTGTTCATAATCAGAGTTTGTAATATATAACCATATGTATAGGTGTCACGGTGTCACCAGCGGGCCCTGCTAGACAGCAGTCACAGCACTCGTGCACCAGGAGCGAGGCCAGCACCTGATGGTCAGAAATTTTAAATTTTCTATTTGTTCGTTGTGCAATGTCTTCTATCTAGAAATACAAAAACAGTAAAAGAAAATAAAAGAAAGAAGAAGAAAGAAAGGCACGCTGCACCAGCGATGTTGCTGGTGCGCCAGCACGTCACGGTGAAACCGGATTTCCGGTGACCACCCGATGAGCTGGCCGGCGTGCCGCGACCCTCTTTTGCTTTGGGCGTCGCCCGGCACCCCCCGGCGGATGGCCTCACCTCCCGATCTTTGTTCTGTTTCCCGACCAGGCCAACAGGTAGGCATTTCATTTGCCGGGCAGCGACCGCCCTGGTCGGTGTTCCAAAGGATGGCCAGGGCGGCAGGCAGCGATCAACAAGGCGCCTGCTGCGTTCTGGCTGCGCTGTGCATGCTTTACTCCACTGGAGTCCTTCTCATCGCCCCCGTGCGGCCGTGCCGGCTGCCGACCGTCGTCCGTCGGACCCACCTTTGTTGTACCAGCGCTGTTGCCGGGCGGCGGTATGCAGCTTGGAGAATACGGCTAGTGAAACCCGGCAAGGTTTAACAACGCTAGCAAATGAGCGTCTGTAGCTCGCTCTCCAACAGCGAAATTCACGTGCTCACCTCCGTCCAATTCATAACTCAGTGCAGCGCAATTACGCAAATCCACCTTCACTCCACTCGGGACCAGTAAAGTTTTCAGATCTAGTTCAGTATCGTTTGACTCTTTCACTACCGGAAGAATCTTTTGCCTCAATAGGAATAGATCTCAGGATCTGAGAGGAAGCCAGTTCGCAAAATGGAATGGCGCTGCTGCTCTGCAAGACACTGCAACGAGACCGGATAGAATATAATGTTCTGAAACTATCATATGAAAAAGGGGGGAAAATGTACATGTTTTTTTGCCCAAATTACATGGAGAAATGGCAATGCACCAACAAATTCAATCAACCAACGGCCGGAACAGGATGCATG
Organism: Chrysopogon serrulatus; assembly: GCA_015844335.1. Taxonomy (NCBI): domain Eukaryota; kingdom Viridiplantae; phylum Streptophyta; class Magnoliopsida; order Poales; family Poaceae; genus Chrysopogon; species Chrysopogon serrulatus. Next base: position 1,598 of record JADLZL010003193.1, on the reverse strand, counting down.
GAGGAGAGAGATGACAGGGGGACGATATCTGATTGGAGGAGGCAGAGATCGGAAGAGCTACTAAGCAACAGTGGATGTGCTGCCAGCCGGAGCCAAAATGTTCACATGCATCACAAGAGGGACGCCAGCACGACGGAACACCCGGCTACCGCGGCAAGCATGGCAGCCGAGTGTGACACGACCGCGGACGATGCCTACAGCTTCTTGGATGTGTGGTCCACGTGGTCTGCGGGAACTGATGACGGGGCGTCTGCCACGAGTGGGGACCCTACTGGCGCCGGCGCCGGTGCCGCCTCCGGTGCGCCGACTAGAGCTCCGGTGGCACCAGGAGGCTGTCCATGGTGAGCAGGCAGAACGAGAAGTTGTCGACGACGGTGGACGCGACACGGGACCTGGTCATGTCGGTGTCAAGCGAGATGTCGTCGCCCTTGGCGACCACCGTGACATCGTGCTTGGTGGCTAGCGTGCGGAGCAGGCCCTAGACGGATTTGAGCAACATCTTGGTTTTGGACATGGTCTTGACGTCGGGCGCGTCCTTGGCGCTGAATGTGTCATCGTTGACGGCGAACAGGGTGAGCCCCTTGTCCATGGCATTCTCGCACGACTTGAGCTAGCACGCCCGTGGACGTGGCCAGCGACGCAAACACCTTGCAGCCGGCGCGCTCCAGGAGGCGGGTGAGGTTGGCGGTGGAAGGGACGTCGAAGAGGCCGTCAAACTCGATGGGCACCGTGACCTCGAGGATGGCGAACTTGAAGCGGTGCGTCTCCACCTCCTTGGTGACGGTGCTGTTGGTATTTTTAACTGCACTCCATTTAAATAAGTTTTAAGTAGGATTATCCGCAAGCGCACAGATATCATACCGGTGTCACATTTTACCCTGAGGTTTTAAATATCGTATCCACAGGGGAACAGTTTGTGATGATGACAAAGTATATAAACTTAACCCTACAATTAGGCATAGATCATATCAAGAAAAAGAGAAATAGCTAATGTACTCTAGTTCCGACTAGGTAAACTTTGTATAATATCGTCTTATCGGGCAAGTGACCTGAATAGGAGAAGAAACAGTAATCTACCTACCCGTGACACCTATCGGCACATGCGTCCTATCAACGGGAAGTGGACTACGAGGATTCAACGCAGCTATAAAGTCACCTACGCGAGCTACCACTATCCGGCTAATCGGGGGACATCCACAAGTAAACCTAGCCTAGGCACCACGCCTACACTACGAAATACTACTTCAACCAAGCAATTACCAAGATCAAAGTCCTCAATATGAGATGTGAACTAAAGAACGAATATAAACGATCGCTACTTGAATCGAGAATAGTAAATACAAAAGTACCTCGAAACGCAACTCCGGCGAGGAAGCTGAATCCAGAAGAATACAGCCCACGAAGAAGTGCCGACATGCCGGGAGCTCCTCCCTGAATCTCTACTCCTCTACTCAATCTCTCTAATCTCTAAACAAGACTAGATCTAGAAGAACTAGTCTCTCCCTAATGCTACATCTAGATGAACTAGCTAGAACTAGATGAACTAGACTAGATCAACTAGAGGGACCCTAACCTAATCTAATGAAGAATATGAAGCC
>JADLZL010003192.1:0-123974 GCA_015844335.1 Chrysopogon serrulatus | reverse complement strand
TTTTTGAGAATTCAGGGGAGTAAATAGTATTTTTTAGAGAAAAAGGGATTAAATTAAATAGTTGAAGGAAGTAAATTGGACTTTTTTCTCTAAATTACCTCGGCCCGATCCAGTTTACAAGCTACTCCGTAAGTTGGTTTCCAATGCAGCCCGGCCTGATCCAATGAGGTCACACGATGACACGAACCAACCTGTCCGGGGTTCCAGGCCTACAAACTCACTCTGCGTGCTCCGCCCAAGAAGAAAATTGAGGGACGCGTGCTGTAACAGAGCAGGACTCATCTCTTACGTACGATTCAGGCAACAAAAGATGGCCAGACAATATGGCCACGTCGCCCGTAATTCACGGCCGTCCGATCGGGTGGTCGACACCGCGTTTCTCGGTCGTTTTGCAAAAAATAAAAATACTCTCAAACTTCAGAAAAATCAACAAAATCAACCTGCGGTCCAGCCAGGCCTGATCCTACACGTAGGCCTTTTTATGGGCCACCCACTCTCCCCAGCTCAGGCCTTTTTTATCGAAATTGAGTCTCGGTGGGCTGAATTCGGCCCGATGTCATTTTTCTATTTTCCTGAATTTATTATTTATCTAAATTGGCTGAATTTTTTTAAAATCATAACAAATCAAATAAAAATTAGAAAAATACCAAACCAAGTTTGTTGAACTCGACACAACTAGCACTACAATCTAAATACACAACAATGCATGTTTAATTGTAATTTTATTGATATAAATATAGATATAGATTTGTCTATAGTTTTCTAAAAAATAATTAAAATAGTCGGTTTTCTTTATTTATTGCTATAAAATTTTAATCATACCATAAAACTGCACATAAAATAAAACTATTAATTATTGTAAAAAAACTCCCATTTAATCATGAAATACTCCTCTCTCTTAAAAAACACTTTAAAAATTTCTTTCCCTACAACAAATATAGCCAAAAATGATATCTTTCTTTATTGTAGATCTATGGTTTTATATCATTGATAATATTATTGTTGATATCGCATGTGAACTAAAATATGTCTCCTCCATCTTAACTTTAAATCTGTAATTCTTCCACCAAAAAACTTCTAAAATCAAATCTTATAAATTCACACCCTTTTTCCTAATTTTTGTTTCCTGATTCTTTTTTTTTAACGCTAACCTATAGTACAAATACTTAAATATAAATAATCACATACATACATATACATAGTTAACACTTCACTGTATATATGGTACATGACCTTCTCAACATCCGCATATACGAGTACATCATATCACACATAAAAATACTTGAAATAAATATACACAAATGACATAATACACTTGCACTATACGCTGTAGATACGAATATATAGACACACATACACACTGGCCATACACGGTAACACCGTGACTATTTCTAGTTTTACACGATGCCTAGATAGCTAGCTTCTTGTAGGTGCTACCCTAGAGGCATGGTGGGGCGGCTGCCCCAGCTACCGGTGTGGTCACCTGAGACCCCCCTCCTTCTTCCTTACCTCCGTCTGCCGTGCTGAGTCGAGCATCTACCGACGCAACGCAGGACATGGCAAGGAGCGGCCAATCAGCGAAAGAAGAAAGTTGGTGCATGGGCCTCACTTTGGATCAGCCCACCCGGGCAATAGTAGCCTATTAAAGGCCCAACCGTGCCACACAACACAAGTAACCACCGCTTCTTCCCCAAATGAAGCATGGCCATCCTCCCTATAGATGGCCATCGGGCCGTGCGCCGCCCGGCCCGGCGTGCCGTCTGCGTCGTGCCTTCGTCACCGGGCCACCCACCACTGTGCACACCCGTCTGCGTGCGGCGTGCTCGTGCGGGCGGCCCAAGGCGGCCCGTGGGCCGTCGGTAGAGCACGAGCTGCCAACGATACTGCGTGCTGTGTGCGCCCAGGAAACACGAGGTGGGCCCAGCCTTGAGGTGGGTAGTGGAGGTGCTTTCGCTTCGCCCGCAGGCGGAGGGGCAGCGTCGCGCCAACGTGCCGTGGTGGAGGTGCCCCGCCCGCCGAGGCGAGGACTGGCGCCCGAGTGGAGCCGTGGAGGTGCTCCGCCCGCCCAGCGGACGGACGGCATACGAATACTCCGCCTCCTAGAGGTCCTCCGCGGATGGGCCGGTGCCGGTGAGGCCACTCACCATGGCAACGCGAGCGAAGGGGAGGGGCTAAGGGGCTATCCACGAGCGCCCGAGCGCTGGGATCGAAGGAAGAGGAGCGACGACCGAGGGAAGGATCGGCTGCGACCCTGCGAGTCTGCGAGGAAGGAAGGAGAGAGGGGCCCCAGGAGCGACGAGGCGATGATTGCCGGAGTGACGCGAGGGAAGGACGGGCGCCACGACCGCGAGCCGCGGCTCGAGAGGGAAGGAGGAGGACCGGAGGAGCGACGGGCGATGATTGCCGAGGCGCGGCGGGTTGCGGGCGTGGTGGGGAGGGAAGGAAAGGATAGGGTTTGAGGGTGGGCCGAGCCTCTTAGCAGGCCGTGGCGGGGCGGCTTTTTGATGGCCTGGTGAGTGGCCGGGGCTCGAGCAGTTCGTTGGTCGGGCCGCCACCGGGCCGCCGACCGGGGCCGTGCCCGTGCCGTGCCACGGGCGAGGTGGCGCCCAACACGGCCTCGGTGGCTCGGGCCGGGCCAGCCAGGCCCGGTGGCCACCGGCCGTGCCGCGTTTGGCCGGGCCAAAACGCCGGCCACGGGCTGTGCCGACGGGCCACGGGCTGCATGGCCAAGTATAGTCCTCCCCCTCCGATTGCAATCCCCTTCTGACGAGCACGTAGCATCGAGGTCTGATCGGCCATATCGCAAGCAGTCATTGAACACCGCCTGCCGCCAAATCAGACTCCTGGGAGGACAGTGCCCTATGGCCGAGCTCCTCAGCCGGATCAGGAACTATTAAATTTATTCTTCAAATTTGAGATAACGTATACTATGTGGTTTATCCAATTTGTTTTCCTTAATTTGTGCGACCGACCATGTCGAATGCAGAATGTGGTGCAATTTGATCTGTAAGTCTTTTGGTTATTTTTTATTAGAACTCGCTCTAGCTATAATTTTTTCTATCCGCCACTGCTTAGGTGCAGACATTATCCGGCTGTTCGTGGTCTACACAAAACACAGACCACACAATGATGCATGGAGCTGACATCCCATCAGTTAGCACAATGCTCAATTGTCCGATGCCACCGAGACATGTATTAATGCCAAAAAATCCTTGTTCTAGATCACTTGTTATTCATGAACACAATTACACAAATGATGTAGTGCTTACTATCGAAATTAAGACAATTATGTTTATTAGTGGACTAGCCCCCTCTAGATATTCTTCACGCTCTGATTCAAATGGCACCTAGAGTCAAGTTTAGGGATCTAAAAATATATTTTCTGAGTTAAGCATCTAGATGACACTCAGAATTCTCAGTTCATGGATATGAGAATACATTTTTAGAAAAAAAAGTTGGGCATTCTGTCAAGTTCAAAAAACCGCTTGTAAATTTTGCTATAAAGGCCCTGAAAGGATGGTGAGGTGTGGTGACCGGCCATTTTCCTATAGGAAAAAAGTCTAAAAAAAACCTCCCCAACTACTAACGTTGGTGCATTTTACCCTGAACTACAAAACCAGGTATTGTACACCCCGAACTTTCGAAACCGGTGCAAATAACACCCCAGGGCGGGTTTGAAGGGTGGTTTTTTGCTCAGTAACATAGTTTTGTCTTTTTCTTTTTTATTTATTTATTTTGGTTGAATCTTTGAAAAATCATAAAATAGAAAATCTAATTTTGTTGGACTCCATATCAGTAGATCTACCCAATGAACATATAATATAATATATTTTTAGTACAAAGTTTTTTGCTGTAATTTTAGACCTATATTTTTTGTAATTAAATGGAATAATTCATAACCATAATTTCTATGGTCGAATTATGGTGAAATTTTTATGATGAGCTTATAATGATATGCTTGAACTGTAGTAAAAATTTTATAATTATTGGACCAATTATAGATTTATTTATATTTAACAAGCATAAACCTAAGTATAAACCTAAATAAATCTATAACTAAGTTACATATCATCCAATAATTATAAAATTTTTACTACAGTTCAAGCATATCATAATAAGCTCACCATAAAAATTTCACCATAATTCGACCATAGAAATTATGGTTATGAATTATTCCATTTAATTAAAAAAAATATAGGTCTAAAATTACAGCAAAAACTTTGTACTAAAATGTACTATATTATATATTTACTGTGTAGACCTATTGATGTGGAGTCCAACAAAATTAGATTTTCTATTTTATGATTTTTCTATGATTTATTATGATTTTTCAAAGATTCAAATCGAAATAAATAAAAAAAAAGACAAAAAACACGTCATCAAAAACCACCCTCCAAAACCGCCCCTAAGGTGTTATTTGCACCGGTTTTGAAAGTTCGGGGTGTATAATACCCGGTTTTATAGTTCAGGGTATACAGTGCACCAACGTTAATAGTTGAGAGGTTTTTTGGACTTTTTTCTTTTCCTATAACTAACCACGGTTGTGAGAGTGAAACGAAAACGATTTGTGTGTGTGTGTGTGTGTTGGTCGGTGGGGGTTCCCTTAACGGAGAAGACATCAGAAAAATGGGAGCAAAAGCACAAAGATTTGGCAATTGGAGAGACCTCTTCGTCGTCTACTGTAGTTCCATAAAAGGCACTTGAGTCGGCCTTGTTCAGTTGGTGGAGAGAGTAAAATTCGCAACTCGTAGAAGCACTTTCGTTTGTATTTGGCAAATATTATCCAATCGTGATCCAACTAGGTTCAAAAAGATTCGTCTCGTGATTTATAACCAAACTGTGCAATTAGTTATTTTTTACTTATATTTAGTGCTCCATATATGTGGGTAAAAATTTGATGTGATGGAGAGAAAGTGCAAAAAGTTGCAAAGAGAACGAGGCGCTGGTCCGGATTGTAACTATACTTCGACAGGAGAAATTATTCGCTCCGATTGGCTGCGCAATTCAGACGGTGGAGCGTGGTGACAGATGGCCGTCTTACGCCAGCTTTCACTAGCTTCCAGAAGAAGACCAGTCACAAGAACACACACACTGCCACGCAGTTGACAAATGATCCGTACGTGCCGGTGACACGAACCGGTTCAAACGTACTCCCTCCGCCACGCGTCTTGGGGCATTTTTCAAATTTGATCCGATTTGTACGTGCAACATTTTCACAAATAAATTTGTTAAAAAACTAGACTTAAAGATCTTTCCAATGATACTAATTACTTAGCATAAATATTTATATATTTTAATATATAATTGCTGGTACTTCTCGTGACATCTAAAAAATTCAACGCACACGCTCAGTGCTCAGCATTATAGTGCTAGTACCGCCTGCATCCTACCAATGAGACAAACACTAAAAGATAATTTTGCCATACTTTTTATATTAAAAATCACTAGAAAAACGAAAGGGAAAGAGATGCTAAAGTTCCGTGCTTCTGGAATGTTTGGTGCCGGGCTTTTGTCTAGCCGGTTTCTTACCGAGAGCACAGAGCAACTTTAGGACCGAAATTTTACTTTTTATCTAAGTGGTTCTCTTACTTTTGAGGCTATATTTCTTTGGTTGCACTTCAGTTGAAGTCATCAAATTTATTTTTCGAGATAATAATGATACCTAAGACCCACCCACTATCTTTTTTCTTATCGTCTTCCTTATTGAGCAACTTGGCCATGTATTGGCAACCGAAGAGGAGACCCACTGAAAGGGTGCCGCGAGGGAGGGAATCGATATGGGAGAGGGGCCCCCAATGAAGGAGGGGTGCTCGATGGAGGAGCTTGGAAAGGCGTCGCGAGGTGTGGAGAAGCTGTGGGAATGGGGTTGCGAGGTTCGGCCACTAGATGGAGGAGTGGAGGAGGAGTTGTGATGCATCCACGGGTAGGGAGACATAATGGTCTTCGGAAGATGAGGTGCCGGGTAGGAAAAGTTGTCAGTCGTCGGGGAGATCAGAAATAGGCCGCCGAACGAGAAGAGGAAACGGGCGGAGGTGGGTGGGCGTCATGGAAGGTCAAGCGATCGTGGGTGTAAAAGCTTGCATGCGAGCAAAAACCATCAAAATAGCAAAGTAGGGACTCCCTTCGTACCCCCATGAGGAGTGAGTTTTTTTTTTTTTTTGCTCTTCAATCCTTAAAAGTTAGATGGAAACTCGAGTAGTAGTACTGTTATTAGCGCTCTAGCCAGTGGAACATGTTTATGGCTTATTGCTATGTGATGGGTGTTAGATTTAATTTGAGAATGACTTATTTTTAATTCAATTAACTCAAACAAATTTTAAGAGTTATATTAAATACATGCATTAAAGTCTTAGCCACATATGGGATTGAGACTAAACATTAACTCAAGTTATTAAATAAGTGGCTTATATGTGCACATATCTTGAAGTTGAGAGAGACAAGGATGTGCCACACGCGCGTGCTGAGCCGATCTGCGGTGTGAGCCTGACAACATGCATGGGCTACGCAACCCCATAATGCGGTGTGATATGAGTTTTGCTACTTGGGTTGTTTTGATGGAGTTATAAAATAGGCGAGTTGTAGGAATATTTGTCACGGGAGTTTCTATCCGTTACTCATGATTACTCCTTCGTCCTACTATCTTTGCAGCATCTAGGTGCATCCATGGCCTCTGTCCTGTCCTCCACTCACGTATATAATTGCACGGAAGCCAAAGCCTCAAGCATATGTCAACAGAACTACTATACGGTCTTTCTTGTTTGTTAGATAAACATTAAGACAACTTTTCTAATAAATGGAGAGATAGAGGAGGAGGAGATTATATGAATCACCCGGACGGGTTTACCATAAATAGATAAGAAGGTATGATATCTAAACTATTGAAGACATTGTATGACATGAAGCAAGCACGTAAGTAATGATATGGGAGGTTTGACCAAACATTAACATTTGTTGGCTTTGTCGTCATGAACAAAACTTAATGGGGCGAAGGTGTGATCTTATGCTTGTATGTTGATAACATATTGGTCTTCGAAACTAGCCTTAGGTGGCTAAGGACTTTTTGTATGTAATCTTGAGACGAAGGATTTGGGTTGGCTAACATCATTCTTAATATCAAGCTACTAAGAGAAAGCAATGGTGAGACTACAATTCTACATTCCCACATGTTAAACGATATTGATTTGCTTTGGGTTTAGTGACTCCAAGCATGGTTTAATGCTCTATGATCTTAATGTATATTAAGAAACAACGGAAAAATGGCAAAGATACTACTAAATAATGATTCACTTATGTGTTTAGTTAGCACTACAAAGCTGGCGTAGCATGGCTAAGGGTAGACGCGACAATAGTATGGGCGATAGATATGATCTCGTAGGATGAAGTCCGAGACGCCACCAACAACCCTTTATGTGAGATTGATTTTTATTTTTTAGATGAAGTCCGAGACGCCACCAACAATCCTTTATGTGAGATTGATTTTTATTTTGATATTTTAGAATTAGTTGGAGGAACGAAGAAAATATCTTTAACTTCTTTTTTACTAAAAGCTCACTAATTTTATAAAGTAATTTTTTGAAACAATTGGAGATGCTCTGCTAGCAAAAAGAAGATACCAAAGAATACGAGCAAACACCACTCAAACCAGGCGAACTAACTCACCGAGACTATAACCAAGTAACCATAATAATAATTACAAGTTTAACTAGTGCTACAAGAAATTTGCAAGCATGTTCCAAAGTAGCTCGTGATAGCTCCTAGATGCGCAATAGTTGCATCTAGTTGCTTCACCTTCGCATCGTGCGGTGGGCAATCCTTTTCAAAACCACTCATGGCCGACGCACACAACTGTCGTCGTAGCGGCAACACCACGATTTCACCAAAAGCCTCATATAAAACCGGTACCGGTCGTAGTACCTTGCTTCCCAGGTGAGGCAGCAGCCAGTGCGCGGCGCGCAACCACCCACCACCGCCAGCCAGTCCAACGCCGCCGCGGCCCAGATCCCTCCCTCAGCATGAGGAGCGCGGGTGCGGCGGCGGCCACGGTGACGCGCCTGGCTCAGCGGGTGGTGGCCCCGTCGGCGCCGACGCCCCGGGGCCAGCTCCCGCTGTCCTGGCTGGACCGCTACCCGACGCAGCGCGCGCTCATCGAGTCCCTCCACGTCTTCAAGGGCCGAGCCGACGGCGCGGAGGCGGAGGCGGAGGCGGAGACGCCCGCCCGGGCCATTGAGCGCGCGCTGGCCGCCGCGCTGGTCAGCTACTACCCCATCGCCGGGAGGCTGGCGGTCTCCGGCGAGGGGGAGCTGGTGGTGGACTGTACCGGCGACGGCGTGTGGTTCGTCGAGGCCGCGGCCAGCTGCACCCTCGAGGACGTGGACTACCTCGAGTACCCGCTCATGGTGCCCAAGGACGAGCTCCTTCCGCACCCCACCTATCCCGAATCTTCTGTCCCTGAGGAGGAGGACTCGCTCATCCTCCTTGTCCAGGTAAATTCCTAGTGTGTTGCGTTCTGGATGGTTCTTGAGAGAAGTCAACGGCTCGTCGGCCATGGCGTTTGACTGAATCGGTCCCCAATCGCAATGCAGGTGACGCAGTTCGCGTGCGGCGGCTTCGTGGTGGGGTTCCGGTTCTGCCACGCGGTGGCGGACGGGCCCGGCGCGGCTCAGTTCATGACGGCCGTCGGCGACATGGCGCGCGGGCACGCGGCGCCGCTGGTGACCCCAGCCTGGGCCCGCGAGGCGATCCCGAACCCTCCCGGCGCGGCGGTGGGCCCGCTCCCCGTCCCGACGGAGCTCCGGCTCCAGTACCTCGCCATGGACATCTCCACCGACTACATCGAGCACTTCAAGGCGCGGTTCCTGGAGCAGACGGGCCACCGGTGCAGCGCGTTCGAGGTGCTCATCGCCAAGGCGTGGCAGTCGCGCACGCGCGCGGCGGGCTTCGCGCGGGGCTCCCCGGTCCACGTGTGCTTCGCCATGAACGCGCGCCCGGCGCTGGCGCGCCTCCCCGGCAGCGCGGCGCCGCTCCCGGCCGGGTTCTACGGCAACTGCTACTACATCATGCGCGTGTCGGCGCCGGCGGAGGCCGTGTCGGACGCGTCGGTGTACGACGTGGTGCGCCTCATCCGCGAGGGCAAGAAGCGGCTCCCCGCGGAGTTCGCGCGGTGGAGCGCGGGGACGCCGCCGCCGCCGGCGGCGGCGGCGGGGCCGACCCGTACCGGATCACGTCGGACTACCGGACGCTGCTGGTGTCGGACTGGTCGCGGCTCGGGTTCGCCGAGGTGGACTACGGGTGGGGATGCCCCGTGCACGTCGTCCCGCTCACCAACCTCGACTACATCGCGACGTGCATTCTGGTCCGGCCCTCCGCGCACAAGCCCGGCGCGCGGCTCATCACGCAGTGCGTCGCCGCCGACGCCGTCGACGCCTTCCACAAGGACATGATGCGCCTCGACTGATCTGCTACTACTAGTAGTAGTAGCACACTTGTTATTAGTATTGTTAATCTAGTTGCATAATTTAATTCGTTCGTTCGTTGCTGTATCCCATGTTTGGGTTGTTGAGTGGGAATAAAAAAGAAAGATACTACTAGGCTTTAGGTGCGTCACCAATGAATATATGTGCGTTCCTGTAATGCGAAGCATTGTTTGTTCTTCCTTCTTCTTCCACCTGCCGACGGAAATTCGTTGTGCTTTACATGTTACGTATACGGTTATGTGATTAAGGAGCGTAGCAATGAGTAGGTGGGGAGCCACTTTCCGCTGTCCCCTCTTGCTTAAGCAACTGGAGATGATGCAGTAATGGTGCTTGAAAGAGTCCAAGTGATGCACCTGTTTGTTGTTTGTCACGGCTTTCATCCTGGGTCGTGGAGGTTGATGTGTGGTGTAACGGACCTGTCCAGGCGTCGCAATCTCGGTTTGTTGAGCTCCAGAAGTGCGTGCAGCTGGCCTACAAAGCGTCACGGTTCGAGAACGGACCAGGAAAAAAAAAAAAGGATCGTTGCTTTGCTTCACTCGGCATTTTCTTTCTGGTTCATTCACTAGTCAGTGCGTGTGTTTGCTGTCTAGCTGGTGATCCATTCCAATAGAGTGATGATTCGCGAGGCGAGCCCTCGGCAATAGCAGCAGGATCGGGAGCAAAGCCACGCGGAATTTCAGCACTCGGCCTGTCGTTCAGACGCCATGGGGCTATCCGCACTCATGATACTATGAATTCATTATTTAAAAAGTCTAGTCATCAAAATTCTCTTCTCTATACTCAATTTTTTTACACCAATTCATCCTCTATATCATCCTCTATCTACTGTAAGATCCACTTATCACTTAATCTAAATATATCCATATGACATCTTGTTTTGAAGGATTTATTGAGACGAAATTAATGGTGCAATTGGAATTTAATTTAGTTTTTTTGTTTATGAGTTATAGCATGTTTTGATTAGTTGATATATAGTGTGGCCAAACAGTAGCATCGGGCCCACCATTGGATTCCACCGCTCCCTCTCTTCTGAACATGACAGTCCGACAGGGTGGCAGGTACCGGAAGCTCAGGGGGTGTTTGGATGGTGTGGAAAAAGTTTTGCCTGTGTCATCGAAATGTCGGAGGGATGTCGGAATGGGGTTTCAAATACTAATAAAAAAACAAATTACGTAACTCGTCGAGAAACGATGAGACAAATTTTTTTAAGTATAATTAATCCGTTATTAGCGAATGTTTACTTTGTAGCACCACATTGTCAAATCATGGACTAATTAGGCTTAAAAGATTCGTCTCACAAAGTTATCGCAAATCTGTGTAATTAATTATTTTTTAAACTACATTTATTACTTCGTATATACGTTGACTAGATTCGATGGGGCGGGGCAAAAAATTTGCCAGGGGAATCCAAACACCCCCTCACTATCTCCCTAGAAATAATGGATCCACCCTTGTCCAGGATCATATGAAGTACCCCGCTGCAGCTTGTTGGCCCGTTAAATGATCCTCCACAATAGCATAGCCCACGGTATGGCGTGTCCGGTGCAGTTAGCTATCCGCACTCATCGTCTTCTATTTCTCTCCTCTATACTGTCCAGTCAGTAAGATTCTCACCTCTATATCCAATTCTTCCGCATCCATTCATCCTCTATATCATACTCTATCCACTGTAGGGCCCACTTATCACTTTATCTAAATATACTCATGTGGGATCTAGTTTTGAAGGATTTATTGCAACAAATTTAATGGTGCAATCAGAATTTAATTTGGCTTTTTAGTTTGTGAGATAAAATATTTTTTTGTTAGATCAAATAGTGGGGCCCACTGCTGCAACCAACTGTGCATGCGCGTGCATGCGCTTTCCCTGCCTGCTGGTTCGTGAGTGGTGGACCCCTGCAGTAGCGCATGTCTGCTGGTGCGCCAGAAATACCGGCCGTGAGCACATGGCGTATGGTATAACGGACCCCGGTGCAGCTTCTTATCCGGTACATGCCTCCTGTATGCGCTGATGTGGAGCACGCCGGATGGGTTACCGTGTCTCACTGCGGACAGTCTTAGCCTATCCGCACTCATCATCCTCTATTTTTCTCCTCTATAACGCCTAGTCAGATTCTCTCCTTTATATCTAATTCTTCCGCATCCATTCATCCTTTATATCATACTCTATCTACTATGGGGTCCACTTGTCATTTTATCTAAATATATCTATGTGGGATCTAGTTTTGAAGATTAATTGCAGACGAATTTAATGGTGTAATCGAAATTTAATTTAGTTTTTTCGTTTATGAGTTATAGCATTTTTTTTTTAGTTGGTATAGTAGTGGGGCCCGCCCTCCCATCTCCACGCAAACAGGCACAGCAGGGGGCCCGCGTCTGGGCGGATGCACCAGCGCTATCTCGCTGGGAATAGCGTCTGCGCTCGCATGCCGTGCAGGTTACAGGTGCCGCTGCGGCCGTTCATTCAGCCTCAATAACTGAAATGCTGACATGGAGATATACCGGCGGTTTTTTAGGACCGGTCAGATGGTCAAGGCTATCCGCACTCATCGCCCTCTATTTCTCTCCTCTATTGCTTAATCGTTCCGTTAATATCCAATCCTTCCATCCATCCATTCATAGCCATACTATTCCTCATGTCCCCATTTATCATTTTATCTAAATATATTCATGTGGGATCTAGTTTTGAAGGATTTATTGTTAAAAATTTAATGGTGCAGTCGGAATTTAATTTGTCTTTTTTAGTTTGTGAGATAAAACATTTTTTCGTTGCAAAATTGGTGGGGCCCGCTGCTTTGTCAGGCAGCGCATGCATTGCTGCCTCCAGCCGCCCGCGCATCGTTCGCGCACGCATGTGGTGGGGCCTGACGCTGGTCCGGTACTGCGCTGAATTTCCCGGAGACGGTAGCTTTCAGTACATGATTCCATCCCCCGCTACAGCTCATTTTACACGGTAAAAGCTGGCGTGGACAGAGTACCGGATGGCACCGCGTACCCAGTGCGGATAGTTTAGTCTGAATGATCTCGTCGTGCCCGGGACACGGGGGAAGTGTACAAAAAATCTGTCGGTGGAGCGCTGCGTCAAATCGAGCCATGGGGTCGTAGGGACGCGTGCGGCATGGCCGTTTGCCTTTCCTCTGCGGTGGTGCCGGACCGGCGCCTGCATCGTCAGGTCGAATTGACGTGGGCAGACACGCGGACGCTAGCGGCAAGGAGCTTGTCAGCTTGACGCGTTCCCGGGGCCTGCTCTACGCCTCCTGGACAGGAGGAACAGGTCGGAGCGGCCTGGAGGTTCTTCGAAGAACAGCAACCTGGACTTCACTTTTGCCTTCAGATAACCAGGCCTCAATGACCCACAACAACGTAGTACTAGTGGTAAATGACAACAGTAATCAGGCAATTTTCTTCCTACAGGGAGAACAAAACATGGACATCGTTTCTGGACAAGGAAATCCAAGCCGTCGCACAGCAGGAACGTTAGAAATAAACACAGAATCACAGAAACAAAAGCTTTTCCTTTTTTGCGACCGTGCTTAGTAGGCACGACAAAACCAGGCTTTGGTTTCAAGTCACATCAGAACAGAGTACTCGACCCTTAATCTACATCCTGCTTAAGTCTTGATGAGAAGTTGTTTACATCATCATTTGCATCTCGCAGAGACTAACCCCGAGCATAAACTGTGCCAGGCTGCGGAAGTTCCGTTCAGGATTTCCGGAGCAACGAGGCCAGAGACGATCAACTACCTGCGTGTGTAGTAGCGTGGCTTCCAACTTCCAGGACATGGCTCCCTGGCTGCCCTCCGTGAGGTCGGCACGTCGGGCTCAGCAACAAACCTGGCCTGCTGCGGGATGTCTCGCCACTGAGGTCTGGCCTCCCATGCAGGCTGCATGGATAGAGCTTCAGCAGGGTGATTCCAGGGCCGCTGCATGGTCATGGCATGTCGCTGAGGTACAGTGTAAACCTGGGACAAGTGGCTTGACAGCACAGGCTGCTGCTGCTGCTGCGGTGCCTTATACCAGCGATCACTCAAGCTCGGATCCCATTCTGGTAAGTCATCGTGGCTGTGATCCCAAGGCTGGTCTAAACCATACATTCTGCCATACTTGCGAACCAGATGCCTGACTAGGTCCAATGGGGGAGAAGTAGCGCGCCCATGCTGCTGCCTCCAGTAGGAATATGGTATAGCTTCATTCGGGGACAGAGATCTGTTTGAGATGCTAGCATAATCATATACAGGAAGGTCATTGTCATCCTTGATGACACCTTGGCCAAAGCCCAGAGGAACATCCTCAGTAGCATCATACTCAAGGCAATGATGCTCATTGGGGTGGACAAATTCGGAGGGAGGTCCGGTAAGCTGGGAAGACATGGGCACTGAACTAACCACAGCCTGCTGCTTCCTTGAGATGGGCATAGACTGCACCTTGGAACCCTCATGCGTTGTGGGTGTTTCAGTAGAAATACAGGGCCTCCGCCACACACAGACACCAATAACAGGTACTCCTCCAGTCACAGTTAGGATGCCCGAGTGCTCTTTTGGCAGGAATTCAGTGAGAATCTGAGCTGTCTTCCCTTGAGAAGGGCATATGTAGAGCTCCACCCCTTTGGCAGGCTTCACAAGTCCTACTCTGTCACCTGCAATATATGAGTCAATTGTCTGCAGGAAAGTAAGTTGTTGTTAGTGTTGAGCTGGAGTGCTGGACCCATATAAAGTGGTAACAGATGATGATAATAATTGAGAACAGGGACCTGCATGAATTGCTGCCAAGCACTTTCATGAGAACCCTCCTTCCAACACAACTCAGTTACCTGCAGAACAAATGATAGTAAAAGGAAAGAACACATTCTGAAGAGCTAGACCAAAGAAAAGGCCACAGGATAATTTTGGTAACCAAGTTAGCATATATATAGTCAACAAAGCATGAAACATAACATCTAGAATTTTATTTAAGGTGTAAATGAAATTTGATTGCAATTGGTTGCATTAAACACGAAAAAAAATATATGTCAATCAATACTAAGGTATAGATGGTAGGAGTTCAGGCACAAGAAAGTTCTGGTTTTTTATTAACATAAAAAGTGAAAATTCCACATATAAGAACCAGAAGAAAAAATCAAAATCAAGGCAATACAGTGCAGCACGTAGACAGATAGCACCATGATAGTCCAAACACTGAGACTAGACATACATATTCTTACCAATGCCTGCCTTTTTATTTTTTATTTTCTTTACTATTTTCCAGTTAACTCTAAATTACCTAATAGTGGCAAAATGAATGATAAAAGCATATAAAAGTCCAGTCTAAGTTCTGAGTGTAAGAACAAAAGCATTTGGTTTTTTATGATCAAAACAGAATAGCAGTTCGAGACATTCCATTGCTACAAATTAACACTATCATGACACTAGAAGTACCAAGTGTTACTACAATCAGTATTAAACAAACTCTAACTAGAGCCAACCAGGTCTAACAGACTCATATGTACTCCTTTTGGGAAGAGCATGCCTATTGAGGTTTTGGTCTTTTCCTCCAGACTCAAACAAGCAATTTGCATGTGCACATCTATCTGTGCAATTTGGAGCATTGTTTCTTGGTTCTTCTTTGTTTCTAGATTGAATTTCAGGGAATTGATTTCTGCCATAATTACCAATTAAACATAGAGCCCACGAATAGTAGGTGGTCCTGAATTTTATAGTAGGTGAGAAAAGTATAAGCTGCACAAAGCAATGCTTATTGTAAATACTCCCAACTGTTTTTAAATATGTGATGAAGTTTAAGACAAGCTAATTAGTTTAAAAATGAGCTAATTAGCTTGTCCCAAACATAGTATATTTAAAAACGGAGGTAACCAGGTAGTTGCTGAATTTAATATTAGATGCCCAGGGTAAGTAGTTACCACTTCTGGACTTCTGGTCATTCAGTTTGTTATATTTATATATATTGTTCTGGACGGTATTTGCTGTGCATAGCAAGGTCAAGCAAACTCTTTCCTCTCTTAAGGAAACACAAGCTAAGCACATTCGGGAGGGGGGCCGGCAAAACAATGCAATAAGTACAGGATAAACAGAAAACGACACCTGCATTAACATATGAATTTGGTGTGAAGACAGAGAGAAAAGGCATTCCAAGATGCAACACATGTTGATCAGAAGTGGATAAAGTAACATCCAATCATCCAGTTTTGGGATTCCGATGCTGTCAGTCAGTGAGTGGACTCACTTATTTCAATGAAGATACACTTGAGCCTAAGCACAAATTTACAGGCAGGGTGAATATGCATTCAGTGGCATCTTACAAACATTCGTTAAAGGTTGCCAAAAAAAACTGCTTCAAGGCAACTACTACAAGAAAGAATATATTTCAAAACCAACAAGGATGTGAACAAATACTAATTTTAGTAAAAACCAAAATCATCATTTAAGATATATGAAACTGAGCACAGAAATAAGTTACCGTTACAGCACGGCTCCTGGATTTAGGCAGTTGTTCAAGGTAGTCTTGAAAAGCAGTAAGCCTCACAGTTCCCATGATCTCAACAAAGCGGCACCACTCATTTGTTGATGGCCTTTTACCACTGCAAAATACAAACATTAGAAGGAGTTAGGATATGATAACAGAATGTTAAGATGTGTGTTAGGACAAGCAATTTTCAAAAATGGAACGTAGCATACAAGTTTATATATAAAAGGGGGATTAACCTGTGTCATAAATCATAATGTTCTTTGTTTGGCTAAAATATGGAAGCTATATTATGATTGTTATCTTAATTAATCGCCCACATTAATTACAAGAAACATAGGTAAAACAAACCTTTTGAAGATAGCTACAACATTTATAAGTGAAGACAAATTTAACTGAATTGTTCCCTCCCATAAAGAAATTGCCTTTGACTGCATAGCACATCCAGTATCAGGTATTTCAGCATCCATCTTTTCAGGGGTAGATTTGATTAACAAACCTCCCTTAGGTTGTTTAGCTGGACTCAAGATGGGAATTGATCCATTTTTGGGTGATCTTATGCTGGCCTGGCAATTATCCTGTGGTGATGGTGCAACATATGTGAATTCAAACTCTGATGGAGCAGCATTACCCAACCCTATATGATTTTTTTTCTCTGGCTTCAATGTGTGGAAAGATCTATCAGTAAAATTAGGTTCCTCTTGTGCAGTTTCAGTGGAGTGGCATTCCAAGGGTATATCAGAATCAGGGGCCTCCACGAAATCATCCAGAGACATAACTTCTGGAAGATTCTCTGTATACTTCATGTCATGCACCATTCTTTCTTGAAAGGAAACAGACTTCTTGTTTGCTACGCAACTGTTGCCAATCCCAGCAAATCCATCTTGCACAGTGTTATCAGGTTCCATGCCTCCCCTGTGTACACTGGTTCCATCATCAGATTTGATTTGATCTTCAATAGATTTTGATGGAATATGAGAAAGCAAATCACCTCTAAGCTCATCCCCAACCGAAATGCTATCAGTCTCATCCACTTCAACATGAAATTCACCTTTATGTGTTTTCCTCACCAATCGTTGAATGTTCACTTCACTATTAGGACGAACAACCATCTTACCAAGCTCTTCAGCTTTAGCCAGCCGCCAAGCCGAAAGCTCCTTTGAAGCGAGTTCTTCAGTAGTCATTGAGCATAGACATTTGGGTGTAATCTCACCAGACAAGACCCGTTCCCTCAGCACAGGATTACTTTTATCTTTCAAATTAAACAAAAGTGATCTACCTTTCTCCTTGTATTTCTTACTCACCGCTCCACATAGTTTGAACAGTTCCTCTTCAATTCTAAGTGCCAAAGATTGCCCCTTTAGAATCATACCCTTCTGGTCCCATGTTACACCATCTGAAGTCTTTGTTCTTTTTAATTCAGGCTCATTCAGAGCTACTGTATCCCCATCATCAATATCAGAAGTTCTGACTCTCTTTGAATTAAGCAGCGAAATGGATTCAGAAGTTCCAACAATAATGTCAGGAGCGCAGAAAGTCCCTTGGCGTTGCAAAACTTCATCTGAAACAACAGTGCTGCTACCTGACACATCTTTTTCCAAATGAACATGTAATGATTGTTCCTGTGCATCTTTACCCACTTTGATAGCCATGATTGATCCCAAACTTCTACCGCTTAACATGTCATGTTGTTCGCTTATGCTACCAACAGGTTTTGGGCCAGTTCCAGTATCAGCTTTACCTTCATTCAGGGCTATGCATGTGCTTGGTTTGTGCAATGTACCACAATCAGCATGTTTGTTCTCACAGGCAGATCTAAAAGGTGAAATATTTCCAGCAGATTTCTGCACAGTCCGCTGATCAGAATCCACACACAAGGCAGCACCTAGATTCTCCCTGAACTTTGATCTCACAGTCTCAGCATCAGAGACCTGTGGGTGTGCCTTCAGCAGAGGTCCCTTTGCACAAAACTCTTGCTAGCAGTTGATACCTGCGATGGCCCAGGCTTCAATATCTGAACCTTGGGCGATGCAGCCACCTTCTTTCCCATAGCAGACGGAGCTGGTGGCAAAGACGGCTGGACACTCAGCACCTGCTGCGGCGGCCTCAAGGACACCCTACTCGCGAGCCTCGCCGCAGGAAGGTGCGGCGCGTTGGGACTGGACGCACCAACCTGCGCCGGCTGCCCACCCATGGGCACGATCAGGTAGGCGCTGGTCGGCACCTGCGCCCCCCCAGTTGCCAGGGCCAAGCATGGCGTGGTCCGCGGGCTGCTTGGAATTGAGGGCCGACGAGGGCGACGGTTGCGAAGCCGGCCCGCTGCCCCGCGCCGGCGCCGGCGCCGGCTGCGTCCGCGCCAGCTTCGAGAGCTCCATCGCGCCGCAACAGCGCTAAAACGATATCAACCCACGGTTACAGCAAGATTTTTTGTTTTATCAGCATTTTTCGGGCGGAAAATCCACGCCACAACCAAAGCGAAATGCGGGTTTCGAGAGGGTTCGGGCGGAGGACGGAAGCGCGGCGCTCACCTCGAGACGATCGCGGAGGGGCGGGATGCTGCGACGGCGACGAGTGCTCGCAGCGAAAGCCGGAACAGCGGCGCTGCGGCGGACGGGAATGTAGTAGGGTTTGGAATTTGGGGGCTCGAACACCTCCTTCCCCGTTTCTATCCGGCGCGGAAGCAAAGGGAGGAGGAAACGGCGGCGAGGACCTCCAGTCCTCCTCGACGCCGCACGCTGAGTGCGTGACTGCCGAGGCCGAGTGCGGGGTGGGGTTGGGCCTGGAAGGCTATAGAATGTGAGTCAGTGAGTGTGTGATGGGCCGTGCGTAATTCCATCAATTCTCGTGGCCCATGGTATATTGGTACTGGTCCAAAATTAGAAGCACGTTACGCGAAGTTCAGAAATTAGCTACGTATTTCCTGAAGTTACTTTAAAAATATATTTCCTGAGGCGCTTCCTTAATAAGAAAAAAACTAATCATGTTTCGATCCAATGATTTTTCTGAAATGGTTTTCAGCAACTCAGAAAGTCTCTTGATATTCTTCTAGGTTTTTCTGTTACCATGACAAAATCACTTGTGTTGATTGAATTCTACACTGCTATTAGGTCCAGTGTATGAAGCGATCACATATTAACATTTAAACTTTACATTTTTTTATCAATAATTGAGACAATATTTTTTTTAACTACTACAAAAAGACGTTCAGCCTGTTCACTTCTTTGACCACTATAATTAGCTAGACATAGGGCCTATTTGATCACCCTCTAAAAGTTAGTTCAAATTAGCTAGAGTTAGCTAGTTATTTGGCTAAGAACTAATTGAAACCTTGGCTAAAAATGCACTTCACCTATTTTGATGGGAGAGCATATCCAAGAGTCTTTTCAAACCTCATCTCTCTAAACCAAAGAGTTATGTCTTTCTTGTCTCCAACCGTTTTTCTTATATTTTGTGTGCACTCTAAGAGTGATTCTCGTTTCTAGCTTTAGCTAGCGAGAAATTCTTAAATAAAAGATGTTACAAGTTTTTTTTTTTCATAAACCTCTATTTCTAGCAATAAGAAAGGATACAGAGTCTATTAGCAATCAATCGGGAAGGAGCTAGCTAACAAGTCTCGAAGTGCTGCTACTGTCGAACCGACCGAGGTCCCGCTGGCGTGCCGCCACAAAGCAGAGAAGAGCGCGCCGCCGCCGCCGAGAAGTAACCGCGCGGCCTCGCTGCCGGCTGCCCTCGGCGGACGCGACGTTCCGGTCAACCTAGCGTCGCCCACCTGGCACACCACGCGGCTGTCACGCGGGTCTCGTCGTCAGCTAGCTCTGATAGCAGCCCCGTTGAATCTGGCGGGAAAACGTGTGCGCTTCGCGGCCGGCACGGCAGCAGTGCGGGGACATGTGTGGCGCAGGCTCGCCGCACGTTGCCACGAGGGGAGCAGCAGGGCCGCCGGGCAGGGCAGGCCGCGGAGGGGCCAGTCAGCCAGAGGACCTCGCGCCGCGGCCTGCCGGTCTCGCGTCCCGTCCCGGCCTCGCTCGCTCGGGCGGCGCGGCCTGGTTGGCGGAGTCTAGGTGGGGTTGGTTGGCCGATAGCCGTCTGCCTCCGCGCATATTCGCCGCCATCACGGCTCAGGTAATGTTTATACCTGAGAGAGAAGCTGCTGCGATCAGCTCCGGAGACTGGCTGGGTTTGCGAAGTATACAAGTCTACAAGCACCAATCAGAAGCGTGCACAAACCGGTAGTAGTACTAGTACATGGATGAAAACTAGTGAAAACAACTGCTCATACTCGCACCGTCGCACGCCACACGCCAGTTCGTCGGCTTATACAAGGGAGCAGCATACTGGTCGTCGCAGGGGAGAGGGGAGAGAAAGTGACCTGCTGACCTGTGGATTCTGGAATGAGTCATTTTCTTTGAGAAAAAAAAAAAGTTAAGACACCACACCTGAAATGAGGAAAAAAAAGATTGTACTCAATGTGCATGCGCACGAGTCCAGATCAGATTTCCTCCTCATATATTGGCCTGATTTTGGGCATGGGCGTATATATGGCTGTGGGCCGTGGCACGAGTGCAACAACGGATGAGAAACGTGCACGCGTGCGATGTAGTGTCCAGATCGCGAGTCTGACCCTTTTCTGGCTCCTGCTGCAACAGTGTGCTGCTGGTCCACTGCACAGTGTTTCAGCTGGCCATTTGGTAGTGGACAAATAATCGAGATCGGGCAGCAGCTGCTGTGGTAGCCAAAACCTTGCGTTGCGCCTGCGCCTGCGCCTGGCTATTGTTGGCACAGCCACATGCCCGCAACGTGCATATATAGCATGCTGTCAGAAAACAGTCGTGCCTCAGGAGCCAAAGAGGACTTTCTACGTACGTAAACAGAGCAACCTAGCAGTAGTATGCTCTTTTAGTTCCTCGTCTCGTTGCTTTGACAAATCCACGGACGAGAAAACACGCAGCTGGTGCGTGTGCGTGCACCCGTTGGCTTTCACGATCACACACGCGGCGCGCCTGATGGACGCTTAACTATTGGCCTCGCCCCTTCGCTTTCCTTCCTCCTCATCTCCGCCTCTCCGGCCGTGCATGTGGTGGATCATATCGTATCGGCCATCGGCATCGGCGTCATCAGCGAAAGCAGGCGGCTGCCTGCAACTCGTCGTAACCACTCGCAAATAAGGCAAACGTGCACCGGTATCGCCCTATCTGAACATGACGCCGATCACAGAGAACGTGCCTTCTTCAGAGCAAAACGTCATCCGTCTCGCGTACTGTAGGTAGGTTTCCTTCCCCATGGCCCATCGTCATGGCCTGCTGGCGCCTCCGAGTCCGACCCCCTGCTCTGATGCTGCTTACGTCCACGCATCTCGTTCCCTTATCCGTGCTACCAGCTCGCTGATGGTGACGACTAGCCGGCACCGGCAGTGTTCCCGTCCCCTGTGTGTTGCTCAGCTGCTCCGCGAAAACGACGCGCGGCGCGGGGTCTTAAAACGCCGAGGAGAGCGCGCGCGCCAACGAACTCGATCACCGGCCGATCGATCGATCGATCATCGGAGCCATTAGCCATAGGCCATAGCCATCGTCGTCAACTCGATTCTTCGATCGCACAGTGTGCACTCTCCGATCTCCCACACGCACGCACGGCATATTTGGCAACGACCTCCCCCGTGCCTTCCGTCGTGACAGCCGGCCATCGCAAGCAGCAGCAAGAAACGGCACTCGGACGCCGCTGATCCATGCGGCCATGCATGCACGGGCTGGGGCAGCATCGTCCGTTTCTTCGGCTGGAGGACGCGTGGCGATCCCACCACGTACTGGCCCACTCCCTCCATGTTCGATCGAGAGGACGACGACGACGACGAGCGCGGATCCTCTCAAGGGGGCCGACGTGTCATCATCAAGAACATGTGCCAAAAAAAGCGGGGCGCCGAGGCTGCACCCGAGCCGCGCGCAACCGGCAGAATTAAAAAAACAGGGAGGGGGTTGGGCTGCTGATCGCTCGCGCCCGCCCGCTTAATAATTGGGCGGCCCTGTTGCCCTGCCCTGCCGGGGCGCGGCGCCGGTTACCCGTTGCTTTTCAGCATAACTGCAGCGGACCGACCAAGTGGCCTTGGCGCTACAGAGTTTCTCAACTCTGAAGCGATCGGTGGCACTGGTGTACAGTGTGAGGTCGTTGAGGAGGAAACAGGTACCAATGCGTGAATGCGATAACAGTACGTGCCATTGACTTGTTGATGAAGCTTGGTTTTCTTTTCTTTTTTTCTTTATTAGAGAAGCTTGGTTGTGGTTATGGTAATCAGGACAGGTTGTTGTCAATAAATTTGAGAAGAGAAAAAACGTATAAATACTAATTTTTTTATACAAATTTGGTTGTGGTTGTTGCCATCTAATATTTTTATACACATTTTTTGGGACTTAGATTTTTTCTACACCGAGTACCATTGACTGTTCTACATAACTCATTTTTTTAGTGATTTAATGATTTTAATGTAACTATGGAATTCATAGACTATCTAATATTCATCGTGTTCAGTGTCCCATGAAAGAGAACTTGTTAGAGCAGACGGCAGATCAGGTCTGGCCCACTATACCCACGAGTCCGCACCGCCTAGGTCCTTTGGAGCTAGCCCACAACATACAATATCTTGGGTCTCACATGATCCAAAAGGCTGGTTTGATCAATCAGAGTGACCTCCGCCTTATGGTACTTCCCATACTATCAATTATCGATGTCCGACTAAACCTAACAATCTCCTCCATCACACATCGGACCAAACTCTTCGCATCACATAACCTCATGTGATCTTTGGTAGATGTTCTTTAGGCCTCTAGTCCAACACTTCATGTCATGCACAACTCGGAGACGTTAACGGGCTTCTCTGTCATTATACCCGTGAGCCAATACCCTCATATCCACATCCATCAAAACCCATAATATACAAGACCCTGGGTCTGATTCAACCCAAAAGACTAGTGAGATAGGTGAGGGTTACCTCCGCCTTATATGTTGTGCTCCCACCATAAACTTTCGATGTGGGACTAAACCTAATAATTACTTTGAACTTCGCAGCCGCTATCCAGTCACGTATGCATGTTGACACAATAGCTTTGATATCACTTGTAAGAGTGTATGGCTAGATCTGAATCAAAATAGATCTAACTAAAGAACGCGGAAGCATAACACCATAGAAGAAAAATACACAAACTGAGGCATTATGTTTTTAATGAGGGTCGATGATGTGCCTACCTCTACGGAACGTGATAACACAGGTGCTCTTCCCCATAAAACAACAACTATATCGGCGTCCAGACGCTTCCATCACCTTCACTGCCACTCAAACTAGCTGCCAAGTTATTTTAGCATTATGATTGTCTCATATTTATAGCCCCTCTAAGATATAGTTTGATTCAAACTCTATCTTGGTCTTTAATATAACTTAAGTGGTATCGTAACTAAATGTCACATGTTTATTTTCAATAATGGCAGAAGCGTTTTGCCGCTCAATTAGAGCATCTCTAACAGTTTCTCATCTTAGGTTGTCATTCTTAATTTTTTGGCAAAAACAGAAAAAACCTTCTCCAACAGTTCCCCATCCTAGGTTGCTATTTATCCTAGGTTGGGAAAAAGAGCCTCCGCGCGTGCATATATGCGCGCTCGACTCCGCACGCGCATCTGACCGTATTAGAAGAGGTGGAAGGGTATAAAAACATTTTGTTTCTGTCTCAGGGTTCATGATGTAAGTTTTCAAGAGGTGGAAGGGCATAAACATAATTTTGTTTCTGTCTTAGGATTCCTGGTGTAAGTTTGATCTGGGTTTGGCAAGTGAATTATATTAAACTATTGGAGAGGGACTCTTTTTTCACTTGCCATATATTTTAGAGAGTTGCTAAATCACAAGATTTGCCAAACGAATTTTGGCAAACTCTTAGAGATGCTCTATGAGTAAAAATATGTACAAAAACCAAACGCACATTTCTAACGTAACCCCATGAGATTTACTCACCGACTATCATCGTCTTCGATCCATCTGTTTTCAGAGGCTTGTATTACCGACAATCATGGAACAACACCCAAACAGCTATCAGTAGTACTACCTTGGAACCTTTTTGACCAACTGCTGAAAATAACTGAAGAAAATCAAGGCTGCTTTTGAGCATTACCTGTAATCTTCCCAGCTGGAAACTTCTGCTTACTTTTCAAGACGTGCTTGATTTTTTTTTTGCAGGTCACAGCTGCAGGAACTCGCTTCCGAGTGGTCAACTGCGCCTTCACTGTATTTTCTTTCTGGCGTGTAGTGCAGTAGTCTGTGGAAGTATCCAATGTTCTGAAAACGTTCTTGCTTTTCGTTCTGTTTTTTTTTAAGAAGGGTCGTAAATTCTGAAAACATTGTTGAACAGAGGGGAGCTCTGCCGCCAGGAACCTAACTCGCCGACGCCAGACGTAACGAGTGATTGGAGATCAGGAAAGAGATGTCCAACTGAACCACTTAAATTCTAGTCTAGATCACCGTCAGTTCCGCGGCGATGAGGGTTAATTACATTTACGGGCACGGTCGAGTACCGGACAACCGGTGGACAGAGGCACCTCCATGCTTCATGGACATGAAAATGGCGATCGGCTCGTTAGGTGAAAGTGTCGTACTTTCGCCACCTGAGCACATGAACGGTGAAGAGCGAGTGAGGGCGTCTGTTGATTTACTTGTATGCAAAGACACTTTTGTACAGTTCTCGTTTTAACCGTATACATGGTTCGTGCATAAGAGAATTTGAATAGTGAAATGTCACAGGGTGAGGACTCAAATGCCGATTCTTTGCTTGGACGTTACTGCATAAAAAAATCCTTATAACCAACAATTTGATCAAACATAATTGGTCAAACGATCCTTTGTGCAAGCTATGTGGAACAGACCATGAAACTCCAACACACCTTTGTAAGGATTGCATTTTCACAAAGTAAGTATGATCCATTTTGAAACAATGGCTTGGTCTGTCGATGATCGATACAGTTACACGACAGGATCCCTTCACGGCTACTGGCGTAAGTGTCGTTCTAGGATTGACAAGGAACAAAGAAAGGAGTTCGATGGCATCATGATATATTTTTGGTGGAACATTTGGAAAGAGCGCAAAGAAGAACTTTTCAAAGCAAGAATTTACTGTCCACACAGATAGCGCTACTATGCAAAGAAGATATAGAGCAGTTTCAGTTGGCGACAAAGAGAATGTTGGATCCTAACAGTCGTAGTAGTTTTCTTGTTTGTTTGGGGTTAGGATTCTATTTTTGATTTTTTCAGAGTGTGTTCCAGAGTTGTAGTTGCTTTGCGTCTGCTAGTTGGGTGGGTGGCTTTAGGGCCAGAGTAGCTTGAAGTCTAATCTCCAGTGTATGACCTGTACTTACCTTTTTTTTTTTTTTTATTTTCTTTCATCTAATAAAATTCAGGCAAAGCTCTTGCCGCTTTTTAAAAAAAACAGACCCTTCACATGGAAAAGGTAAAACCAACGTAGGAAGATTCAATCCTGTCAGAGAAACGCAGAGAATTTATATTTACAAAATTCTGTGAAAAAAAAAAAAAATGCATGGTCTAACTTTCTTAAAAAAAAAAATAGAGTTAGGCCAGTATGGTTTCGGCTCCTTTTGAGTCGAAGTGATTTTGGACGACAGGTGGAGAGAATTTTTATCTTTTACGTACTTTGTGTTCCCTTTTTCTTGCTTTTCTTTACTTCTTTGATATAGACCTCCTCACCAGCTAGCTGCACAGGTGCGCAAAGTGGATATAGACGGTGGTTGCAGATTTTGGTTGTAGGGAAGTAGCTTCTCTTGATTCATTCCATGCGCATAATCGTTTTAGCATTTCTTAAAAATTGCTTTCAACTGAAAAATCAATTCACTTAAAGCGTCAATTTCCATGTACAGCTACAAACGGACCCAAGCATTCATATATTATTTTTTTTGAGGAGAAAACATTGACTAAAAAGAACTCTCGTGGTCCTTATGGATGGTTTTTTGTTTCCACTGCTGCACTTCAGATGCTTAAAAGACTGGGATTTCGGGCGACAGTGCGCGGCAGCAGAGGACGATCAGTCTCGGTGTTATTTGACGTGATTTGTTAATTATTTATTGTATCATAATATATTATTTTTTGTCCTTTTATGACTATAGAAATAATTATTAATTGTATTTGTGCCAATATTTTATCAAATTTATAGTTTTATCTAACGGGTTTTCTATTCTCGGATCTGATGAATTTTAGCTAGTGCTTTTGTTTTCTAGTTCTTATGCTCACTTCCATCATCTTACTTTGTTTTCAAAGCCACTGATTTTCTATTCAAATTTGGACTTATAAAATGACCGATAAGACAAGATGATTGATTTGCTATAGAAAAAATACTATTCGAACAGCTAATAAGATAAACGACCGGACTATAATACTTTTCTATTATGAGCAGTCAAAACTTTCTTAAGAAACGTCATGGATTCCGAGGAGATGCGTGTAGTATTTTTTTGTGCTCTAAACATGCTCCAAAGTTTATACTATCTCACAGCTCCATGCCTCCATGTGAACTGCTGGAACCTTTTTGTGCTTCTCTGGGTGTTGCCTTTTATTTTATATCTGAAGAGTAGTGTATAGACAGAAAAATTAAAATAATACACTGACAATATTATTTGACAAAAATTCTTATTGAACATTGGAAAAAAAGTTGTGCTCTCCATTTAGATCCTAAATTCTTCCCTACTCAGTGTCAAACAGAAAAGATTAAGCTGCGCAGTGTCTTTTATTTCTAGAGCAACGAAAGATAGCACTAGCTTTTTTGTATATAATATCAGATAAGAAATTTTCTCTGTATTATTGTTTGTCTCCCAGATCTGCTCAGCTAGCAACGTGAAGCATCGCATGCATGGCCAGCCCAAGGCCGGGGGGCTCTGGTTCTATACCCCACGTTTCCCTTCCGTGCCACGCATCGATCCGTCCATTTTTTCCTCTCCGCGAAAGCGGCGAGCCGCGGGCAGAATCGTCATTTGCCGCCTCCCTAGACTCCCCATGTTTTAAAAAGGTCGCGGTGGCCAACGACGCCCGGTGCCAGCGGAGAAAGAGAGGTCGACCGGCCCCGCCCCCACCGCAGCGCCACCGAAGCCGCCAAACACCACCCCACACATCCGCCAGAAGCCTCTCCCTCCCTCCCTCCTCATCGGCGCGCCGCCAATGGCCGCGTGGTGAAGCGCACCCGACGGAGGAAGAAGCAGGCACCAACAGCCAAAGCTCCCTTTGCCCTCGCCGCGGCCGCCCGCGGAAGGTTCGTTCCCTTGCGGCCTTGCGCGGCCCCCGCCCGCATTCTCTGTTCCTTTATCATAGTTTCGTAGTGGGGTTGAGTCTATTCCTGGTCGGATTGCCTGGGCGTGGCCGCCATGTGGCTGTTCCACCGGATAAGCTGTAGCTCTATTTCTGGGCGCTTCGCTGTTCGGCCGGCTAGCTAACGTCCGGGCCGTGACAGCTGGGTGGGGAGGCGAATCGCGGGAATTCAGGATCCTTGCTTGCCCCGGTTGGATCTCGAGTTGAGGAAACCAAGCGCCCCCTCTTTCTCCTCGTTTGCGCCTCTAGATTTGGGTTCCTGCCGCTTCTTTTCTTGGCATCTCTCTCGTCCTTGTAGTTCTGGGGGTGAGTTTTCTTTTCTTTTTTCGTATGCTTTTATTTCTCTCGCGTTTGCTGTCCTTGAGCCGGGTTGGTTTGACCGTCGTTTTGTCCCCGTACTCCCCTCCTCGCAAGCTCTGGCGGCCATTTGTTCTTTATGCCCCTGATGATGCGCCTGTACTGTGCAGCAAATCTTGCTTTTTTTGGGTTGCTTAAATTGGGTAAAGGAGCAGTTTTTTTGTTTGTTTGTTTGATTTTGTGGTTCGTGTTGATGCTAATGCTGTTCTCGTGCTGTATCAGGTTGGGATCCTGGATTCAGACAGGTGGTGCCAGTCGATCTGATTTGGCGCGGAGCACTTAACCTATGGCCGCTTCCATCGCGGCCTCGTCCTTCCTTCCAGGGTCGCCGGTGCCGGCGCCGGCCGCTCCTAAGAACGGCCTTGGGGAGCGCCCAGAGAGCCTGGACGTCCGCGGCGTTGCGGCGAAGCCGGGAGCCTCGTCGAATGCCGTGAGGGCGGGCAAGACGCGCGCCCACGCTGCCGTCCCCAAGGTGAACGGTGGAGGCAAGTCTGCGGTGGCGGATGGGGAGCACGAGACCGTACCTTCCTCGGTGCCGAGGACTTTCTACAACCAGCTTCCCGACTGGAGCATGCTCCTTGCGGCCATCACGACTATCTTCTTGGCCGCCGAGAAGCAGTGGACGATGCTTGACTGGAAGCCCAGGCGGCCTGACATGCTCACTGACACCTTTGGGTTTGGCCGGATCATACATGATGGGCTCATTTTCAGGCAGAACTTCTCCATTAGGTCATATGAGATAGGGGCAGATAGGACGGCGTCTATAGAGACGATGATGAACCATTTGCAGGTAAGGATTTGTTATTTTTTATTTGAGGTGTGAGATTGTTGTGTCTGAGGATTGGACATGAAAAAGTTTGGTTTTGATCCAGGAAACAGCACTTAATCATGTGAAGACCGCTGGGCTGCTAGGTGATGGATTCGGTTCCACACCAGAGATGAGTAAAAGAAACTTGTTCTGGGTGGTTAGCCAAATGCAGGCCATCGTTGAGCGTTATCCATGCTGGTATGGTTTGCAGCATCGCATGATCTTGTTTCATTTTTGTTATCATGATTTGAGCTTGAAATAAGTTGCACCCATGTGGATATCTGTGGAGACATAGAATGATTTATGATTACGGCTTGTTTCCTCAGTCCTGGGTATTGAGTCATTACTTGAATGGGGTTTTCAAGTTGTTTAGCAATAAATGTGAAAGGAAAGCTCCCTGGTGTTCTTTGCACTTTTGACACTAACTTGTTGGATGAGCCTATATATTTTGTTTGCATAGTTTTTTTTTTTTTTTTTTTTTTTTTTTTTTTTTTATGTTGGCAGTTCCTCAATTATTGATGCAGATACTCTCATTGAACCTCTTGAGTCTTTAGGTCTTGATACGTTTTCCTATGGTAACCAACAGATACTAGAAAGTTTACCTTCTGTGAACTGAAGATGATCCCTCATCATCTGGGTTCTACTATTATGTGTTCTAAGTCGCTCTATTCTGCTGCAGGGGTGATACAGTTGAAGTAGATACATGGGTTAGTGCTAATGGTAAAAATGGAATGCGTAGGGATTGGCATATACGTGATTCTATGACAGGCGACACGATACTGAAGGCAACAAGGTTCAAATCTCTGCCACTGTTATATTAATCAATTTTATTAACAGTTTATTTCTACCAATTGCCATGTTACAATTGATGATGCATTTATACTTTTTTTCTGCTCAAAGTACGTGCAACTTGGTTACACAGGCATCCTGTTGCAATATTTCTTTTTCTAATTTATGTCTTTGTGCAGTAAATGGGTTATGATGAACAAACTTACTAGGAAGCTTGCAAGAATTCCAGATGAAGTGCGGACTGAAATAGAGCCATACTTTTTTGAGCGTTCTGCTATTGCTGATGAAGATAACCGCAAACTTCCTAAACTGCCAGAGGGTCAAAGCATTTCTGCAGCTAAATATGTGAGGACAGGCCTGACTGTAAGTAACTGAATTAATATTTAGGTTAGATTGCTATTTGTTCATATAGTTATTTTTTCTTCGCTTTTTTAATATATTTTGCGGTCTGTTTTATGCAGCCTCGGTGGGCTGATCTTGATATAAATCAGCATGTCAATAATGTTAAATACATTGCGTGGATTCTTGAGGTAATTTTCTTTCTGACTGATGATATGCATCTTTATTCTACTCTTCCGTATTTCTTGTTTAGAGACTGATATGGGTAATCCAGCACATTGAAATGTGGGTGCCTGATTGGGCAGGGGGTGGGTAATCCATCTTTATTCTGTCCTGGTTTCTTATGTGGAACTGACAATCATGTGCAAACAGAAACCAATTACTTCTGTTCTATCCTTGTATATCTGTTGCTCAGTACCCAAATGCCTGCAGAAGATAATGGCCATTGAAATGTGGGTGCCTGATTGGGCGGGGGGTGGGCTTAGATTCATAAAATTCTGTCATTGGTAACGATTAGGTGCCCTCTTATGTATTCCTCAAATTAGCAAATACAATGGCTCATCCCATGATATATATTATTTGGGAGGTATCTTTTTTTATTTATTTATCCATGACAGCAAATGCACAAGTTGGACAAGGAATGCATCTCCTGAGATTTTAGTATATTTGGTTGGTCACCTAACAATATCACTGGCTTGTGTTGCTTCCGTGCCAGAGCAGCCTGTTTACAAATCAATTTAGTCTTTCTTCGCTCTAAACTACACAGAAATAAGATGCAGTAGAGATAATTCTTATACTTGCTTGATGGATGATATGCCATGTGTTGTTGACTGGTCTTTCATGCACTTTTTTGCTGGCTACGGTTTTGGAGACAGTTATCATTTGGTTTTCCTTCCCGCTTCATTTATTGGATCCTCTTCTGCCCTGTATTAATTAGTGGAGGGGGGGGCTGCTCTGCTATTTGGTCAAGTGATTCTAAGGCCAGTCTCAGTGGTGAGTTTCATTGCGTTGTTTCCAAGACTGCCATGTCACATAGATTAAATTGAAACTTTGATGAAACTCCTACTGTGAATGCAAAGTTTCATTTGCATTTAATTCCATGACTCATAGAGAGTTGGTAATCGCGCCGAGAGAGTTTCATCCCCATGACACTCATTTCTTCTCTCTCTTATTAAATACACTGCCATGTCATCGAATATGCCTACGTGGCATCCTATTTAATGCAAATGAAATTCATATGAAACTCCCACTGAGACTGGCCTAAAGCCAAACTGGATTGGAAAGAATAAAAAAAAGAGACAGATTACCATATTAATTAGTGCCTTGTATACAAAGACTTTTGTCCACATCTGCAATTAACCTTTTATCTTTGCCTCAGAGTGCACCAATCTCTATTCTTGAGAATCATGAACTGGCGAGTATCGTGCTGGATTACAAAAGGGAGTGTGGCAGGGATAGTGTGCTGCAGTCACACACGTCTGTGCATACGGATTGCAACAGTGAGTCTGGAGAAACAACCTTGCATTGTGAGCATGTGCTGAGCCTTGAATCAGGCCCGACAATGGTGAAGGCCCGGACCATGTGGAGGCCTAAGGGAACCAAGGCCCAAGAAATAGTGGTTCCATCTTCATTTTGAATTGTGTGAGATGTTCAGGATGGTGATTTTGGCAGCAAACTATTTGGTAAAAGATCAGAATGGTTACTAGTGTCTCTATTGGAAGCAAATCACACAAAGCAAGACCTAAACTAATTTAATATTATGAAGTGTGAAAAAATAGAGGAGATACAAGTGGGTCACAATGGAGGAGACAGAACCGGGGAGATCGAATACAAAGGAGGCTTCCTGTGCATGGTTTGTTTCTGTTTTTACTTTTGAGTTCTTTTATGACAATCTTCGGTCGCAGAAATGGGTGTTGTAAGTATTGTTCTGTAGCTACAAGTGTATGAAGGGGAGCGAGTGCTTCCCATACATGTTCCTTCTGGGGCTATGTCCATATGTTATAAGCCCTTTGAAAACAGCTTTGTTGCAGCCATATTTATTCATAGAATTTTAATCTCGTATATTGTATTTGCTGATGTTAAAATTTGATATTATTACTCTTCTCCAGGCCGATAAAGCGTGTTGAAATTTTACAGCTTGTGATTCACTCTGACTTGCATAGTTGTTTGGACTGTAGACAGCTTGGCGTGAGCGATGACGGGTTGACATGTCTACCAAGCTTGTCTGCTCCTAATTTCTAGACTAGACTAGAGTTGACTGACGAGAAAGGGGAACGAATTTTACATACGATTCCCTCTACGGATGGCTGGATTTGAGCTGTGGAGGCTACTCTTAAGACCAAGTCATATGCGATGTTTGGATTCCTATTTTTTTATGCGAACGGTGCGATGTTTGGATTCTAGAGTTGTCTTTGATGGAATTGTTCTTGTGCGATGTTTGGATTCTAAAGCTGTCTTCGATGGAATTGTTCTCATGCGATGTTTGGATTTAAAACTTTCTTTGATGGAATTGTTCTTATGGGTGGTTCAAGTTAGGTTACCAAAGTTAATATAAGAGGGGCCCTTCGAATCATTTAGCTGGTTAATGTTCATTGATGGGATTTGCTAATTCATGTGCCACTTTCTTTTATCTACAGTATATCTAATATCGAAAAGGGGGCCAAATTTATGCTGTAGTTTTTCTTCTTCGTCCAGCCCGCCAAACTATCCGCTCGACAGTCCGCATTTTGCTGTAGTGTTTTGCCTTTTCCGTTTGCAGTCTGTTCTGGGCAAGCGTCTCCGTTTCTTTTTCTCTTTTTTCCCCCTCCGCAATGTTTGCTTTTTCTTCCGTGTGCAGCATCAATTCGTTTTTAGCAAGCGGTATTCAAATTTGTGTTTGTCCATTCTTTCAGCCGGTTCTTTCTTACATCGTCCACTTTCTGTGAGTATTTCTCTCTTTTTTTTTTTCTAACACAAGCGTAAATATATAGATAAATATAAAAAAAAATGACAAATACTTATAATTCAATGCTATGTTGTTGATGTAGTTCTGATCTATATCTATATGTGTACCTATATCTAGTATTAAAGGGACAAAATCTCACTACCTAATTTTCGTTGAACCCATCCCATCCTATATTCCCAACAATCTAGGCACATGCTCACCTTGTAGCCTGTCACTCACTATATGCTCGTTCCTGCACCTCTGTTAGAGTCTGTAATCACTTGCTCACCTCCTAGCACTCGCTACAAGCTCACTCTCACACCCTTTTGTCAGAGTTCGAGAGTCTATCCTGTCCCTCTACAACTTTCTCACATGCCTCTCATCAGAAATCGGAATCAGAGTCTAGCCCATGAAAACATATGTGAGGATGTTGTGGAAACTGAAAGATAAATTGGGCCAAATTGAAGTAAAAAAGGGTATAGAGAAAAATCAAACTCGCAGCCTATAGGTTAAGCAACTAATCCTTTTCCCTTATACCATGTACTGTAGTTGGTTTGTGTCAAATATGAAAATTTGACTCTCATAACACTAAATGAGGAATCATCTTCGCCCAACTTAAAGAGTAATATAGGTCGTCAGGCAGATTGACATTGGTAAATTAAACATGAGCCATCCATATGCACAACTTAAAGGGTAATATAGATTTTGAGCAATCTGCTAAAACAGACTGTTAGGGAGGATGTCACCGGTTGCTTTGGTGAATGGAGTCAGTCCAGTAGATGGTAGAATTTGTTCGACTCTGGGATCTGATGCAGTTAACTGATCAGGACGACTGGATTACATGGAAGTGGATTGCTTCAGGTGAGTTCACCACTAAATCACATAAATGGCACAATTCAAAGGATCAAACTGCTTCTTCAACGCTTACTCAATCTGGAGAGCATATACAGGAGGAAACACACAAATCGGCGGAGATAGGGTTCACTTTTGTGGAATTCTGGCTAGGGATGAGCCTTTGGGCTGGCAACGCAGCATGAATTCCACAAAATAATTACCATTTTGATTGAGAGATGGTGGACAGCTTCCATGCAAGGAATGAGCCCGAGGAAACAAAGGACGGCGGTTGCATTCATGATTTATGGCGCCGGCCGGGAATGGAAACAGATAAGAAATTCCAATAGATAATAGACACAGGATTTTTGTGAAGGAAAAAGACTGCAAGCCGACTGAAGTTATGGGCCTAGCCAAGGAAGAGATTAGGCACAGGCCTGCGGCAGCCCAGGCCCATCGCTCCATCAATGATAGTTAACATAAAAAACTTTGGACAGTCAGGTTGGCTCTTATAGATTTGGACAGTCAGGTTGGCTCTTATAGATCCCCATCTTGACTCCATAGATTTAGACTGCATAATGTGTAAAGAAGAATCTATAAATGGCTTCTGCATGGCATGCACAATATATTATAGGGGACTAGGGGAGCCATACGAATTATAGATGATTTTAAGTTGGTCAGAAGGCAGATCCGTGTTAATATATTGTGATTCCATGTTTGATGTCAGGTATGCATGTGAGGGAGAAGAGATCCATGATTAAGATCGGAGTCGATAACACAGGCAAATTTTCTGAATTCTGATGCAGAATCTCATATAAGTGTTTCTTGGATATAATACACAAACATTACTCTCTCTCTCTCTCTCTCTCTCTCTACAAATCTTCTACACAAAACTCCGATCGAATATAATGGATGGCAGCTCTAGCTTCTGAATTGTTGCTTGAAAACGGAATGTTCCCTCTGGTTAGCTTCTGGTATTAGTAGCACTAAAGAAAAGGAAACCAAGTATGGCATCATTGCCCTAGAGAAACTTATAAAGATTTTCAAATATATGAGTAGTTAATAATAACAATGGCACACTGATTAACCAAAAGAGGATCTTCCTGCTAATTTGTTGATTAGGTCATTAGCTTGCAATGCAGCATGCATAACTAATTACTTTGGCACCCACTACATATTCCCTCTGTTCACAAGAAATATCATTATGAGGTCTCACTTCCTGAGAAGTCAATCTTTTTAAACTTTGATTAATTATATATAAAAATATTAATATTAATATTTATAATACATAATTAGTATAATTAGATAAATTTAAAAATATATTTTTATAATGAAATTTATTTAGTGATATAAATATTGTTAATATTTTCTATAAAACCATTGTCATTTTTTTGGGGTGGGGTGGGTGTGTGTGTGTGGGGGGGGGGGGGGTGTGTTGGACAGACGGAGAGTCACTACGAGAGGCAGGTTCTTCGCCGAGAGCCCGGAACTCTCGGCAGAGAAAATAATACGCCGGGCGACGCCGAGCGCCCCTCGGTAAATGGCTCTCGGCGAAGATGTTCACGGCGAAGGCATGGCTGCCGAGGGCCTGGGTCTCGCGGACAGCGAAAGAATTTAACGACGGCGCGCTGCTGCTGGGCAAAGGCACACCCCGTCACGGTAGGAAAGTAACGGCCACCGGTTCTTTCGCCGAGAGCTGCGCCGGGGAAAGGGCCTTATTTCAAAAAAAAAAAAAACATTACCGAGGAGGCGCCTTCGCAAAGGATATTATTGTAAAAAACAAAAATCATTTACCGAGAGGAACCGTCGGCAAAGGGCATTATTTAAAAAACAAAAAAAACGTTTACCGAGAGGAACCGTCGGCAAAGGTAATAATTTTCAGAAAATCGAAAAACAGTGCAACAACCATTGCCGAGAGCCTTCGTGTATGCGCTCGGCAAAGGTGTTTACAAACTGTTTTAATTTTTTTCATTTCCGTCTACAACGGGGTCATATTTTACAATTAAATATCACAAACAACCTGCTCATATTTCATAATTATATATCACAACCAGCATATATATATATCAAATACATATGAAGCAACCACGAACACGAATATATATCACCAAAACAATTATTGGTCCAAGTGTCAATTACAAATTACGCAGTCAAAGTGAGCATAGAATGTAAAACAACCGTAATCATACTCACCAGATTAGAATCATGAACATATGGAGCAAGCAGCTGTTGTGGGATCACGCAACCGGCTCGCGCTCCAATTTGCTGCATGAACTTGATCATCTCTGCCATTTGCCGCTGATCATGCTCCCGCTGGGCCTCCAATGCTTGTAGCCTCTGCCGCTCAAACTCCCGCTCGGCGCGCTCGGCCTCCTGCTGGGCCCGCAGTTCCTGCAACTCGGCCTGCAACATTTGACCCCAATGTTTCAATAATGCAGACCTTACGGTACGTAAAAGTGAAAGATCAAAGAATGAAACTGGAATACTTACCTGGAGTGTCGACACCGCGGACGGCCGCTGTCGTATGGGGGCGCTAGAGCTCGTGCTTTCCGCGCGGATGTGGTTAAGAGTAGGAGTAGAGGCCATGTCGAGGATGCCATCACCAATCCAGAACCGCCCGTGCTTCTTGCCTTGACCTACCCTCATCACGAGCTCAGGATCAAGGCGTTCCTCGGTGCTCGGATCATAGTCCGGCCCGTGGAGTGCCCTTGCCGCTTCCGTGTACGCAGTGAGGCGAGGGTGGACGCTGGCGTTGGTGTACGCCTCAGGCGGGGCATCCGGGCTGTAGTGGATGTCAGCCGTTGCCTTGCCCATGTGAGCCAGAGCATATGCCGTGAGTTGACCAACTGGCTGACCACCGTGTGCCGCCGACTATGAGAAAGATAAATTGTGGTTACGAATCCTGCAGAATTGAGCCTGGCT
Source organism: Chrysopogon serrulatus (assembly GCA_015844335.1). NCBI lineage: Eukaryota > Viridiplantae > Streptophyta > Magnoliopsida > Poales > Poaceae > Chrysopogon > Chrysopogon serrulatus. The sequence goes on along the minus strand of JADLZL010003192.1, from coordinate 87,741 downwards.
AGATTATAGAAATGGTGAACACGTACATATGCCTTTGCGTATTTGCTGAGACTACGGCTCCCCTGATGGTGAGGTACACCTGGCATCTGCAAACGCTTGTCGCGCGCCTCGTCATGCCTCTTCTGCCAGCCCTCGTCCGCCCAGGTGTCCACAATAGCTTCCCAACAATCCGGGTGGGTAGCGCACCAGTTAGGAATCGCCTACACGCCATCAACTTATCACAAGATCAAATTAGGCAAACTTAATATCAAAACAAATGAGTACGAGATGTTTTGTAATTACCCTTATGTGCTGCTCCCTTGTCATCGTCATCTGTCTTGCCACATCTTTAGGGACTCTTCTGCGAAGGATCTTCCCGTGGTAGTCTATGTGCGCCTGGAGGCGGGACTCGTAATGCAAGTCCGTGACACGCTTTTTACAGGAAGCGTAAGCCACCTTATAAGCCCTTTCCTCCTGTCCCTCCTGGCATCTGAAGAAGTCCTACATAAAGACATGAGGTATCCATTAGTTTACTCAAGAGTGAGCAATGAATTGATGAATTTAGATATTTAGTGCTACCAAGACTGACCCACAACTCCCTAACCACCCGATCTGCCTTGTTTCTGTATTGGATGCCATTAAGATCTGGAGTATCCTCGGCGAGGGCGTAGTGGTCGAACGTCCAGGCCGGCTCCTGCTCGTCCCCTTTCCACACCAGGCCAGGGAAGTGTTCCCTGCACAGAAGACCTAGGATCCCATTGACATTGCGTGCCGCGACCCCCTCATCCACAAGCACCCAGTTCCTGCACAAGAGGTTAAACAAAAGTTATGAGTGGTTATAATGACTTTTTAACATAACATATAAAGAACATATGAAATTACTTACTTATCCCCCTCGGGTGCAATCACTGGCCGCTCGTCAATAGGTATCGGTCGCTTGGGGAGCTTCGCGGGACCTCGCAAGTAGGAGGTCGACGTCGCAGAGGAAGTGGAACCCCCTGCAGTCGCCGTCTCCGTGGCCTCTATCAGTGGAACCGCCTCGTTGTCTGTACGTCCAACCGCCTCCTCGTGCACCGTCTGTTGAGGGACGTCGCCGTCCCCCCCAGGGTCGTGGGTGGACCCACGCCTAGGCCTGCCCCTCGGCCTCCTCGGAGACCCCTCCGACGGCTCCGTCGCCTCAGCCGCTGTCATGTCCCTCGATCTCGAGTAAACCGACGGACACGACCTCCTAGTAGGAGGCATGACCTGCAATTAAGAAGAGGAAACAATTGTTAGTACTAATAAAGAAAAATAAAGAAAGAGATGCCAAAAGAAGAAAATGTAATTGCAAAATAACATAGTATTACATGCATTTCTAATATTCTTCTACATCAGGATTATCTGGACTATAGCTATCGTCATCACTATCAAGAATGACCAAATCCTCAACAGCCTCATCCTCATCATTGTCATTTTCATGTCGTAGTCCCTCAAGCATTTCCAAGTCCTTCGGATCATTCACCTCATCTGCAGCGTCCTCATCAACAACCCATTCCTCGTCTACTTCCATTTCAATCTCTCCAGTTAAGTCTAGATCAATCATCCCTGGTAGCCCCTCTTCTTGTTGATAGAACTCCACGTCATGCGTGTTTGGGTTCAAGTTGTAATCATCATCATTTGGGCGAGGTAATTTACCGTGTGGTGATACCTTGTGCACAATATACCAACCCTGCAGACGTGGGTCGGTTTTGCAAGCATATGGACAATAATAAACTTGTGTGGCTTGTTGAGCCACAATATAGACATCATCTCCTGAATAAAGTGAATCCTGCCGAGTTTCAACTAGCCCATATTGAGGGGACCTTCTCGATACTACAGGATCAAACCACTGGCATTTGAATATGACCGGATTAAGTGGTTTGGGACCACGATAATCGAGCTGGTATATTTCTTCAACTGTCCCGTAATACTCCTCTTTATCAGTGCCAGGCGTAAATACTCCGTTATTCATGGTCCTTGCATTGGGCCGCTTCTCGTACTCTGTTGTGTGAAAGCGGTAACCACTCACATCATAAGCCTTAAATGACGACACCTTATAGTCAAAGCCATTGGCCACCTGTCTTAATTCGGCACTTATAGAGGGATCCCTTTGGCACTGCAAACTCAAGCAAGACAGAAATGAAATTAGGCAACTTGGAACGTCGAACTAGGAAGAAGCTAAGTTGGTACCTTTTTTTGGAACCATGTAATGAAATTAGGCGAACCGTTTTCAAGAAGGTTCTCTTGTTCACGGCTAGACGGGGGCCTTGAATGATGCCAGGTTTCAGCAAAAAATTCCCTATACCGACAAGAAACAAGGTTGTTGGATCCACAAAAGTTAGAACGTATGTAACAAGTTCGTTTAGAAGGTACCCCTGATATGGTTCCACTTCGTCAAGGTTCAACAACAGTACAACACGTAAATCATGATCTTGCGCCACTCTTCATTGCTCAAGGTCTTTGTGACCGCTCCACTAGCTCTCCCGCGTGGCCCTTTGAAAAGGCTGAGGGTCGAAGCATTTTCATCCTCGTTGTAACGAGCGACTGCATTATGCTTGCTAGGAAGGTTCTCATTATAGTATGATGTTGTGAAGTTTGACACCTCCTCATGAATGAATGCTTCTGCAATAGAAGCCTCAATCCCGCCTTTGTTTCCATATTTGTTGCGAATAGTCTTTAGGCCTCTCTCGACAGGATAGCACCAACGGTATTGCACGGGCCCCCACATTCGTGCCTCGGTCGGGAGGTGCAAAATCAAATGTTGCATCGACAAGAATAAGCCAGGTGGGAAGATCTTCTCTAACTTACAGAGCAACAGAGGTGCCGCCTTTTCCAACTCAGCAACCACTGTCATAGACAGGTTCCTTGGCACAAAGTCGGAAGAAAAAGCTCAACTCGCCAAAGCACCTTCCATATGTGCTCGGGGGATCGTAGCCTCGAACCATCGACGGAAGAAGATGCTCAATCCATATGTGGAAGTCATGACTTTTCATCCCTAAGACTCGACAAGTATCTGGTTTCACACCCCTTCGAAGATTCGCTGCATACCCATCAGGGAACATTAACGTTTGTATCCATTCAATCACTTCCCTCCCTGATCCTTATCTAAGACGTAATCAGCCTTTGGCCTTTTCCATGGTTTGCCATCTCTTGGAGGCAACATCACTAGCTTTGGTCTATCACATAGTGTTGCGAGGTCTACTCTGGCCTTAGGGTTGTCCTTTGTCTTCTCAAGAATATCCATGAGTGTTGCCCAAAGTGCTTCGGCTATATTCTTCTCCGTGTGCATTACATCTATGTTATGTGGAAGGAGAAGGTCGTCAAAATAGGGAAGTCTCTCTAATCCCGACTTATGAGTCCACATATGTTCCACACCATAGCCCACAAAGCAGTTTTTCTTTGGATTATCTTTCTTTGGATTAACCACGAGAGCATCTATCTAAGCATGAATCTGGGACATGGTCATCGTCTGAGGTGCAGGGTCGGTCACCTTGACACCTTTCATGAAGTTTTTGGTGTCTTGTCTGAATGGATGGTCAAGAGGGAGGAACTGTCGATGCTTGTCGAAGGACGAAAACTTGCCTCCCTTCTTCAACCAAATGAACTCTACAGTTGCCTTGCATATCGGGCATGGGAACCTCCCCTGGACACACCATGCAGCGAATATCGCATACGCCATGAAGTCATGCATAGAGTACTGGTACCAAACATACATTCTAAAATTCTTCTTTGTAGCTCGGTCATAAGTCCATACGCCATGATTCCAAGCACTAATCAATTCATTATAAACAGGCTCCATGTACACACCCATTTTGTGTCCTGGGTGTCTAGGAATTATCAACGTCAAGAACATGGTTTCCCGTTGAAGTAGGACCCCAGGTGGGAGATTGAGCGGGATAGCAAAAACGGGCCAACAAGAGTAGGGGGCCGCCATCATTCCATAAGGATTGATCCCATCCGTTACCAGCGCAACACGTACATTACGGACCTCATTAGCTTTGTTAGGATGCTTGCTATCAAAGTATTGCCATGCTTCACCATCGGCTGGATGTACCATCTTATCCGAATTGTATCGAATACCATTCTTGTGCCATCTCATCTGTTTCGTGGTCTCCTCAGACATGAATAGTCGTTGGAGCCTCGGTATGATCGGAAGGTGTCGTAGGACTTCCATTGGGATCTCACTCTGCTGCTTTTGGCCATGACCGTTGTCTACCTCCACATACCTAGAGGATTTACACTTTGGACAATACTTTGCATCCTTGTGGTCTTTCCTAAATAGGACACAACCATTTGGACAACAATGTATCTGCTCATATGGCATCTTCAGTGCCCGCAGGAGTCTCGTTGACTCGTACAAGCTGTTCGGCAAATGATGACCCTCAGGAAGCAGGCCCCCAATCACTGCCAACATAGAATCGAAGCAAGCTCGACTCATGTTGTACTGGGACTTCAACCCCATTAGGCGCCCAATGGCATCCAGTTGAGAAACCGTTGTCCTGTCATGTAGGAGCTTCTGTGCCGATTCCAACATGGCGTAGAACGCCTTTACAGTTGGCTCTGGCTCCTCCTCATCCTCGTCTGCCTCCGTAGGTCTTTCAGTGAACGTTGCATCGTGAAAGTCACCTAACCATTCTGCTACCCCACCATCACCATCAACTGCCTCCAAGCGTGGTCTGACGACCTCCTCTCTAGTACGTCGGGCTTCACCATGGTACACCCATCGGGTATAGTTTGGCGTGAATCCGTACTTGCAAAGATGCTGGCCCATGACTTCCTTTGTTTTTCTTTTCTTGTTTTCACATTGGCTACAGGGACAGAACGTGTCTCTCGCTTCATTAGCTGACTTGCCAAATGCTTGATCCAAGAAACCCTCGGTCTTAACCATCCATTCCTGGTGATTTGAGCCCGACTTGGGCGTCCGTGTACATCCACTCACGGTTATCCATCCTCTAGCATATACACATAATGCAAGAATATATCCATCAAATGTTGGTGGGTGGTCCAAAAATTGGACAATCCAAAAATGATACGGTCATAGATATAAAAATAAGATCCGCATGCCGTTTTGGATGGGAGACGATAACTAGGCTACATCGATGTATGTATGACAACGATGCGGAAGAGATATTAATTATACCTAGGGTGGCGATGGAGACAGGCTAGAGGCGCAGTGGGCAAGTTGGTGCAAAGACCGACGAAGACGATCAACGACCGTGGTCGCCTAGCTAGGTACTCCGGTCCCCTCCGACAGTCCGGCTCGCAAAAAAGAGAAACACAACACTATAAGTTGAAAATCTCGCTAGCTAGGCGTTGCATGAGTTTACGGAATTGGCCCCCTCTTGATTTTAGCTCTGGCTCCGCCATTTGCTTGGAGGTATGGGAAATTTCCCTATCCCTATCCTTTCTCATTTCCCATTCCAAAAATCCAAACATAGGATACAATTTCCCTTCACCAGGGGTGAAGCTACCTATGCTGTGGGGGGTGCCAATGCACCCACGGCAAAAACAAAATTTAGTGCTAATAATCTCAAATTACCATATGTGCACCCCCTCACCCAAGATTCATGCACCCCTCAACAAGAATGTGGAACACCGCAAGCGTGAAAGAGTTTTACTGAGACCAATGACAATCAAAAGCTGTGGTATATAGTTCACAATTACCGCTCGGGGCTAATTTGCCTCTGTTATAGGAATGGATATGAATAAGTGTACACATTTGTATTGGTAGTTTTTTTTTCCCAGTTGAGACATAGACAGGCCGGATACCAATTAGATGTTATATAAGTTTAAAAATGAGACTCATTTTTATTATTTGTAATTAGGAGCCCTGGTTATATAGGCTTGATTTGTCAAACTATATATAAGGTTCCATAAGAGTTTAGTATTTAAAATCAGTTGACCATAGTAGTATGTCATTTGGGTTATTAGTATTGTCTGATTGATATTGTAAAAATATAATTAGATAAATGAACTAGGAGCCGGTGAAGGCATTGTTTTTTAGTTTCAGCGGTTCTGGCTCATCAGCACATTCTAGCAAGAGGCTACAACATTGTTTATGACCATGTCAACAGAAGTGTTGCACCTAGCATTCGGCTTACCAGTTGAGACTTGAGACACAAAAACAGAAGGGGACCGGGAGGACAAAAAATCATGAAAATCTCTAAAATATCGATCAAAAAGTATAAAATTTTGGTAGAATTTTTAGAGGTAGCTAGAGCAAATATTGTTAGAATGAAATTGAGCATTAATCGCATGTAAATTTACCGGAGGTCACTGGTAGAACCAAAAATCAAGAAAATTCAGTCAAATTTCTGAACCCTTAATGCACCCCCCTCGTTGGAGCTCTAGCTTCGCCACTGCCCTTCACTCATTTCCCTTCCCCACCTCATATTTCCCAAGATCCAAACGCACCTAATTAGGGTTAAGAGATTTGGGGGAAAATTGATTCGGTGGTCATAACTTTGCTTCAGCAGGGAGAAGTACGGAGGGAGCTAGGGAACGTTGGTCGCCGGAGATGTGCCGCAGACCGAGTGTGGAGGAGAGCCGGAGCCGACAGGGGCTGGGCGCGCCACCTTGCCGCTATTCTCAGCCCAAGCGCGGAGCGGCAGCCGCACAGCCGCCGCGCCGCTGCTGTAGTCGGTAGCGCGGGCGTCCGTGGGGCGGGTGGGGTGGCGACGCCGGCCGGGGCGGGGCTTGGGTGGCCACTCTCCTGGCCGGTCGCGAAGTTCGCGGAGAGGAGCCGGGCGCCGATGGGGACGACGAGCGACACGAGAGAAAGGCTCAGTTCGGGTTTTTGTTTTTTTTTATCGAGACATACCGGATATACGCCTATTATATGCCTTGTTTGTGCGCGGAAAGTTTGCGCAAATGTGCCTACCGGTAGTACCGGTTTCTCACCGTACCACCGGGTCTCGAACGGTAGTTCCAGTTATACATAAGCGGTACCACCGGTAGTTCAACTTCGCGCCAAATGGGAGCGTGCGCAGATTGACCTACCGGTATGCTTGGCCCGGTGTTTCATCGGTATTACCGATCACAACCGGTACCACCGGTACTACTCACGGTTAACAGAACAATATGGATTTATATAAATTTTTTGGTGATACCTAAAACATAAAAGTGATAGGTTTAGTCCATTTGAAGCCTAAGCTCTCACAGGATGATATCGTGATGCATATGACAAGTCCACTAGTATTGCTCGACGGCCTGCTACTGTATACCCTCTTTGATGCATGCCTCTATTTGCCTGATACACTGAACATCTACTTCTCTTCTCTGCATAAACACAAGTACCTCTCGCCATGACACAAGGACTCCGCTCTCGCTTGCTTTTCTCAACACACAAAGCCTATCAACGTATCATACCCATACTACTCCATCACAGCCACGATTACTTGCTGCATTCTTCAGGGCTTTCCTCTATACTAACTTTGCATCTCTTCTTTCTAGCTGCTTTGCTCGGCACTTTTACTTGCCACGAACATGGAATCCCTTCTCCTCTGCTGAAGCTAATTGCACTGGCAAATGAACTCTCCACCACTTCTAACAACTCTGAAATTGCTACATTAACTACTATTCTCCTCTCCTTGACTTGAATCATCGAGAACTGCTCCTAAACTCTCATAACACCTCCATAGGAAACTTTCTTCACCTCTATCGAACTCCACCGATACACCCAATAAACTTCAAGTAAACACATGTACCCATCAACCTTTCAATCCCTCTACATCTAGATGAAAACTGCAACTTCCTTTCTACGAACCACTTTGCACCCATCACAGCCATCTCTTCCTCTACAACTCCGAGGTCACCACAAATATATCATCGCAGGGCAAGGACACTTCCAACACCACACATATATCATCGCAAATACAAATATCACAACCATTCATCACAAATATATCACAAGGTCACCACCACAATTTTAAACACAACTTCAAATACAACAAGTTCACATACATCACAAGTTCACAAATGAAGTTTACAAGCATAAGTTCATAACCATGCTGGTCGCAGGGAATTCACAACTAAAGTTCACGAAAATGAAACTACAAGTTCGAATACATCACAAGTTTTCAACCGAAGTTCACAACCATAAGTTCACAACCGAAGCCGCTCACGGCGAATTCACAACCAAAGGTGACGACAACGTTACGACGGGATGGGCAAGTAGTCGTGGCATCGGGCACAACTTTCTCGAGTGCTTGCCGGCGTCCAAAGTGTCTCCTCATTTTTGGATGTAGTATTCGTCGGAGCTGCAAAGGAGGTGTGTGTTAGCAAAGAGACGGCTGCAAAGAGACGGCTGCACAAGTTCAACTAAATGTACCGTTCAGCCGTGCCCTCGCGTTCGGTGAGAGACACATGGTCCTCGTCTTCTGGCTGCGTCTCCAGAACCACGGTACCACCTGTGCGTTGCTCAACACGTGACGGCGAATCTTCTCTTGATGAATCGGAGGGTGATTCATCAACCACTGCACGACGCGTCCACATTAGCAAACCTCATTGCTGATGACCTCCTCCATTTCCACCCCCTCCATTTCCACCTCCTCCATGAGAAGGCCCCGCAACGTCGTGGTTAGTGGGATGTGGGAACAGTGTGTAGCGGATTCTCCCTGTTACAATATGAGTGACAATTGTTAGAGGGAACATTGTAACATTAACAGAGCAAGGTTATGTGATAAGTGCAGTTACCATTTGGGCAGCGCCGGATTCTCCGTTCATCTTCCTGAGCCGTTGGTGGTGGAGGGTCATCTACAAAAACCCAAATTGGCCATATGTACAGGACCGCAGCAGGAAGTCTTCGGTGGATGGCTACATGTATAAGGTTAGGTATAGCTGCTCTTGGTGCATATGTGGACATGGTAAAGGAGACCTGACGTGGGTTGAACTCGATGTCTTGAACAAAACATATGTTCATGAAGATTCTCCGTACCACATATGGCAAGCAAAGATGCGGTGGGATTCCAGATATCGTAATCCTGAGATGTTCGTTGTAGGTGTGCTCTAGCGGTAGACGTGTAGCTACTGTGTTACCAAACGGTATGGTGTCATCGAAGAGTACTGAGTGGCACCATAGTCGGGTGACCATGGAAGGATACTGAGAGAAATTGGTGTCCAACTTTAAGGTGTGTTGCGTCCATGATGTGAGTGGCTTCGGTGAGGGATCGGGTTTTCACTAGGAAATCGACATATGTCTGCCGATATTGTCTAGCGGGATAAGGACATTAGTTTGTCATTGTATTGCTGACTGTATGCTTTCCACACCGATATCATAGGGTCCAACTGGAGGAAGGTCGGAGGTTGGATTATGTGGAGGGACCCTGACAAGCACTAAGACGCCTTCAAGCTCATTAGTCAAGGTGATCTCAGACTCATCAAGGATTGTGAGGTGTGGATAGTGGAAATGCGCCATTCTCCTGCATATTAATCGTACAAAAGACTGTAAATTCACAAACATCGGCAAGAAGAAATTATTTGAAAGCAAATGTGTGACATAGTGGACGATAAGTTATAACTACCAAGTCTACCATAACATTTAACAAATCCATAATAATAACCAAAGTACAAGTTTGAGACATAAATAATTAAGAATTATTAGAAAACAATTGTTGCTACTATAATATAGCTCTACGATCTCGATTGATGATGTCCTCTTCTTTCACTAGACTGAAAAGTGAAAAACTTCCTCTCAGTAATGTAATTAAGCAATATTCATCACCCATTTTATTCCTTTGCTTGTTCTTCACAAAATTCATCGTGGAAAACACTCTTTTAACATGAGTAGTGGCTACGTGAAGAATTAGCTCCAACTTAAAAAGCTTGTAAACAATAAAATATTGTTCATGTTTTTGTGTGTCAAGTTTAACGGAGAGCTCATATAGTTTCTCGAAAATGTTAAACCTTCCATCTCTATGAATTTTGTTACACCAATGCCGGCACAACTAATCCCTTAAAAAATGCCGGCACAACTACCACTCCACCCCACCGACTACACCAACACGTCTTTGTCACATTCTACCACCACCACACCACCACTCCGGCGCGGATCTACCGTCTACATTGCCACCACCACCACTCCGGCGCGGATCTGCCGTCTACATTGCCACCAAAGACCACAAAGCAGAAGGGGAGGGGATGGTATACCCGTGTCACTGGAAAAAGATAAGGGCGGCGCAGGCGGCGGAAGGCCGGAGGGCGGCGATCTCCGGGCAGCAGGCACTCCCTTCTTCTCCTCCTTTCCCCCCACCTTTCGGCTCGTTCTAGGTGGCGCGGCGGTGTGGGGGGTTGGGGGAAGGGGGGAGGGCGGGCGGCGGGCGTGGGGGGCGGAGACCGTCCCGGTGGCGCGTGGTGGGGCGGTGGCCGGCGCGGATCCGGCGTGTGGGGCGGCGAGCGGGCTAGGAGTGGGGGCGGTGGCCGGCGGGTTCGGCCGAGTGGGGCGGAGCGGGGTGTGTCAGCGGGGAGATGTGGATAAGACGGCGAATTTGGGGGTGACCGTTTGGAGAGGAGGGAGACGACAATTTATAAACACCCGCAAACCCTAGATGCTTGCACGCGCGCTGAAAGTTTTTTGCGCAAAATGTGCCTACCGGGGTAATGCGGTGTTTAACCGGTACTACCAGTGTGTAACAGTAGTACCAGAGGTAATTACCGGTACAACCGGTAGTTCAAAATTCAAGGCAAACTGGAGAGTGCGTAGATTTGACCTACACTCGAGGTTACGCGGCAGCGGCGGTGGCGCTAGGTCATCCCTACTCACCGTGGAGGGTGAGTTATCGTCGATCCAAAGATCGAGCTAAGTCGCTCGGGTTTCTTTCAAGGAGCTTGTGCAACTTTAATGTTTTAAATAATTTTTTTGGTGACAAGCATAATATCATGATGCGTATGACAGGATATATCACATAATGATAAGTAAGATATCATAAATGGTTTTGATAGAAAGAAAAAAGACTTAAAATCATGATTACCATTGTTATACTACTCCATACTCATATTACTTGACATTTTGGACAAGGTTTGAGTCAAACATTGGGAACATAAACTAGCAATAACTTTAAAAATATTTAGTTTGAAAAGGTAAAACTTATATGTATAGATTCATCTTGAAGCCTACTTTTATAAAAAGTAATTGTATTTTTAATTTTTCTTATATATTTTAATAAAAAATGATGGATAAAGTTAGGTCTTGGAGAACGTGTCCTTGTCCAAAACGTCAACTAATATGAGTATGGAGGGAGTACAACAAGAAGCATCAACATGATGTCAAATAGTAGCCACCACAACATGATCAAACAATAAGCATAAGTGTTTAGCCTACAAGCATCCATCACCACAAGTAGTTCTTGTTCACCACACATAGTTCAAACACAATATATAGAGTTATTACAGGGACATAATAGGTACCAATTGCAATAAACATAAGCCTAACATCTATTACTCATCATCGTCATCGGACTCGCATTCTTTGTAGTCAACAATGTTGGTCGTCGCCCGCTTTCCATGAGGATCGAGAAGATGGGCCAGGCTTCTTCAGACCAGCGGCGGCACAAACCTCGGCATACTCCTTGAAAGGATCACGAAATTCATGAAGAGGAGATGGAGGCTCAATGTTGTATTGCTGCTCCAAGCGGGCCAAACGGCGATCATCCCTCTCACCTTGTAACAAAGGAACTCATGCGACTTTCGGAGGGCAAACTTGATGGCCCCACCACCACGGGATGGAGAGGAGCGGGGGGGGAGGAGGAGGTACCGCCCGATGCTTGGGAGCATTGCCTCCAGGCGGGATCGGCACCACCCGGTAGGAAGGGAGGGGGACCACCGGGGAGCACCCAAGTGCCGCACACTATAAAGAGAATGAGGGCAATCATGATAGAAGCAATGTCCCACGACACGCTCAATGATGTGCATGATATATGGAGCATATGGGAGGAACTTGTGGGGTTCACTTTGAAGCCTCTTCAATCTTAGTCCACATGAAGTCGAGATAGAGAAGCGCCCACCATTAACACCAAAATGAACAAGAATCTTGGGGGCATCATGATGAATCCAAATAGAATCTCCAATCTTGGGATCAATTGACCACCGGATCAAGTTGTTGAGCACATAGAAGTAAGGCTTCAGCGGAGCCGTGGTACAATCAGCGGGATAGCCGGGAAGATATATCTCGGCCAAGCCAAATCGTCCCGAGGAACCGAATGCGGGTACAGAGAACTTAGACTAGGAGCAAAGACGGTCATCATGGTTGAAGCCAAGAAGACGAGAGAAGGTCGTGTAGTCACAAAATAAAAGTGCTCCCCTTGTCATCCAATGTAAGACCTTCTCCACGTAATCAATCCATAAAGTAGCCCAGGCCCGACAAATGATCTCCTCATTCCATGAATGCTGAAAAGTCATAAGGTTGAGAAGCCTCCAACCATCAAGATCTGAAAGAAGCTGAGTCATCTCAGGGTGATCGTGTGCTCTGAGAGAAGAAAGCAAGAGACACTTGTGTGGAAAGATGGGTGCCTTCGAACCACTGCGACCCAGCTTGTAGAGAACGGTGAAGTAGTAATCTGATTGGAAACGTGACCAAAAGCGCTCTTCAACACCGGATCTCGACAAACTCATACGGATTCTCGGGCGTTGCATCTTCAAGTCTTCCACCCTCTTGTTGTAATCCACGTACAAAGGAATAGAATAACCACCGATGTTCCCTGTGTTCCTCATCTGTGAACTGAACTGAGAATGTTGGGTGAGGAGGCGATTCGCTGTAGAAACACCAATCCGCAGGGGCGAGGTACTCCCAAAGTGAGGACCAATTGCACGACCATGCACATCATCGGTAGAGGGCAGGTGATTGCCTGCAACAACCGAGCTTTGTGAAGACGAGGGCGACAAGGGCGACACAAAGAGTTTTGAGGGGGACGCGCCGGGGCTCCCTATCACCACCAGCCCCTAGAGCTCCCACGGCCACTACCACGAGTAGTAAAGCGGCACGGCCCGCGAACAGACCGGTCAGCGATGTCACCACCTTTGTCACTTTGGGGCGGGCGGCTCGGGGGGGTTCTTCCGCTTCGGACCTGTCTTCCGCATCCTACAACACAAACAAGGGCGAAATCAAGGTTTCAGACATGGTACAACACAAATCAAGGTTTCATACATCGGAAAGCATATATGCTTTTTGTAGACCAACTGCAGCTAGATATTATTTTTTCTAGACAAGGTCAGCTTGTTTTACTTCACATTCTTTCTCTGAATGTTGTTTGCAGTAAAATGTTTAGATGCAGACATCTTTCATGGCTCATAATATGTACTACAAGTAGAAGCATTAGAAGTCAAGCAGTATAACCAAGCGTAGTAGTAGCTGCAAAAGAAAAAAAAATAGAATTATTATGTAGCTCCTATGATGAAATGACTATTACTACATCCCGAAACTCTGAATTTGACAACAGCCTCAGTTGATGGAATTAGCAGCATCAAAGATAAAGCAGTGTCAACATACAACCAATTTGCATGGTAGACTACCATCGTATCACTATCGTTCAATTTTAGGATTTCGAGTTTCTGCATCCCTTGATCTTGACTTATTTGATTCGGTAGAAATATCTTTTTGACGAAATCCCTTGTTGGAACAAACCTATGCTTTCAGGACACGGAGTCCAGTAAAAGATATAATCCATAGGCCTCAAAATCATTCAAAAACCCATCCAAATCTTTAGTTCTACGCTACACCGTCTATCAATTCCCACCCAAGAACCTAACGGTGTTGTCTTACATTTGAATTATATGACAGCTCATGATGTATTTGTCGTTGTGATCTTTTTTTTTTCGGGGGGGATAACACAACTTCATCACCACTACCTAACTGTTGGTGTTGGATTCCGGGAAGGGGACACAAATATTAGCAGGTGAATGCTTCTTGATAGTGTGTAATTTTGGGCAGTATGTTCTACATACTCGAAGTAGATAGGCCTAAAATCAGAAGTTGCTCTTTTTCTGAGAAAATTTATGTTTTTTCCCACCATTTAACAGAATAATAAGTAATTTAATTTGGCATTTAACTACGTGAAATATGGGCTACCTGAATAGATTTACAAATGGTTTCAGATTTGTTTAGGCACTTGATTTAGAGTTTTGGCTTATATATACTCTTATGACTTAGTAGAAAATCATCGTCAATATATTGAAATTGCACTGTGCCATCTAAAAAGCAAGTTATTAGCAATATATTTTTTTTGGAATCTTGTAAAAGTACAGGTGGCACAGTGGCGTTAGTTATCCACTTTAAAAATAAAGGAAGTAGTACCTTGTGGTTCGGATGACTCACTCATGAACAGCAGAGAAAAGCAAAAGCTAGGCCCACATCCGTGCGGGATGTGAGCCTATCATTGTGTTGAATGGGTAGCTTTGTGGTAACTAATGAGTAACTGATGAACAACTCGGGATGTGAGCCTATCAGTTGGTAGGGTAAGCTGCCTTTATGTGGCCGGTTTGACTACCATCTTTGGAAAGAAATCGTTGCCAACTATTTTTTTTTTTCTTGAACTTTTAACCATAACTTTTTGTTCACAAGGCACTGGCATTGAAGTGTGTTTTTTTTTTCTCGAGCCATTCTAACTGGTATTGAAGGTTTTTTTGCTTCTCCAAGCCATTCTAACTGCTTGGACTGTTCCCATGTGTAATTCTTTTCAAATGTTCGTGGAAACTATAAAATGTAGACCTTACTAATCGGTTGGTTAACTCAATCACTGCACAATGTTAGAAGACTTGTGAGTATCGGGATCTCATTTTCTTGGAGAACATTACAGTAGCGATACTAGGGTCTCTGATTATTCTTTTTCTTTGTTTGTCTATGAAGTGTTTCCACTGAATTTCTAAACTATTTATTGCATATATATGATGTAATATTGAATGAGTTTAGTACAAGATAAGATATGTTTTTTATTTGGGACGGTGAAGGTACTTCATTTCATTGATTCACATATGAGATCTGTGAGACAACTTGAGGTTTATGTGGTGTGAGAAATTTTAAGATGAGCATATTTTTGTCACTGCAGATCCTATTCCACACTTCGGCCATCTTGCAAGGGTTGATACCTTCATCATAACAGTAGACTATAAGCATGCTGAGTGAGGCGTGCACTTCTTTGGGTGAAAATTTGTTGTCTTTGTATCCTTCCTATCTGCCAGACTCTCATGGGAGGCATCAGTAAACTTCTCTAATATGGCAGAACTAAGTTTCCGGTTTCACTTCTAACCGAAGCCGGTATATGTCATTGTAACCGGAAAACCTTTGCATAAGGTTTCAACATACATGGTGTTTCAGATGCCTATGCCTGTACTCGAATGGAAACCACGATGCACACAATGTATTTTTTTCTTCATATATGTTAACTGGAAAATGTAAAGGATGGTTTGGATTTTGACACCTGTAGCAACGCACGGGCATGATCCTAGTAGTAGAAAAAGCATGGACCTCTAACTGTACCCAGTCCAAAAGTATTGATTGGTGGCAATTCAAGGTGAGGACTCTTAGGAGAATGATTAGGGGCTGGGCTGCAAATGAGGTGGCAGTGCTAAATAGGAATAAAACGGCTCTGTTAGAATGTATCGGAATATAGAGAGCTATCTAGTGAGCACTTTAAGGAGTTTATAGAAGTAGAGAAAGAGCTTAATCAAATCTGGTCTTTGGAGGAATTGAAAGGCCGGGGCTTGGCCCTTGAACTCTAAAAAAAATGCTGAAGGAACTTAAACTGTGCAAACTGTTTGGTACGTTCGGAGGATTACAAATTTGTCAACTCATATGTTGCTATGCTCCAGCTTGGCAGCAACTTGAGTCTGCAAACCTCGAGAAATTCTATTTTGAGAAGCTTCAAAATGCCCTAAAGATGGTAGCATATAGAATCAGGAAACCCATGTATCTGTCTATGCTTCACTTTTGAAGCTATGATTCTATTTTCTAAAAAGATCTTGTCGTGTTTCTAAATTGCCAATGTATCATAAGTCTCTATTGCCATGATTATAAATTTTTAAAAAAGAAATATCAATTTTTCCATATTTCTCCCTATTTTCTCAGTTTGAGTTCTCTCGAAACTTGTATCATAAGTCTCTATTGCCATGTATCCATAGCTAGGTGTCACACTTATGCCTGGATTGATAATAAAAAACACTTAGCACAACCGGTTGGAAACAGCCGGTACCACCGGTGGCACAGTAGGGCGGCAATCGCCCAAATACACCAAAATCGACCGCACAACTCACACATAAAGCATTCTACCAGCAACAATACTCTAAGGTAATGTAGCATGTGCAAGGAAACGGCCTAGAACGAAGTACATTGGAAGATCGGAGAAGAACTCCATTGTACCTCGATGGTTGAAGGGTAGAGGCAGAATCCAAGCGCCACGATGCGTCCCGGCAAGCCCCTACACCGTCCACGTGTTCTTCTTGGCCGGGGGAAGGTTGACCTCAAAGATTTTGGCCAAGGTTTCGAGGAGGAGAGAGATCGGGGAGGGGGAAGGTGAGCGGCGGCGCCGGCGGTGGTACTTGCAACCGTCGGGTACGGTGGAGTGGTGGGGGAGTGGACAAATTAGCCGATGCGAGTGGATAAAAGGTGGGCCATGTTTTTTGGGCCTCTTTGCCGAGAGCTGACGGCCCACGCTCGGCAAACGGTGACGGCGGGCAAAAGGCCAACCGTCTGCGCCTGCACAGTGCGGAGAGGGTGCTTTGCCGAGAGTTGCTCTCGGCAAAGACTCAATTCTCTGAGTGCTCCACTTTTCCGAGCTTCTTACGCTCGGCAAAGGTAAGTTTCGCCGAGAGCTTCTTACGCTGACGGTTTGCTCTCAGTGAACCTGTCATTTGCCGAGCGCCCGCGTTTTGGCCGTCGGCAAAGCGCAGGGCACTCCGAAAAGAAGCCGTTTCCTGTTGTGAGTGATCGTGCACGTCGCATCATCAGCTGCCTCGAGAGATCATCAGGCCTCACATGACATGATACACCGATCGGCAATGATACAGTTATAACGGAAGCCGGTTAGTCCTGCATTGCATTTGATTGACTGGTGGTTGGGAGAGGAACCGACCCTTGCTCATGCAACACACAGTACAACTTTATTATATATCGTAACAGATCGAATAAATCCTTGCGCTCAGATTCGCTTGTTATACTACTATTCAGTGATAGCTGCAGCGTAATTATATACTACTTCCTCTCTTCAAAATATAAGTATTTGTATTTTTTTCAGTTAAGAGTCTCTTTTTATCTGTTATTCTCGCTTCTAACTTTAATAACTATACATAAAAAACTATTAAAATTTATGGAATATAATTAATATCTTTAGATATATCATTAAATCTATTTTTATAATAAATTTATCTAGAAATACAATGTTGCTAATATTTTACTATTACTCTCGAACTAACGGCACACATCAATAATGATAGATATTTAGAGATAAAGAGAGTATAGACATCTTATAATTTCCAATGGAGGAATACTATGTTCGATCGAGCGGTGCTGCATCAAATTTAAATGAGGGAGCTAATCAATCATTTAGCCCAGAGGAAGTGAGGATGTATTCGGCAACACTGATTGATAAAGGAATATAAGAGAGCGGCAATTAATTAATCACTAGACGGCTATCAACGCTGTGGTGCAAATGTTATTAGAGCATCTCTAACAGTTTGGTGTTTTTTCCCAAATTATATTGTTTGCTAGGTCAAAAAATATATTGTTTGCTAACTTCGAAAATAATATGTGGAGGAAAAAAAAAGATCGTATCTCCAATAGTTTGGTATAATTCACTTCTCAAAACCTAAATGGTTCTCACATGTCTTGATTCACGGTAAAGATAAAAGAGAAACACTAATGCACCAAGGACTCTGCACTTTCCACTAATTACCGATCCTAGATCTAAAAACTTCCATCTTTGGTAAACTTGCTTCAGGAACCTTGAGAGTGAAATAAAATTATGTTTCTGCCTTTCACCTCTTCCCGTAGTGGAGATGCACGCGCGTAGCCCGGGCACATCTATGCGCGTTTAGGGGGGATTTTTGCTAAGTTGAGAAATGTGAGGAAGGAGGATGCCAAACTGTTGGAGAGTTTTTTTTTATTTTACTAAAAAAATAAAGATAGAGAAATCAGATGACAAACTGTTAGAGATGTCCTTGCTACCTAAAATCCACTTCTGATCTTTGAGAAAAGAAAGAAACTATTCATTTTATGAGCTTAATTATAAAAGACGTCCCACAAGAGCACGTGTTTGAGCAGTGTGGAACGAATAGAAGAAAAACGGAAATGAGAGGAGATAGATAAAGAGGAGGTCATGCATTCATTCATTCTATCTACTACTACTACTAATTAGCAGAACTTAAACGTCAGCGTCGACGTCGCCGTGGCTTCTTCACCCGACAGGCATATCCACAAGTATCCGCTTAATCTATTCCGTAATGGCGTTCAGGCGGCCGGGGGGGAGCATCAGGGGGGCCCTCCATTCGTCCCAAATGATGCCGCGCTACGCTTTCGGCCAAAACCCTCCCTGCACCTGCGCTTTCTTTCGCCTTGTTTAGTGGTGGTCAAATCCTGCATGATCCCCTAAACCCCTCCACCTCGATCTCCCATCACCCGGCGCTAATATCCATCCACCCCGTCCGTTGGCTTTTCTTAGGGTTCCACGGGAGACGGACGGAACATTTCGTCGTGCCCGGCCACTACCTGGGGCTCCCACCACCTGACTTCACCGAAATGCCCCTCCCCTCGGCGAGGTTTGCGCTTGCCAAAGCAGAACGAAAGCTTCAATCAAAAGCTGAGAAATGCATGGTTAGGAGGCCTATGCCGTATTGTATGGGGCATAGTATAGTATAGGGTTTGATTTCCTGGGATGCATGATTCCAACAGAAAGGTGCATCATGATCATGGATATCTCTCTGTTCAGATGTGGTGTGGCTTTGTGCTGCGAGACACATGGGGGTGCGGTTGTTAGCATTTCCCGTGCTGTTGTAGCCTTGTAGGTTTCGGTGGATGAAAGGAACAGAGAAGAATCAGGTCCGAAAACTCTCGTCAGCAGTTCTCAGAGGGAAACTGGAATGCAGTGCAGAAAATAGCAGTGGACAAGAGCACCAAAATGTCGTCATGGCTCCGGTGATCTTTGCGCGAACCGCGGATGAAAAAGCCACTTGTGTTCACATCGTGTCGTGACTCGTCCTGAGTTTAGAAAGCGGAAGTATCCAATCCAAGGAATCGAAACTAATAGCAGGCACCTGTCAGGCTGTCAATCTGTTGTCATACAAGGGGAGAATTTCCGGCTGAAAGAAGGCTGAAGCGTAAAGAAGACGGCCTGCGGGCTGCGGCTGCAGGGAAGTCAGCAAAGCGGGCGGGCATACGATGCTGCCGAGCAGAAACGGAGGAAACAGCAGCGCTGGAGCACGCGCCGGTCAAGCCTTTGCCTTTGCCTTCGGCTTCCTCGGTCGGACGCGGAGTCGCCGAGTTGCCCCCGCGGACGGACGGGAGGAAACAGCACGGCAGGATCCCCGCCGCGCGCGCGCAACCGCGGTCCGCGGAGGCCGCCGGCAGGCGGGACCGCGGGAGCAGCTGCGCGAACAAGGCAAGGCAGAAGAACCGAAGCCGCGCCGTCGGTTGGGGCTCCTGCCGCGCGCTGCGCTGCGCTCCGCCCGCACCAACCCACTCGGCGACTCGGCGTCCGGGTCCGGGGCCCGAGACGAGGTGGGGGCATCGGGTTCGCGTGTCGTCAAAAGGCGAGCAGGGGGGGACAGCGCGCCGACATGCCAACTGCACACACACACACCCCGCCCCACCCCCACACCCCCAACCCCCCACCGGCGGCTTCGCCCACTGCCAGCGACTGCGATGCCTGCTGCTGCCGCCACGGCGACTTGGCGGCCTCGACGGTCCCGGATCCTGACGGGTGGGTCTCACGTGCCTCCGCGCCACCTGTCAGCCGGATCGGGCGTGGGCCGCCGACCGGGAAGTGGGACGGATCGTCTTGTCCGTCCGTGCTTTTGTCTTCTCGTGCACTGCAAGATTGTCTGCTTCCTGTTGCTGTCCCAACTCCAAACGAGAGCACTGTAACTACTGGGTGTGCGTGACTTGGCACTGTCTGTGTTGGAACCATTCTTTGGTTACGGACAATCGTTTATTCTATCAGTCGGATTTATTAACTCTCGCAACAAATTAACCAGTTTATCTTATTAACTAGCTTATACTATGATCAGCTGAACAGTTTGAATAAAATCACTTTGCTGTTGTCAGAATCGAACTTTTCGTGCCAACACCAAACGAACTCTTCACTTCAATAGGCAGTAGTATCCTGTGTTGCATCAAGCATCGTGCGTGCAGCAGGATGCAGGCGGGGCGGGCTCTTAACATAACCCGCCCGCTCGCCCCCGCAAAACTTCTCTTCGTGGCTGTTGTGGCCAAGCTGCAATTCTTTTGTGGCCCAACGTCCTTAAACCCGCAATGCTCGTTGGGCAAGGAGGCAGCTCGCAAGAACCCGCGAGAGACCCGCAAGAATCGCAAAGCCGAACGCATGAACTCTATCACTTAGCGCTGTCACGGTCTGTCATCGTGTTCCTCTGCAGTGGAGCTAGAGAGGTAGGAGACTAGGAGAGGATGGTGGCGTCGGGCCGCCCGGCCGCTCGGCCCGTTGACCCGATGGCCGGCGCAGCGGCCGTCGATCCCCCTAAGACAAATGCTCATCTTCTACGACGTCTCGGGGAGCCCTTTTGGCATCGAGGACTTGGTCCGCGCGGGCGGCGGCGCGCTGCTCACGATCCTGGGCTTCCTCGTCCTGCCAGCTCGTACATCGGTGCTATCAAATTCGTATAATCTTCCACGGGTGGTCTGAATCTGATGCCGTGTTGATTCGTCTACAGTTCGTTGTTTACAACCTTCCTTCGATTCGAGAAAAGCAGCAAAATTGGTCGCTGCAGCCTTCCTTCGAGTTTGTTAAAAGTATTGTGCTAGGATGAAGATGCTTAACTATTTCTATGACC
Organism: Chrysopogon serrulatus; assembly: GCA_015844335.1. NCBI lineage: Eukaryota > Viridiplantae > Streptophyta > Magnoliopsida > Poales > Poaceae > Chrysopogon > Chrysopogon serrulatus. Next base: position 66,759 of record JADLZL010003192.1, on the reverse strand, counting down.
GGACATCTGAGATCAATCTCTTTGATTGGGTTACGCATCACTCTGAGCACTGAATTTTTTTATCAATTTGCTGCTGCGCCTTAGCTTAAATTGTTCAGATGCTTGTGATTGGACTATGCTGCTGCCCACTTTGTCAGAGCCGGGAGTCAATGGTTTGAGGTTATGCAAATGCAGAAACGCTTAACTGAAGTCTAAATGCAACAAGATTAATCGTGGCTGAGGCTCGTGTATTAATCGTGGCTCAAAGATTTGATTTGAGCATGCAGAATATATTTCCAAAGGTGTTGCGGGTGTTGCGGGTTTTGCGGCTAAGTTTGTTGTGACCGCGTAACGTTTGTCCGCAAAGTTTGCAGCTTAGTGGCTAACCGCAAACCCGCTAATAAACTTTGCGACAAGCAATGCGGGTTAGCGGCCGTCTGCGAACCAGCCCGCTTGCAAGCTGATGCGTGCATGTTTTCACCGATCGAATTTCTTGCAAGTCCAGTGCTGTTACCTGTACTGCTCGAGTGCTCGCCCAACACAACACGCTCGTGGCCACAGCAGCCAGCGACCTGACAAGTGCCCAACAGCATGCAGTCAGTGAAATTTCGAGCCCCGGAAAACTGGAACCAGAAGGTGCTGCCGCCGAATGCACTTCTCCGGTTCTCCCACACGCACGCACGCGCGCGGGCCGCGGCACCACACTGGACAGCGCGGGCCCCCCGCCGACCGCGCGCATCTTTATAGGCAGCAGCGGCCACCTCTTGTTCGTCGTCCTCCAGTACACCACACGCACTCGCACTCGCCCTCGCCTCCGACGACAGCGACCGCGCAACCGCGTCCGTCCCTCTCCCTCTCCGAGCCGCTCGGTCTCGTTCCCTCTCCTCCCCTCCGCAGCAGCCGCGTTCCGTTCGTCCTCTGCTCTCGCGCGGCCGCCTGACCAAGCAAAGCGTATCGGCGGCGCAGCAAGACCTCAGACTCTCATCAGAGAGAAGAAGACGACGAAGCCAGGAACAAGCGCATCCAGTCCAGTGATGTCGACGAGCTCGACCAACTCCGCGGCGGCGGCTTCCCCGGCCGTGTCCGGCCTCGACTACGACGACACCGCGCTCACCCTCGCCCTCCCGGGCTCCTCCTCCTCCGCCGACCCCGCCGCCGCCGAACGCAAGCGCGCCGCCCACGCCGCCGACCACGAGAAGCCGCCCTCCCCAAAGTACGTACGCGCGTCTCTTCTCTCTAGCTTCAACTTCAACCCTCGCGCGCCGCCCGCGTGTGGATGTGGACACGACGCCGCTGGCCCATGGGACGGCTTTTGTTGACTCTCGACTGACCACACCCCTACGTGCAGGGCGCGGGCCGTGGGGTGGCCGCCGGTGCGCGCGTACCGGCGCAACGCGCTGCGCGACGACGAGGCCAAGCTCGTCAAGGTGGCCGTGGACGGCGCGCCGTACCTGCGCAAGGTGGACCTCGCGGCGCACGACGGGTACGCGGCCCTGCTCCGCGCGCTCCGCGGCATGTTCGCCTCCTGCCTCGGAGCCGACGGGGCCGGAAGGCTCGTCGACGCCGCCACCGGCGCCGAGTACGTGCCCACCTACGAGGACAAGGACGGCGACTGGATGCTTGTCGGAGACGTCCCCTTCAAGTAATCATCCACCCACCGTACCCAATCCACCTCTCGCTTGTGTTTCTTCCTGCTAATCACTTGTTGTCAAGCGTGCTAATCCGTGTCTTTCACATGAACGCAGGATGTTCGTGGAGTCATGCAAGAGGATCCGCCTCATGAAGAGCTCCGAGGCCGTCAGCCTATGTAAGACCCCAAATCCAGCTACAAGATGCTACAATGCAAAGTATACACCTCAAATCGCCATACAAGTTCTAACATTTCTTCTTTGCATTGCTTGATGCAGCTCCAAGGACATCGTCCCAATGATTGCTGTCGTGGACGCACATGCCCTAGGCGGCGGCTAATTTGTCTGAATTGGTTCACAAAGTGTGCACTGGAAGAGGCTTGGCTGCTCAGGTCCTCCATGCACCCTATATACCGTAGGATCAGGATTCAGTCTGTTGTTGCGTTCTGTACAGGGCTACAGGCCACACACACCCATGGAAATTTCCTCAGTTTCAAAGTGCCACTTCTCTCGGCCGGACGATTTGGTTTTTGGACGCCGGCGAGAAGGCAGCACTAGCACTTTGTCAGCTATATAGTAGATTACTAGTAGTTCTGTTTCCGGTTTCTTTCATACTTGGCTTCCCGTTTCAGTCTTTGCCCTCGATCGTCTTGTCTCGGGGGATCCATGTATACACGGATATGGTACATGCTGTGTGCTGTTTTCATCGCATAAGGTCAAAGAATACAAGTGCGATCTATCACTGTGTTCTTGTGATTTCTCAGCAGCCTGACCTTGTTGTCCATCCTTTCCTTATATCTGTGGACTGTGGTGCTGTGCCGTTCACTTGCTTGGAAAATTCTGAGCCCGGTTAGATTGATTGAGATTGTGGTGGAAAATTGGGGGGAAATGGTAGTGGGAACTGTGGAAGCTATGTGCTTGGATTGCGGCAGCTTGGACAATTTATCCACTGAAGAAAATGGCGCAGAGAATGAAGCCTAAGTGGAACTTTGAAAGGTCCAGCTGCCAAATCTGCTGTTCACTTGCTCATCAAGGAATTGATCTTGCAGTTCACATAACTTGCACTCCATTTAGCCCAATCATATCGTCTTACATGTTTCCTCTTATGAATAATTAGAACTTCTCCCAGACTGTTCAGAATTCTGTTGTCAGTAAGGCTATCTTAAGTTGAAGCGCGGATATACTTGTACATACATTTAAGATTTTTTTCAGGAGGAGTCATTTTGGCCAGCAGTTTTGCTCCGCCAGCTGCCCAGCTCCAATTTCATTCATCATTTTAGCTTGGTTGCTGAATCACCAGTCTCCAGCGCAGTCTTGTTCGGATGGTGATGTCCACTACCGATGGATCGCGTTTGGATAATGTCTCTACTTTCTATTTGCCGCAAGGATGTCTTTCACTAGAAGAATCGTGCCCTGGATAATGTCTCTACCGTCTATTGCAGCAAGGATGTCTTTCACTAGGAGTATTTTTTTTTTCATGAGAATGACATTTCTCACACACATAAAAATGAAATTGTAGACCAGTTTGCTTCGACAAAAAGTCTTTCCAGTAGACCAGTTTGACAACTCAGTGACCTTTTTTGTAAAAAAAAATATTACACAACAACGCAGACGTTCATAATGCATGCACATTCATTTCTAGGAATAAACGTACGCAAATCCTACCCTATCAGCTGGAATGAGATCCTCTAACTTCACTTCAAGTGACTGCGGTGTGCAGTCACAGCATCTGTGCTATCAATTTAGGATCGGATGTCATACTGCTTTGGCAAGCACTTAAGCGCTCGGAGCCTGCAGGTTCAGTTGTTGTGCTCGTCTGCTATCTTGCGAACACAAGTTTTATACTTGTGGTTCAGTTGTGATGATGAGTGATTGATTCAACTACTAGCATCTCGGATGGGGTGCTACCGATGGTGGTGAAAGCCACGAGTTCTACATGTGCTTTGGTTTGTGTTGTACAGGTGTCGAGCATGGAGGCGGTAGCCGACGGTGAGGTGAAGGTCAAGTGATGGTGGGCCGCGCCCGAATGGACCGGGAGCGGTGAAAGGGCGGACGCCTCGAGACTTGGGCCGAGGGACCCGGAATCGCCGGGGCGGGATCGCGTTGCGGCACTTGGCCGACAAGTGCAAGAACATGGGCCGGTTTGTTGGTTTGGGCCTCAAAACGGTTTCGGTGGTTTGGGCCTCAAAACCACCCGGCGGGTTTCTGGGTTTCGCCACAAAACCTGGCGGATGTCCCGAGGCGGACGGACGGCACGTGGTGGCATCGGGGGTTCGCGTCGAGGCAAAGCTACCGGTGAGAAGGCGCGGTGGCCGTTGGATCAAAATATCTATCCGGCTCGGTGGAGTTGTACTACAATGTCCTTGGGCTAGGTAGTACGCTCGGTGTCATGTAAGGGCAAAACTGGAATTTAAAATAAGCCCCGGTCGATAAGTATGGTGAGGGGAGCTCTCTTACCCCTTCACCTCCTCATTTGCTCATTTTCCTCATTTTCTAGGTTTTCCTCCCTCTAGTGTGCTTGAGTGTGAGAGGTCCACTAATTCCATCAATTAGTGTGTAAGAACTCAGATTACTCATGGGAAAGGAGGTCCCGAATCCTCCTTGTCTCCCCGTGGGGTTAGATTGATGTGTTGATTCGCGTTTTGATTGTTGTTCATCGCGTTTTGCCTTTCTCCTCTTGTCCCCCTCTTGTTCCTGAGTTGATTTCTTGAGTTGTGGTCCATCTTAGCGCATGCCACTTGTTTCTACTTGATCCTTGCTGTGAGAAGATCCTTTCCACCGAAGGATTTTATCCGATTCCTCACGAGCACATAGATCGGGTCGAATCAAGGTGCAAGGGTGTTTTTAGTGGCGTTCTTCGTTCCCTTTTGATTTCTCGTTGGTTGGCTCCGAATTGGGCGATGACCTCTTAGAGGTAGCTCCCCTATTGTCTTGTGATCATGCTCACCAAGTTTCGTGACAGTTGGTGAAGATTTGGGCCACAAATCGAAAGATCGAAGTGAGGAGGCGATTTTTGAGGCGTTGTTCTTGTTTCGGGTCGCGCCAACTGGAAGTTCTGGTCATCCACCGGAAGTTTCGGTCCAAGTTTTGGTTTGGTTTTGGTTTGGGGCGCTTTGATCGGAAGTTCTGGTCCCCGACCGGAAGTTCTGGTCCCTGACCCGAAGTTCTGGTCCCTGATCGGAAGTTCTGGTCGCTGACAGGAAGTTCTGGTGGAGGCTGACAGGAATTTCCGGTGAAACTTCCGGTCGCTGACCGGAAGTTCCGGTCCAACTTCCGGTCTCTCACCGAAAGTTCCGGTCTAACTTCTGGTCCGCGCAGTTTTCACTGTTTTTTTGAGGGCTTGTCTTCGGTCTTTCTTGATAGTCCCGCTGTGCCTTTAGAACATCTCCTAAGGTACCCAACCACCTGTTGGCTCGTGGATTTATCAGTTGCGTGTGTGTTTATTTTTGGGGTTGGATTTGGGACACTTGGTTGAAAGTTTTGAAAGAAATTTTAGGCTCCCATTCACCCCCTCTGGTCGCCACTCTCGGTCCTTCAATTGGTATCAGAGCCGGTTAAGGATCATTCCACCCTAACCGGTTCGTGATCCGCTAGAAGGCGACATGGAGCGCGGTTCGGGAAAGCCGCCGTTTTTCGATGGATCGAATTACCCCTACTGGAAGATACGCATGTCGGCGTATATCTAAAGTCTTAGCTCACGAGTTTGGGAAATTTGCGAGGATCCGAATTATGTTCCTCTTCCCGCTCGTGTTGGTCAAGAGCAAATGGAGCAACACGATGCCAATAGCAAAGCTCGCAATGCTCTCTTTTCGAGTCTCTCTCCTTCTGAGTTTGAGCGAGTTTCTCACTATACTACCGCTCGAGAGATCTGGGTGAAGCTTCAGAGCTATCACAAGGGGACTCCCCAAGTTAAGACCAGACTCTTTAAAACATGCAAGCGGGAGTGAGAACTTTACTCAGTTGGATGGTGAGACCATCGATTCGATGTTTTCTCGGTTTCAGTCGATTGTGAACAAGATGCGAGCAAACAGGGCTCAGCTACCCTATGATGATCATGAGAGGGCTCTTAAATTACTACATGCCCTAGATCGGAGAGTTTGGAACTCAAAGTTTTAGGCCTTGGTTGAGTCACCCAACTATGCTACTCTCACAGTGGATGAGCTGTTCAGCAAGCTTAAGTCGAGTGAGATCGACAGCCAGACCCATGCCAAGATCCGTAACCCTTCTGCTTCGACTTTGGCGCTGGTGTCAGGTAAAGGTGTCTCTAGTTCTTCTGCTAACTCCTCCTTTGCGATGTTTGCCTTGTCTTCCTTGATCACAGTGACAGAGGAGTAGTTGGACGTGCTCGGAGACGATGAGCTGGCTCTTTTCATCAGTCGGTTCTCGCGGTTCCACAACAACCGTTTGAACCGCCGACGGGGTGGACCTAAGGATGGATGCTACGGATGCGGCGACCCCGATCACTTCGTCGCCAACTGCCCCAAGCGGAACAAGCAGTCCTTCGGCAAGTCCACCTCCGACAAGCACAAGGAGAAGCGTGAGTACACCTCCGGCAAGCACAAGTCCAAGGGAGGCTTTGACAAGGAAGCAATGAAGCGCAAGTTCGTGAAGAAGTTCAAGGCAAGAGAGCGCGCCTTCCTCGCCTCCCTCAGCGACCTCGACTCCGACGATGAGCATGCATCTTCCTCTTTGAGCGACGACGAGTCTGAGAGAAAGGTCGAGGACAAGCTGAACGGCCTCTGTTTCTTCGCCGACTCCACCCACAGAGGCTTCTGCACCATGGCACTTGGTGACGAGGTGGAGGGCGGCAAGGGCGATGCTCCCGGCGACGACGACGACTCATCTAAGGTATCACTTTCTGTCGACGCACTTGCCCCTGAGGTTGAGGATTTGACTGCTACTTTGCTCAGTCAGGATAAGTTGCTTAAGCGTGCTGCTAGTGATAGAAAAGAGTACAAGGCTAAGCTAGAAGTAGCGCTTAAGGAGCTTGAGCAAGTTAAGAACACTCCTATAGTGACTGACGAGCCTGAGTGTGAATTTTGTAGCATTTACATAGCTGATCTTGCTAGTCTGTAGTCCAAGTATGCTGAGTTGGTTGATGAGTTTGATAGCGTCCGTGCTTCACCTGTCTTGTTGGGTGCGTGCAAGTCTTGCTCGGACTTACAATCTGAGTTGACAGAGAAGAATGCTAAGCTTGCCTTGCTTGAGAAGGCCAATTCAGATAGTACTAGTGTGGCTAAGTATGTTCTTTGTGAGGGTTTCGAGCTGGAGATTGCCAATTGTCAGCATGACAAGGTGCGTACCGAGGAAGAAAACACATACCTTCGGACCATCTTGAGTTGGGTGTCTTGCAGTGAGCCGCAACTTGGCATGATGGTCAACCAATTTAGAAGAGGAATTGGTAGACCGGGATTAGGCTTTGCTTCAGGTGGGAAGGGTGATGATCTTTATGGTGAAGTTGGTGAGTGTAGTGGTGTGCCCCCGAGTGAAAAACCTACCAGTACTCCTAAGCTTCTCAAAATCACACCACCTAAGCCACTTGTGCCTCCCACCAAGGATGGAGTGTTTGAAGAGCCTTCAAGACCTCCACCCCAAAAACAAGTGTGGATTCTAAAACCAAACTATCTAAGGAACCCACTTGAGACACTCCCTTCCATCTCTGAGGAACCCCTTCCTAAAGCCAGCCACCTCTAAGAGTGAACCATACCCATAAGAAAGTGAGCCAAACACCTAAGAGAGAGTTGTATCACTGTGAGTATTGCCATAGGGATGGTCACTTGGTTGAGTTTTGCTTTAGGAGGAAGAGAGATGAGAGGCATGAGTATGAGTTGAACAACCGGAACATGTACCGTCCTCCCTATAGTGTACATGTACCGCCTGTTCAGAGGCGCACTGCTAGGCCTAGAGGTGCAATGCCTCAAGGTGCTAGGCCTCAGGCTGCGAGACCACGTGGTGGTCGTGCACGGCGGGGTTCGGGTCATGGTCAATATGACTATGAACCTCGTGGCGGTGCTCTTGTGTCTCACACTTCTAGCGGACCACGTTTTTCCTCTCGTGGTGATCGCTCCTCTCAAATGGTACATGGCATGTTTGGTGTTTTTTCTAACACTTTTTCAGGGCAAATGATGCATGACTGGTATCCTTCTCAGTTTACTAACCCCAGTGGTGTGCCATTTGCTCATCCTATGTCTTTCTATTGATGTAGGATAGAGGTTTGGAGAACACATGGCTCATTGATTCTGGATGTTCGCGCCACATGACCGGAAGTTCAAAATGGTTCTCCAGCCTTGACCCCATGCAACACAAGGAGTACATCATATTCGGGGATAATAGCAAAGGTAAAGTGGTATCTCGTGGAACCATTCGGGTTAACGAGAGCTTTGTTCTTAAGGATGTTGCTTTGGTCTCGAACTTGCATTTCAATTTGCTCTCTGTTTCGCAACTCCTTGAGGACGGCTTTGAAGTGCGCTTTAAACATGGCTTTTCTTGAGTTCTTGACTCTCAAGGAGATCTTGTTTGTCGGATTGTCCCTTTTGGCCGTGTCTTTTGAGCTGATTTTTCTCACTCTTTTGGCTCTTCCCTCTATTTGGTGCCGGGTCATCTTCTGAGCTTTGGAAGTGGCATAGGAAACTTGGTCATTTGAGCTTTGACCTTCTTGCTAGGTTGAGCTCACTTGGCTTAATCCAAGGATTGCCCAAGTTAAAATTTAAGAAGGATCTTATTTGCCACCCTTGTCGTCACGGAAAGATGGTCACCGCTTCCCACCCACCTGTAAACCAAATTATGACCTAGGAACCCGACGAGCTACTTCACATGGACACAGTTGGTCCAACTCGGGTTCAGTCAGAAGGTGGAAAGTGGTACGTTTTAGTGATCGTGGATGACTTTTCGAGATACTCTTGGGTGTTTTTCAAGGAGAGTAAGGATGAGGCTTTTTCACATGCTCGAGATTTGATTCTTCGGTTGAGAAATGAGTTCCCTAAGAATGCCATGAGAGCTATTCGCAGTGACAATGACACAGAATTCAAGAACACTCATTTTAAAACCTTTTGCAAGTCTTTGGGTCTCGAGCACCAGTTTTCCTCACGTTATGTTCTACAACAAAATGGCATTGTTGAGCGCAAAAATTAGACCCTTGTTGAGATGGCTAGGATGATGCTCGATGAGCATAGGACTCCTAGGAGGTTTTGGGCCGAGGCAATCAACACGGCATGTCATGTTTCCAATCGCATCTTTCTCCGTGCTTTTATAAAGAAAACTTCTTATGAGTTGTGATTTGGGGGTCACCCAAGGTGAGTCATTTTAGGGTGTTTGGGTGTAAGTGTTTCATCTTGAAACAAGATAATTTGGACAAGTTTGAGTCTAGGTCCTCCGACAGTATCTTTCTTGGTTATGCCTTGCATTCTAGAGCTTATCGAGTACTTAACCTTAAAACTAACTATGTTGTAGAGACCTGTGAGGTCACATTCGATGAAACTATGCCTTGTACAACCCCTGTCTTTGAGCGTGCAGGTGGTGAAGAGCTTGGAGAAAGCATTTTTGTGGAGGAGGAGCAGGATGATGCCGATTGGGGTGATCCCGAGTTGACCCCTCCAGCTGCACCTATCAAGCCTGCGATGACTACTTCAGCTCACGGTCCAGACCCCTCTACTTCCACTTCTTGGGGACCGTTCGAGCAGCTTCCTCAGCCTGCGCCGGTTGCACTTGAGGAGGCACCAGCTACTGTTGAGGGGGAGGCGTTTCTTCTAGAGAGGCACCTCGACACATTCAGCGTCGCAACCCCGCTCAGACGATGATCGGCGACATTGACCAGCGAGTCACGCGGTCCAGGTCTTATCACATCTCTCACTTCGCTCATTCTGCATTTGTTGCTTCTTTTGAGCCCCGAGATGTTGGACACACACTTTCTGATCCTGATTGGGTAAATGCTATGCATGAGGAGTTAGAGAACTTTGATAGAAATCAAGTCTAGGTCTTAGTTCCTCCACCTCCAGAGTGTCATCCCATAGGTACAAAGTGGGTGTTTAAGAACAAGCAGAGTGAAGATGGGGTGGTTGTTAGGAATAAGGCTAGACTTATTGCTCAGGGGTATTGCCAGAAAGAGGGGATAGACTTTGAGGAAACTTTCGCTCCTGTAGCTCACTTAGAGGCTATCCACATTCTTTTAGTGTTCGCTGCTGCTACGGGCTTTAAGTTGTTTCAGATGGATGTCAAGAACGCTTTTCTGAATAGGTACATAGAGAAGAAAGTGTATGTTAGGCAACCCGCAGGCTTTGAGAATCCCAAGTATCCTAACCATGTCTTTAAGTTGCACAAAGCTTTGTATGGTATTAAGCAAGCCCCTAGAGCGTGGTATGAGAGGCTGAAAACCTTTTTGCTTAAGAAGGGGTTTAGGATGGGATCGGTAGATAAGACTTTGTTTCTTCTCAAGCAAGGCAGTGACCTTCTCTTGGTTCAGATATACGTGGATGATATTATCTTTGGTGGCTCTTCTCATGCTTTGAATGCCAAGTTTGTAGAGTTTATGAACAGAGAGTTTGAGATGAGCTTGATGGCGAGTTGACTTTCTTCCTCGGCCTTCAAATCAAGCAAACACGGGATGGAACATTCGTGCATCAAGGCAAGTGTTGGCATTTCTAACGTCACTGCAATAAATCTCAATTTTCTATCCCACGCAATGACACTAGAAATGTTGGTACTAATTAACTTGCCTTTAGCAACTAGCCACTAGCCTCTTGACCCTTACTCCTAACTGTGAAACTAGGTTGTCATCCCTAATTGTAAAGTTAGGAATAAACTCTGGTACTAAATCTTATCATTTTTATGTGACTAGGCAGAAATAAATAAAGATGAATATATACTAAGAACAATTCTGCAAGCGGACAGATAATTATACCATTGTAGCATTTTACGTAGAGTATTACCAGGTTGTCATTTATATTCTACCACTGGGAAGGCGTTGCTAAGAAGCTACTTCATAGTATTGATAACATGTATATGCATTGAATAGACGATGTAACCAATGTCATACACTCTTAATCATAACAGGGGTAAGTCACAAGATAAATAGTATGATAAAGATAATAATGATAACAATAATGAGCCATTAATCAATCATCTCCTAATGATACTAATCTATCATAGCACTCTAATCATGTCGGCGTTGTCTAATCAATTAATAGAGAAATAACTCCTATGTAATTAACTACATGTCAAAGCTACGTCAACTAGTGCAAGTACATCTAGTAATTATTGTCAAATTATACTACTATAGTTCCTAAACATATCGGAGCAATGTACAGGAAAAGATGAGTACAGGAACCTACTCTCAACCTGACAATCCCACTCTACCAATCCACCGTACGGGGGAAGACCTACAAAGGACTCAATGGGTCCATCACACCCACGATCTACCTTACTACCCAAAGACGACCGGGGGATCCCATGAATAAGCAAAACATCTAGACACTATGTCTATATTTTGCCTACCACTCACCATATGATCAACTAGATGAGTGCTATACGAACCAGTGCATGAATATAATAGCAAACCAACTAAACTAGATGTATTGAAGTAGGCAATGAACATAATAATTAAACTAAGATGAAGCACAATGTTGCTAGTAAATATCATACTGAACGCAGATAATACAATAAGAAAGAAAAGCTTAGGAACTGTACCCGGACTCTTCTCTTCTTGACAACTTCGAATCCAAGACCGATTAACACGCCTTGACTTCCTCTAATCTAGATCTAACTATGCTAAACTATGAATTAGAAGGCTATGAGGAACTAGAACTTGAAGCTCTAGATGACTTGATCTTCAACTGGCTCAACCTTGAATAACTTGAATGAGGTATTGAATGAATTGGAATGAATTAGGGTTTCCAAGGGAGGTCTGGCTCTGCTTATATAGCCCGGTGGGATGCACGACAGCCGTTTGATCAAACCGACTTCACGTAGGGCTAAGATTGATCCTCAAGGTCGGTGGAGAAACATTCCAGAAGGGGGGAGAGAGTTCTCCTCATTGAAGGCCGGCCGGCCTGGCAGGTGGGGCCGGCCAACCCCACCTGGAGGTGGCCTCGCCCCTCCTTCGCTCCGGTGTCTTCTGGATCCTTCTAGAGTAGTTTGGTGTATTTCTAAGTTTCGGATAATTTCGTGATGTAGATTTGTAGTTATGCCCCTTTTTTTGGTGTTTTCTGGTTCAGTCCCTGAAAATTGATAAATCACCAAAACTCGTGGAAATTGTTAGATAAACCCCTAGCCTTCTAGATATTCATGTGTATTTCATGCCTTTCAATATATAAAATGTTGACGCTATCCACCGTCAACAGCAAGTACACAAAGGACGTCCTGAAGAAGTTTGACATGGGTGAGGCCAAGCCTCTTTCGACGCCCATGTCGACTACGACAGCCCTCGACGCCGATGAGGATGGAGAAGCAGTCGATAAGGAGTACCGGAGTATGATCGGGTCATTCTTTGTACCTAACAAATGACAAGACCCAGAACATACGGTTTCTTTGTATGCCTCTGCGACGCTTTCGGGCTTCCCGTGCACGTCTCATCGTCAAGCGGTGAAGCGCATCATGAGGTACCTCCGGTTTACCCCCAAGTTTGGACTTTGGTATTACGCTTCTTCCTCGCTCTCTCTTTGCGGTTATTCAGATGCTGATTTTGCTGGCTGCCGCTTAGATAGGAAGTCCACGTCACGGACTTGTCAGTTTTTGGGTTCATCTCTTGTGTCTTGGTCGTCCCACAAGCGCCTAGCGTTGCTCAATCCACCACGTGTTGAGTATGTCATTTCTTTGCCGCCGCTTGTTGTTCCCAAATGCTTTGGATGATAGCCACTCTACGTGATTTTGGTCTTGAGTTCTCTAGAGTGCCCTTATTGTGTGATAGTACTAGTGCCATCAGTGTTGCTAAGAACCTAGTACTTCACTCCAAGACCAAGCACATAGATGTCTGCTTTCACTTTCTCCGTGATCACCAAGAGAAAGGCGACATTGAGTTGCATCACGTAGCCACCCAGGATCAGCTTGCAGATCTTCTCACTAAGCCCCTCGATCAAGCGACTTTTGCTCGCTTGCGAGGTGAACTGGGTGTGTGTTTCCCTTTTTAGAGGAGGGAAGCACTTTGTTTGTTGTACACTAGTTTCAGTTTTTTTGTATTCTAGGTTTTAATTTGTCTTTGTATGATAGTGCATTTGCATTGTATTTTGTGATATACTTGCATTTTGAGCTTCATATATATAACGCTTGGAATGAAACTATGCTCTTGTTCGTATACCATGTGAGTACTTTGTGGTGCTTGTCGCCTTAGGCTCTCATTGATCATCTGCTACATGTTATGAGTTGAGCATGATTTTCTAATGTGAACTTATTTAAACTTGCTAAAATTGAAAATATTCACCGCCTGAGATAGTAACTAGCATGTGTAGGATGTTGAGATCTCTTTATGCTATATTGTGCATGCTTGGTTACTATGTCTCATACTTTGAGTCCCACACTTGCTTAGATACTTTACTTGTGCTAAAATCTAAAATCTAAGTAAGTTGAATGAAAAGATCAAGATGGGTCCGTATTGTCCCACTTCAAGGTATCGAGACTGCTTCTAATTGCATATTTGGATGAACTTGAGCCTTGTAGTGGATGACCGAAACCATTGCTTTGAGCTCCTAATTGTCTTTTGACATAGGCTCCACTTGGTTAAAAAATTAGGCTTGACAAAGATGCGGATAACCTCTCGCACACACATGCTTGACCAATACTTATAATTTGCTGCCAACTCTGAAAATCTGATAAAATTGATAAGTTGAGGTCTTTGACATGATGTGTGATCTTGGTTTGAGGTAGTTCACCTTGCTTACACATGACTAGCACTAGATTGATTTCCAGCTTGCATTTGCTAAGTGCTATCTTTTGTGGTGAACTCCTTTCTGAAGAACTTATAATCTGCTCAAAACTGCTTACATTTCATATTCCGTATCATTTGATCAGTTTGAGCATATGCTAGTACTTATCTGTTGATGCCTTAATCACTTGTTTTACCAGCTAGAGCATCTTTTCAATCTATTTGCTATATACCTGAAGCTTCTGCATTTATGCATGTTATTGCATTTTAGGCTTGTTGTGTGCATTATTCAACAAGGGGAAGAAATTTGACACACACACACGCACATGCCTTCATGTAACAAAAGGAAAATTTTGACACATCACATGCTTATGTCAAGGGAGAGTTACTTGACATGTCTTGATTGGTTGTCCTCTCAGAGGGTGAAACTAATTCTCAAAGGAAGAAGGGAAGAAGATTGTGTGCACTCATATATGCATTTTCTCAGGGGGAGTTATTTTGCATTGCTTCTTGCTAGATGTGTTGAGCCTTTGCCTCTTTCTAGAGGATCTAGCGTTTTCGAGTGCTTCTTGCTTGGCTAGCGGTGTTGAGCCCGTTTTGCTGCCTTTTCTTGAGGGCTAGCCATCTTTTGCTTGGTTACGTCGAGCCGTTGCTCATGTCTTTAGGGACCAAGTCTTGCTTGTTTCAAATGACCACATTTGGCTTCTCTTTGGCTTTTGGTCGTTTGGTGAGCTTTCTTCTTTTCTTCTTCTTCTTCTATTTCTTTTTCTCAGCCATGGTGTGTTGGTGTTGAACAATGCACTCATTAAGGGGGAGATTGCGAACACAAGTTTTATACTTGTGGTTCAGTAGTGATGATGAGTGATTGATTCAACTACTAGCATCTCGGATGGGGTGCTACTGATGGTGGTGAAAGCCACGAGTTCCACATGTGCCTTGGATTGTGTTGTACAGGTGTCGAGCATGGAGGCGGTAGCCGACGGTGAGGTGAAGGTCAAGTGATGGTGGGCCACGCTGAATGGACCGGGAGCGGTGAAAGGGCGGACGCATCGAGACTTGGACTGAGGGACCCGGAATCGCCGGGCGGGACCGCGTTGCTGGCGCTTGGCTTCGACAAGTGCAAGCACATGGGCCGGTTTGTTGGTTTGGGCCTCAAAACCAACGGAGGCGGGTTTCGATGGTTTGGAGTATTCATTAGAGTATTCATTGATGTAGTTATTCATTGATGTAGTTATTAAATTACCTTAATATTTATTCCTGAGTTTATCCATTGGCTAGCTATTACTATGACTAGAAGAGCTTTGATGTTTATCTATTTATGATGACTGATCATTATTTATCATATATCTTTTATCACGTGACTTATCCCCTGTTATGAGTAGGATTCTAGTTATAGTTTACCTTTCACATCAATAGTATAAGTTATAGTTATAAGTCTACTAAGACCTTCCCAAAGGTATAAGTATAAATCGACAACCTGGTAGAACTCTCTAGGTAAAATGCTACAATGGTATAATTATCTGTCCGCTTGCAGAACCGTTATTAGTTTATATTCTTAGTTTGTATTTCTGCCTAGTCAAATAGAATGATTGATACATATATAAACCTATATTTTATCCTTAGCATATACAATTAGGGATGACAACCTAGTTAATGCTTAGGGATATTGGTGAGGGATAAAGTGGCTAGTTGTTAATGACAAGTTAATTTCATACCATGTGTTTCTAATCTCGTTAATTAGTAATGACGTTAGAAATACCAACAAGCATTTTTGGCGCCGTTGCCGGGGAAAGTAGTTAGGCAATTAAGGAACATTGATAGACTTATACTCAATTATGTGATTGAGATAACCATTAACCCCTGCTCAAGCAGGATTACCCTTGTTTGTCTACTTTAATATCTTATACAGGGTAATGAACGACCGGTTTACGATCTTCCGGCATGCCCCCACAAAATAAGGAGAAACATAACAAATCCAATGTTGGAGAAAGAGGTCGACGTCACAGGACTTTAATTCATATCTCAAGTGATGGGAACAAAGATGTTGCATCACTCACAAATTTCAGCATGTGAGTCATGGTAAGTATGATCAAATAAAGGTGAGAAAGTCTTGCTCATGGACTTCAAAATTTATGAGTAGTCATTTTTTGCATTCCACTGCATGTTTACTTTAATCCACACTATTTAGTTTAAATTTTCTCAGCCATAACTTGTTTCATTTCATATATTCATCTCACGTAAAAAAAACTCACCATGATCATGTTTTTTTATCTCTATCTGAATAAATCTCTACTATATTTTCATGCTACATTTATTTATGTTTAGGCTTTGAAGTACTTTCATAAATCTCTTAAATGAGGCATGGTGCTTAGTTTAGGAGCGGTGGTTTCACTTTTAAAAGGCTTTCAAACCGAGCTCAGATTAAAATGTCTTTCTAAATTGAATTAGACGTGGTGTCTAGGTTAATTTTTGAGCCGATAGTATGTTGTAGTGGATATTGGATATTTTATCAGACTAACCCCTGCAGGAAAATTTTGAATTAAATCTGGGAAAGTCAAGAGATAAGTTCAAATCGGGATGAATCAAGGCAGATGATAACTTTACACAAGAAGTCCAGCTTATGAGTATTAATGTTTATTTATTTATCTTTTATTACAAGTTATCTTTATCTTGAGCCACGCTAGATTGCAACAACAACATAAAACATGATAGACATAATTTATGCTAAATAATCTTAAACCATATATCATCTTGATTAGTATAGAAGAAAATCATAAAAAAAAAGTATGGACATCAAAACCCGTATTTTAATCTTGCTATTCCCTCGGGTATGTGTCCATTAACATTTTGCAAGAAAGAACAACTTTAATCTATTAGAGAAGAAGTTTTCAAGTGAACATTATTGCATCTCTAATAGACCCCAGCTCATCACCCGCAAATTAATCAAAGAAATCAGGAAAAGGTTGATGAGTGAAGAGCATGTAATCTTCCATAGTTTCATTAAATGGTGAAAAAACGAGGAAGATAAAAGAAAGACCTTGCTCAAGAAGACCATAAGCTCTCACCAACAGATGAAACGGATAACCCTCCTCTTTCAAGTAAGTTCGTCATCACTTACTTAGAAGGATGAAGACATGAGGTACGTTTGTCCAAGCCTCATGTAACATGTAACTACACTCAACATCTCATACCATGTTGCTAATCTGTCTTGGTCATTTCTACCCTATGCCATGCTTAAACATAACTTGCTAAAATATATATAAAATAAAATGCCCCTGTGGTTCACCATACATATTCTTGGTTCTATATGAATAAATACCTTTAGTCTTGCAAACTTTCTTATTCTATTATAAGTATGCTTTAGAATATTACTTAAACATTATGAAAATCAAGCATACTTATATAAGAATTTAGTTATACATATAGACTAACCCCTCCTACATAAAAAGATATTTAAATCATATTAGGAGACTATTCATAGAATCAAGTCAAGGTTAAAGGAATGCTTCAAAATAATATCCTCGCTTTAACCTTGATGGAAATTTTTTTTCAAAATAGTGGTGAATCATTGAAAACACGAGCTACAGATTAATCTTTAACTCTTTGGCAAACACTATCCGTACTTTAATAAATAGTATATTCCTTCGGGTATGTGTTGTCTACTAACCCCTCAAGAGAGAAGAAATAATGAAAGAAGCAGAGGTCTGAAGAGTGAGAAAGAAGTACAACATACGAGACAAGATGGTAATGAACAACCCAAGATACAAGAAAGGAAAAGACGATTGAAATTTATTTACCCTTCATCATTCTCTAATAATGGAGGTAGCATCTTAAGATAAGTGGTCATTAATTTCCTCTTGATCAAGATATGCAATAAATAAAAAATACAACCATGTTAGAGTTACAACTTAAATTGATTAAACTCAATATGATTTGTTCTCTAAGTTTGTTCATAGCGCCATTCTTTTAATCTCAGTCTTAACCAAGTAAGCTAGAAATACTTCACCTATTATTCTTGATATATTATAAAGATGAACAGTCTTTCTAGTGGTCAAGTAACTTCACTCTTTATCTTATAAGTTTAAATGCCATATTTATATTTCTGTATTCTCACCCATGTTATGAATGAATAATATGAATAATATCAATCTTATTGTGTCCAAGGTTAGAGGATGAATAAATTTCTGGTTCTGTTGGTGTTTTCCCACCAGTAGAGCCCATGCACTTGATCTCTACCTTGTCTTTATGGGTAGAACACACTTCAGTCAAAGTGTGGGGAGACAACCCTCTAAATTCTATAAGTAGAAGTTTTCAACTAGTAATAATGATACACATAAGATTGGCTTTGAGACGCCTATAAAAGAAAGGAAGAAGGTGGCACCGCCATTAGGGAGCCACTAGTGGAGGCACCACCTCAAGAGCAAACCAAAGTACTTGATTAATGAATCACTTTGCAAGGAGAAGTCCAGTTCGGAAGACTCAAAATATCGAACCCTCGCCGTGAGGTAACATCGGTAGTTATCCATTTTTACTTTTCTACATTGATTTATTTTCTCTTAAGTAGGTTCACTCTTCTGCATTAGCTTTGCATAGGAAATGACAAAAATGAAAAGACATGCATTAAGTTGCATTTATGCATCTTAAAAATTTAAAGCCTCATGTGAAACCCTTGTGGTATAAAATTTGTAGGAGTACTCACCGTGGTGGTCTATATATATATATATATATATATATATATATATATATATATATATATATATATATATATAGCACATATATATCCTTCTGCATACTAAAAATAAAATAAAAATCTTTATCATTTTATATCAGTACAATGAAAAGAATGACAAAGATATTTATAGCTTTTATTAGTGCATCATAAATATTTAAATCTCATACAAGTAGACTTATGGTAACCCCATAGAAATATTTACTGTGATAGCATCAAAATAAAAAAAATAAATAGAACCTAAATTTATTTTAGAGCATCATAAAATATAAAATCAAAAAAAAGAATAATAATAATAATAATAAAAGAAGAAAAAAAAGAATCCTGCTAGAATCGCCAATTAATATTTGCCCATTAAGAATAATCAATTACTCATCTGGCTGACCGCTAACCCCTTGTCATAATTCGAGCCTCGAGTTTTGGTTTCTTTTGGATCATAATTATACAGGAACAACATTATGACTAAGGAGTGAGCCCATCAGTGGAGCCCCCTAGGACTACTACTGGCAAGCTCGCCCTGAAGATCATCAACACTAAATATTGCAAATATCTAGCTTGGGGGAGGAGCATCTCCTAGTTATCAGGTAACTATACCTCTGCGATTATCAAGTCTATTTTATAAAGTCATAAAATACCAAAAACATGTGGGCATATGAAGGTCCACAAGTCATAGAGTCTTTTGTGAGTCGATAGTTTAAAACAAATAAAAAGATGAATAGCCATTAAACCAAATAAATACTTAGCAATATATTAAAGAGTATGTTTAGAGTCAGTCTAGGCTAGAGTCAATTAAAACTGATGAACATTAAAATTTTATCTTGGAGATAATGAATAGTTGCTCTGTTGTCATTCCTTTCAAGTGCCTAGTTTTTAAGATTAAAATATCTCGAGTTTTAGATATTACTGTTTTGACTTAAGTATTTACTCTGAGCCTAAACCTCGTGGAGGCATATGCTTGAGTTAAGTCTAGGTGATTGATCGATATGATTCATGAAGGTTGAGCTGCTATTTATTTTATTCCTAGCATTACTAAGTTCTGGAGATTTATCATTTAAAAATTCAAAATCTTACATGATGAGCTCTTGTATGACAAGTTGTGAATTCCTACCAAAGCCGAGAGATAATATATTTAGATATAGAAAATTTTTTATATTTATGCTACTTGCTTTGCATTGAGTTCAGTCAATCTTTATTGTATACCTTATGAGAGTCTTGTCATGCTTTTAAAACCAAGATCACTTACACACTTCAGCCACATATCCATTATTCCTACTCTAGGAGTAATCGCAACCATTTCCACTTTCACCCATGTTCATCATAAAAAAATAAAGAAAAATATGTCTCTCCTGCACTTGGAGTAGACACCAAGAATATATCCCATAGGACAGCCCTATTATAAATGCTCTAAGTTATTATTGTTATCTCTTCAATCATTTATTCAAAGGATGCATGTGGCTATGCAAAAGGAATGTTATCGAAAAAGAAGAGGGAGTAAAAGAAGGACAAGTATCCTAGCAATTAAAACAATAGGTACTTAGATGCCCGCCTCCCCGGGTTCTAAAAAAAAGAGAGAGAGAAAGTGAAGAAGAAAGAAAGATTAAAGATAGCCCATGTTTTCCTGCGAAAGTTCTAAGTTCCAAGGGAGAGAGGTTTATTTTCAAAGAGCAAAAGTAGAATTAGAATTAGCCACGAAATACCATATATACACCTATCCCCTATATTCCATACATATGCACATCTTGGTTTGATTGTATGCCTCGATTCTCTGTGGATCCATTGTTTGACTTTATAACATATGTATTGCAAGTATGCCTATCTTTGTTATTGCCACTCCTATAAGCTCTACTATAATCATTAGTTGTAGGAGGGCATGACAACATGAATGCCTCAAGTGAGATCCATAAATACCACATATAATAAGAGACTTGAGGGTGTCATACAGTTAAGTTCTGAGTTTTATTTCGAAAACTTATAAAACTCCAGAATATTGGTACTGTGAAGAATCTGAGACATAGTGTTTGACTTGATTGTTCTGTCTTTCGATTGCTCAAGACTTATGCAAAAGCTATAAAGCCCTATGGTTAAAGGTAGAATGGGTAAGTTGGAAGGTTAGAGCAGTTACTGTCTAATCCGGAGGAGAATCTCTGTTTGAAAGCTTGTGTACCTTTGAGGAATAAAAGCATTGTAGCAACTCCTGATCCAAATATATTAGTAATTAGGCTTAGTTTGTTTGCCAAGGGACTGGCAAAAGGTAAGCTTAGGGAAGTTGTTGACGGTGGATAACGTCAACCTTCAGTAGAACTTTAGACATAAAAGGATACACGAATACACACTAGTGTAGAGTTTTAACTGACAATTTCCACGAGTTTTGCATATTCTATATTTTCCAGAGACTATTCTAGAAAAGCTTAAAAGAGGGATTAGAGTGCATAATAATCACGAAACTTATCCGCCATGGGAAAGATAATTATCGAGATGTGAGAAGGATCTAGAAGACACTGGAAGCAACGGGACCCGCAGACAGACAGCCGGGTAGGGCCGACCGGCCCCACCCTACCGGCCGGGCGCAAGTTAGGGTTTTGGCCCCTCCTTCCGGAAGCTTCTTCCACCGCCTATGAGGAGTCATCTCGGCCCTTGGTTAAGTCGGTTTGATCTGCGGCGCGCACGCTCATCTCACCGGGACTATAAATAAAGGGGCGTACCCCCTCCCCTCGAGGCATCAAGTTATTTTGGAGATCAAGCCATCAAGAGCCTTCTCTAGTTTATCAGAGCCTCTCTAGTTCATAGCTTTAGCCTAGTTAGATTAGAAGAGTTCTAGTTCTTCAAATGAGATCTGAGCCCCCAATCTGCAGGAGCACGGAGTACGGTATAGTTCTAGTTCTTTTCTCTTATTGTATTCAACATTATGATTTGGGAAACATTATTCTTAATCTTATATATGTTCTTAATTGCAATAGTCATTGTCTGCTTTGATTATATGTTTAGCATAGTTAGTTTGATCCTATTGAATTTATGTAATTGCTCGTATAGCGTTCATCTAGAGATATCGTGGGTGAATGATTGGCGCATGTAGATGTGGTGTTTAGATATCTTGCTTATCTCGCGAGTGCACCCCGATGTGCCGGGGGGTGTGGTAGTCCGCGTAGGTGACAAATTGCGTTGGTTCCTCTGTAGTCCACCCTCCATACGTAGGGACTAGCATGGGCACGGTCGCCGCTAAGTTTGATGATGACTCGTTTCACATCCTTCCTAGTTGATGCCTCTTTACATGTGATCATGATGTAGGATTAACTTAACAATGATTGCTAGATGTAATTGCACTAATTAGAGTATTCATTGATGTAGTTATTGAATTACTTTAGTATTTATTCCTGAGTTCATCCATTGGCTAGCTATTTCTATGACTAGAAGAGCTCTGATGTTTATCTATTTATGATGACTGATCATTATCTATTATATATCTTTTATCACGTGACTTATCCCTGTTATGAGTAGGATTCTAGTTATGGTTTACTTTTCACATCAATAGTATAAGTTATAGTTATAAGTCCTACAAAGACCTTCCCAGTGGTATAAATATAAATCGACAACCTGGTAGAACTCCCTAGGTAAAATGCTACAATGGTATAATTATCTGTCCGCTTGCAGAACCGTTCTTAGTTTATATTCTTAGTTTGTATTTCTGCCTAGTCAAATAGAATGATTGATACATATATAAACCTATATTTATCCTTAGCATATACAATTAGGGATGACAACCTAGTTCATGCTTAGGGATGTGGGTGAGAGATAAGTAGCTAGTTGTTAATGACAAGTTAATTTCATACCATGTGTTTCTAATCTTGTTAATTAGTAATGATGTTAGAAATACCAACATCCAATTAGGCTAGAGAGGCCAATCAGTCTTGGTCTTGTGGGTTGGGCTTCCCCGTCTGAGCAGGCCCAAGGAGACCAATCAGTCTTGGTCTTGTAGGTTGGGCTGCCCCGTCTGAACAGGCCCAAGGCCAGCCATAAGGGTATAGGGGTTTATACCCCCCACAATCACACAAAACTAACTCCATGACTATAACATCGGAACAAGTTCTTTATCTAGGCACTGCAATGAACCTGTTCCTTACCTAGGTCACCACCATGAAAATCATCAAATTTGAGTCTGCTTGGTTGCAAGCCAATTTTTGCCAAACCAAAACATGGGCAAGTTCAGAATATTTAGCACGCAATTGGTTTGGTGCCAAAATATTGGTAATTTCTACCAAAATTTTGGCAACATAACATTTTTCTCTCCTATTGGTAGCAAACCAAGTACCAATCTTGATTGTCTTGCCAAAATATTGGCTTGCCCTAATATTGGTATACCCTTATTTTCATTTGCCTTGAAATTGGCATGGCAAAGATTGGTGTTCAACCAATCAGATTGTCAATGCATGTAGTTTATTTGAATGTTTACCGATTGTTGACATTGATAGTGATGTGAAAGCTTTTAGACCATAACAACATAACAGAGCAGCTTGTCGAGCTTAGGCCCTACGATGGGGAGAACATGATGAGTTGGCAAGTTATAAAGCATGGAGTCTATAAGAGAAATAGTGCATTAGGAATTAGAAGTCCTTTCAGGACTTTCATGGGTATGGAGACACATTGATGTCTATCTTAGATAGCTCTTATAGATTTGTGTAATAACTCCCATAGGTGTTCCATGTGGTTCCTTGGTTTTTATGCCACTACAACAAATTGCAACATTATAACAAAGTCCAGTTGTAATGATGATGGAATTATATACTATTATCTCTTTCAGTATATACTTGTTCTATCTACGTTGGATTCTTTATTTGCTTAGTTTATATATTTCGATAGATATGGACCGAAGGGACATGTAGTGCGTTTCACTTCTCCTAAATTTATGTGTCCAAACCTAAAACGTCAACTATTTTGAGATAGAGGGAGTACTCGTTGGCAAGCTATTAGCTCGTTGTAAAATCTACTCATGTAGGTTGTTTTTGTTCATATATAGGGGTAGTTTCTTTTCTTTTTTTCTGATTAATATGGTAATAACTTTAACATCTTTTTGATGAACATTGTGGTTCATTTTAACACTATTACATTAAGATGATGTATAGGTTTTACTACTTTCAAGTGTGAATTAGACATTTTGACTTCCTATAAACACATTTGCTTTCTTTTTTACTTCATTGCTTCCAAGCTCATAGGAATGAGATCCTTTAACTTCACCTCATATGACTGCGCTGTGCAGTCAGGCATCTATGCCGTCGGTGAGAATCGACGATAGCTACGCTGAAGTGTCATGGGCTGCATAAATGACAAGGCCCATCGTAGCCCACAAAACTCCCTATCGGTGCCATCTTCCATAATTTCACTTGAAGGCTACATCTTCTAGTGCGCCGTCACCGTCCTTGCCAAGAGCTGCATCCCGTCGCGTCCGTCCTCGCCGAGAAGCTGCGCCACGCCGTCCGGCCGTCCGGCCATCCCGTCGCTATCCTCGCTGAGCGCCACTCTGTTGCTGTTGTCACCGAGCGCGTCGCCATCGCGGTTGCCGGCGCCAGTTTGCAGTGTTTCCACCTCGCCTACCTTCTGCGTTACCTGCCTGTCTTACGCGCATGAGGCTCGACCTCTGCAAGCTCCATATATGGCTGCTCTTCTAGCCTTCCAGCCTTCTAGGAGCTTTGTTCCCCTTTTTAATTTCTATTGCTCGTTTGACTGTATTGACATTTGTGCAAGAGCTAGCAAGTCTGTAATTTGTGATTACATCCAAAGCAGCAAAAATCATGCAAATTGTATAGCTTGCCATTGTGTTGCAAATTGTATGGGCTCTGTTGTTGCAAGTAATACTGATTGTTGCAAGTTTGGAGATGCACAAAAGGCTCTGTTGTTCAGAGATACAATTCCCTGAATGCAAGTGTAGAGATGGATGGGTTATACACCTCTTTTCTTCATCTCATATATCTTTATTCTATTTTTTTATGAATGCAAGTTGATATTCCTTTACTCAATTGCAACATGACCTGGCGTATGAGATGATGGCAAATAATTTAGAGAAATATCGATGCAATCTAAGCATACATGGAGAGACTGGATGTAGACCTGAAAATATGTTGACACAACACACAAGCAACAGCAGATCGCCGATGCCTCTCTCTCGCGCTCACGGGAATGCAGATCGCCACCGCCGCCTCACTCACTCGCGGGAAAACTCGCGCCAAAATAGAAAAGACGGCGCAAAAACGGAGAGCGACGAAGTTGTATTGGGCCGAGGCCTAGATATGAAGGACCGAGAGTGGCGACCAGAGGGGGGTGAATGGGAGCCTAAAATTTCTTTCAAAACTTTCAACCAAGTGTCCCAAATCCAACCCCAAAAATAAACACACGCGCAACCGATAAATCCACGAGCCAATAGGTGGCTGGGTACCTTAGGAGATGTCCTAAAGGCACAGCGGGACTATCGAGAAAGACCGAAGACAAGCACTCGAAGAAACGGCAAAAACTGCGCGGACCAGAAGTTGGACCGGAACTTCCGGTGAGAGACCGGAAGTTGGACCGGAACTTCTGTTCAGGGACCGGAAGTTTCACCGAAACTTCCTCGCCGCCCTCCACCGTAACTTCTCGTCACCGACCGTAACTTCCGATCGGGGACCGTAACTTCCTGGCCGGGGACCGAACTTCCAAATCATGGACCGAACTTTCGATCAAAGTGCCCCAAGCAAAACCAAACCAAAACTTTGACCGAACTTCCGGTGGATGACCGTAACTTCCGGTTGGCGCGACCCGAAACAAGAACAACGCCTCGAAAATCGCCTCCTCACTTCGATCTTTCAATTTGTGGCCTAAATCTTCACCAACTACCACGAAACTTGGTGAGCATGATCACAAGACAATAGGGGAGCTACCTCTAAGAGGTCATCGCCCAATTCAGAGCCAATCAATGAGAAATCAAAAGGGAACGAAGAACACCACTAAAAACACCCTTGTACCTTCATTCAACCCGATCTATGTGCTCGTGAGGAATCAGATGAAATCCTTCAGTGGAAAGGATCTTCTCATAGCAAGGATCAAGTAGAAACAAGTGGCACGCGCTAAGATGGACCACAACTCAAGAAATCAACTCAGGAAGAAGAGGGGGACAAGAGGAGAAACGCAAAACGCGATGAACAACAATCAAAACGCGAATCAACACATCAATCTAACTCCACGAGGAGACAAGGAGGATTCGGGACCTCCTTTCCCATGAGTAATCTGAGTTCTTACACACTAATTGATGGAATTAGTGGACCTCTCACACTCAAGCACACTAGAGGGAGGAAAACCTAGAAAATGAGAAAAATGAGCAAATGAGGAGGTGAAGGGGTAAGAGAGCTCCCCTCACCAAACTTATCGACCAGGGCTTATTTCAAATTTCAGTTTTGCCCTTACATGACACCGAGCGTACTACCTAGCCCAAAGACATTGTAGTACAACTCCACCGAGCCGGATAGATATTTTAATCCAACGGTGTTGGTATTTCTAATGTCATTACTAATTAACGAGATTAGAAACACATGGTATGAAATTAACTTGTCATTAACAACTAGCCACTTTATCCCTCACCAATATCCTTAAGCATTAACTAGGTTATCATCCCTAATTGTATATGCTAAGGATAAAATATAGGTTTATATATGTATCAATCATTCTATTTGACTAGGCAGTAAATACAAACAAAGAATATAAACTAATAACGGTTACTCAAGTTTTACGATAATTATATCATTGTAGCATTTTACCTAGGGAGTTCTACCAGGTTGTCGATTTATATTTATACCACTTGGGAAGGTCTTAGTAGGACTTATAACTATAACTTATACTATTGATGTGAAAGGTAAACCATAACTAGAATCCTACTCATAACATGGATAAGTCACGTGATAAAAGATATATGATAAATAATGATCAGTCATCATAAATAGATAAACATCAGAGCTCTTCTAGTTATAGTAATAGCTAGCCAATGGATAAACTCAGGAATAAATACTAAGGTAACTCAATAACTACATCAATGAACACTCTAATTAGTGCAATTACATCTAGCAATCATTGTTAAGTTAATCCTACATCATGATCACATGTAAAGAGGCATCAACTAGGAAGGATGTGAAACAGAGTCATCATCCAACTTCGTGGACCGTGCCCATGCTAGTCCCACGCACGGAGGGTGGACTACAGAGAGGAACCAACGCAATTGTCATCTACGCGGACTACCACACGTCCCCGGCACATCGTGGTGCACTCGCAGATAAGCAAGATATCTAAACACCGCGTCTACATACTGTCAATCATTCACCCACGATATCTCTGGATGAACACTATACGAGCAATTACATAAATTCAATAGGATCAAACTAACAATGCTAAACATATAATCAAAGCGGATAATGACTATTGCAATTAAGAACATATATAAGATTAAGAATAATGTTTCCTAAATCATAATGTTGAATACAATAAGAGAAAAGAACTAGAACTATACCGAACTCCGCGCTCCCGCACAGACGGGGGCTCCAGATCCCGGGCGAAGAACTAGAACTCTTCTACTTCTAATCTAACTAGGCTAAAGCTATGAACTAGAGAGGCTCGATAAACTAGAGAAGGCTCTTGATGGCTTGATCTCCAAATGACTTGATGCCTCCGGGGGAGGGGGGTCTCGCCCCTTTATTTATTGCCCTATGGGATGAACGTGCGCCGCGGCAGATCAAACCAACTTAACCAAGGGCCGAGATGACTCCTCATAGGCGGTGGAAGAAGCTTCCGGAAGGAGGGGCCGAAACCCTAACTTGGGGCGGCCGGCGCAGCGGGGGTGGCCCCCCCACCGGCGGCGTCTGTGGGTCCCGTTGTTTCCAGTGTCTTCTAGATCCTTCCCACATCTCGATGGTTATCTTTCCCGTGGCGGATAAGTTTCGTGATTATTATGCACTCTAATCCCTCTTTTAAGCTTTTTTGGAATAGCCCCTGAAAAATATAGAATATGCAAAACTCGTGGAAATTGTCAGTTAAAACCCTAGACTAGTGTGTATTCGTGTATCCTTTTGTGTCTAAAGTTCTACTGAAGGTTGACGTTATCCACCGTTAACAACTCCCTCAAGCTTACCTTTTGCCAGTCCCTTGGCAAACAAACTAAGCCTAATTACTAATATATTTGGATCAGGAGTTGCTACAATGCTTTCATTCCTCAAAGGTACACAAGTTTTCAAATAGAGATTCTCCTCCGGATTGGACAGTAACTGCTCTAACCTTCCAACTTACCCATTCTACCTTTAACCATAGGGCTTTATAGCTTTTGCATAAGTCTTGAGCAATCGAAAGACAGAACAATCAAGTCAAACACTATGTCTCAGATTCTTCACAGTACCAATATTCTGGAGTTTTGTAAGTTTTCGAAATAAAACTCAGAACTTAACTGTATGACACCCTCAAGTCTCTTATTATATGTGGTATTTATAGATCTCACTTGAGGCATTCATGCTGTCATGCCCTCCTACAACTAATGATTATAGTGGAGCTTATAGGAGTGGCAATAACAAGGATAGGCATACTTGCAATACATATGTTATAAAGTCAAACAATGGATCCACAGAGAATCGAGGCATACAATCAAACCAAGATGTGCATGTGTATGGAATATGGTGGATAGGTGTATATATGGTATTTCGTGGCTAATTCTAATTCTACTTTTGCTCTTTGAAAATAAACCTCTCTCCCTTGGAACTTAGAACTTTCACGGGAAAACATGGACTATCTTTAATCTTTCTTTCTTCTTCTCTTTCTCTCTCCTTTTTTTAGAACCCAGGGAGGCGGGCATCTAAGTACCCATTGTTTTAATTGCTAGGACACTTGTCCTTCTTTTACTCCCTCTTCTTTTTCGATAATATTTCTTTTGCATAGCCACATGCATCCTTTGAATAAATGATTGGAGAGATAACAACAATAACTTAGAGTATTTATAATGGGGCTGTCCTATGGGATATATTCTTGGTGTCTACTCTAAGTGCAGGAGAGACATATTTTTCTTTATTTTTTTATGATGAACATGGGTGAAAGTGGAAATGGTTGTGATTACTCCTAGAGTAGGAATAATGGATATGTGGCTGGAGTGTGTAAGTGATCTTGGTTTTAAAGGCATGACAAGATTCTCATAAGGTATACAACAAAGGTTGACTGAACTCAATGCAAAGCAAGTAGCATAAATGTAAAAAAGTTTTCTATCTCTAAATATATCATCTCTAGTTTTGGTAGGAATTCACAACTTGTCACACAAGAGCTCATCATGTAAGATTTTGAATTTTTAAAAGATAAATCTCCAGAACTTAGTAATGCTAGGAATAATAAGATAAATAGCAACTCAACCTTCATGAATTATATCAATCAATCACCTAGACTTAGCTCAAGCATATACCTCCACGAGTTTCGTGGCTCGGAGTAAATACTTAAGTCAAAAGCGGAATATCTAAAACTCGAGAGATTTTAATATTGAAAACTAGGCACTTGAAAGGAATGACAACAGAGCAACTATTCATCATCTCCAAGATAAAATTTTAATGTTCATCAGTTTTAATTGACTCTAACCTAGACTGACTCTAAACATACTCTTTAATATATTGCTAAGTATTTATTTGGTTTTAATGGCTATTCATCTTTTTATTTGTTTTAAACTATCGGACTCACAAAAGACTCTATGACTTGTGGACCTTCATGTGTCCACATGTTTTTTGGTATTTTATGACTTTATAAAATAGACTCGATAATCGCATAGGTATCGTTACCTGATAACTAGGGGATGCTTCTTCCCCAAGCTAGATATTTGCAATACTTAGTGTTGATGATCTTCGAGGCGAGCTTGCCAGTAGTAGTCCTAGGGGCTCCACTGATGGGCTCACTCCTTAGTCATAATGTTGTTTCTACATAATTATGATCCAAAAACCTAAAACTCGAGGCTCGAATTATGACAAGGGGTTAGCGGTCGGTCGGATAAGTAA
The DNA here is from genome assembly GCA_015844335.1 of Chrysopogon serrulatus. Classification (NCBI taxonomy): domain Eukaryota; kingdom Viridiplantae; phylum Streptophyta; class Magnoliopsida; order Poales; family Poaceae; genus Chrysopogon; species Chrysopogon serrulatus. Next base: position 37,551 of record JADLZL010003192.1, on the reverse strand, counting down.
TTGATTATTCTTAATGGGCAAATATTAATTGGCGATTCTAGTAGGATTCTTTTTTTTTTCTTTTTTTTTATTATTCTTATTCTTATTATTCATTTTTTTTAGATTTTATATTTTATAATGCTCTAAAATAAATTTAGGTTCTATTTATTTTATATTTTGATGCTATCACAGTAAATATTTCTACGGGGTTACTATAAGTCTACTTGCATGAGATTTAAATATGATGCACTAATAAAAGCTATAAATATTTTTGTCTTTCTTTTTAATGTACTGATATAAAATGATAAAGATTTTTATTTTATTTTTAGTATGCAGAAGGATATATATATATATTTTTTTTTTAGGCAACCACGGTGAGTACTACAGGTTTTATACCACAAGGGTTTCATATGGGACTTCAAGTTTTTAAGATGCATGAATGCAACTTAATGCATGTCTATTTATTTTTTGTCATTTCCTATGCAAAGCTAATGCAGAAGAGTGAACCTACTTAAGAGAAAATACATCAATGTAGAAAAGTAAAAATGGATAACTACCGATGTTACCTCACGGCGAGTGTTCGATGTTTTGAGTCTTCCGAACTGGACTCCTCCTTGCAGTGATTCATTAATCAAGTACTTCGGTTTGCTCTTGAGGTGGTGCCTCCACTAGTGGCTCCTAATGGCGGTGCCACCTTTTTTCTTTCTTTTATAGACGTCTCAAAGCCAATCTTATGTGTATCGTTATTACTAGTTGAAAACTTCCACTTATAAAATTTAGAGGATTATCTCCCCACACTTTGGTGGAAGTGTGTTTGCGCCCATAAAGACAAGGTAGAGATCAAGTGCATGGGCTCTGGTGGGAAAACACCAACAGAACCAGAAATTTATTCATACTCTAACCTTGGACACAATAAGATTGATATTATTCATATTGTTCATTCATAACATGGGTGAGAATATAGAAATATAAATATAGCATTTAAACTTGTGAGATAAAGAGTGAAGTTACTTAACCATTAGAAAGACTGTTCATCTTTATAATATATCAAGAATAATAGGTGAAGTATTTCTAGCTGACTTGGTTAAGACTGAGATTAAAAGAATAGCGCTATAAACAAATTTAGAGAACAAATCATATTGAGTTTAATCAGGTTAATCAATTTAAGTTGTAACTCTAACATGGTTGTATTTTTTATTTATTGCATACCAAGATCAAGAGGAAATTAATGACCACTTATCTTAAGATGTTACCTCCATTATTAGAGCATGATGAAGGGTAAATGAATTTCAATCGTCTTTTCCTTTCTTGTATCTTAGGTTGTTTATTACCATCTTGTCTCGTATGTTGTACTTCTTTCTCACTCCTCGGACCTCTGCTTCTCTCATTATTTCTTCTTTGCAAGGGGGTTAGTAGACAACACATATCCGAAGGAATATACTATTTATTAAAGTACGGATAGTGTTTGCCAAAGAGTTAAAGATTAATCTGTAGCTCATATTTTCAAAGATTCACCACTATTTTGAATTTTTTTTCATCAAGGTTAAAGCGAGGATATTATTTTGACGCATACCTTTAACCTTTACTTGATTCTATGAATAGTCTCCTAATATGATTTAAATATCTTTTATATAGGAGGGGTTAGTCTATATGTATAACTAAATTCTTATATAAGTATGCTTGATTTTTATAATGTTTAAGTAATATTCTAAAGCATACTTATAATAGAATAAGGAAGTTTGCAAGACTAAAGGTATTTATTCATATAGAACCAAGAATATGTATGGTGAACCACAGGGGCATTTTATTTTATATATATATATTTTAGCAAGTTATGTTTGAGCATGGCATAGGGTAGAAATGACCAAGATAAATTAGCAACATGGTATGAGATGTTGAGTGTAGTTACATGTTACATGAGGCTTGGACAAACGTACCTCATGTCTTCATCCTTCTAAGTAAGTGATGACGAACTTACTTGAAAGAGGAGGGTTATCCGTTTCATCTGTTGGTGAGAGCTTATGGTCTTGCTGAGCAAGGTCTTCCTTTTATCTTCTTTGTCTTTTCACCATTTAATGAAACCATGGAAGATTACATGCTCTTCACTCATCAACCTTTTCCTGATTTCTTTGATTAATTTGCGGGTGATGAGCTGGGGTCTATTAGAGTTGCAATAATGTTCACTTGAAAACTTCTTCTCTAATAGGTTAAAGTTGTTCTTTCCTGCAAAATGTTAATGGACACATACCCGAGGGAATAGCAAGATTGAAATACGGGTTTTGTTGTCCATACTTTTTTATGATTTTCTTCTATGCTAATCAAGATGATATATAGTTTAAGATTATTTAGCATAAATTATGTCTATCATGTTTTATGTTGTTGTTGCAATCTAGCATGGCTCAAAACAAAGATAACTTGTAATAAAAGATAAATAAATAAACATTAATACTCATAAGCTGGACTTCTTGTGCAAAGTTATCATCTGCCTTGATTCATCCCGGTTTGAACTTATCTCTTGACTTTCCCAGATTTAATTCAAAATTTTCCTGCAGGGGTTAGTCTGACAAAATATCCAGTATCCACTATAACATACTATCGGCTCAAAAATCAACCTAGACACCACGTCTAATTTAATTTAGGAAGGCATTTTAATCTGAGCTCAGTTTAAAAGCCTTTTAAAAGTAAAACCACCACTCCTAAACTAAGCACCATGCCTCATTTAAGAGATTTATGAAAGTACTTCAAAGCCTAAACATATATCATAGCCAATAAAGGTAGCATAAAAATATAGTAGAGATTTATTCAGATAGAGATAAAAAAAAGCATGATCATGGTGAGTTTTTTTTTACGTGAGATGAATATATGAAATAAAACAAGTTATGGCTGAGGAAATTTAAACTAAATAGTGTGGATTAAAGTAAATATGCAGTGGAATACAAAAAAAAATAACTACTTATCAATTTTGAAGTCTATGAGCATGACTTTCACACCTTTATTTGATCATACTTACCATGACTCACATGCTAAAATTTGTGAGTGATGCAACATCTTTGTTCCCGTCACTTGAGATATGAATTAAAGTCCTGTGACGTCGACCTCTTTCTCCAACATTGGATTTGTTATGTTTTTTCTTATTTTGTGGGGGCATGCCTAAGAAGTCGTAAACCGGTCGTTCATTACCCTCGTATAAGATATTAAAATAGACAAACAAGGGTAATCCTCGCTTGAGCGGGGGTTAATGGTTATCTCAATCACATAATTGAGTATAAGTCTATCAATATTCCTTAATTGCCTAACTACCTTCCCGACAACGGCGCCAAAAATTCTTGTTGATATTTCTAACATCATTACTAATTAACGAGATTAGAAACACATGGTATGAAATTAACTTGTCATTAACAACTAGCCACTTATCTCTCACCCACATCCCTAAGCATGAACTAGACTGTTATCCCTAATTGTATATGCTAAGGATAAATATAGATTTTTATATGTATCAATCATTCTATTTGACTAGGCACAAATACAAACTAAGAATATAAACTAAGAACGGTTACGCAAGTTTTTTAATAATTATACCATTGTAGCATTTTACCTAGTGAGTTCTACCAGGTTGTCGATTTATATTTATACCACTTTGGGAAGGTCTTAGTAGGACTTATAACTATAACTTATACTATTGATGTGAAAAATAAACCATAACTAGAATCTTACTCATAACAGGGGATAAGTCATGTGATAAAAGATATATGATAGATAATGATCAGTCATCATAAATAGATAAACATCGAGCTCTTCTAGTCATAGAAATAGCTAGCCAATGGATGAACTCAGGGGAATAAATACTAAGGTAATTCAATAACTACATCAATGAATACTCTAATTAGTGCAATTACATCTAGCAATCATTATTAAGTTAATCCTACATCATGATCACATGTAAAGAGGCATCAACTAGGAAGGATTTGAAACAGAGTCATCATCAAACTTCGTGACCGTGCCCATGCTAGTCCTACGTGTGGAGGGTGGACTACAGAGGAACCAACGCAGCTGTCACCTACGCGGACTACCACACGTCCCGGCACATCAGGGTGCACTCGCAGATAAGCAAGGTATCTAAACACAACGTCTACATACTGCCAATCATTCACCCACGATATCTCTAGATGAACGCTATACGAGCAATTATATAAATTCAATAGGATCAAACTAACTATGCTAAACATATAATCAAAGCTGACAATGACTATTGCAATTAAGAACATATATAAGATTAAGAACAATGTTTCCCAAATCATAATGTTGAATACAATAAGAGAAAAGAACTAGAACTATACCGAACTCCGCGCTCAGCATGCAGGCCTGTAGGGGCTCCAGATCCCGCTGAAGAACTAGAACTCTTCTAATCTAACTAGGCTAAAGCTATGAACTAGAGAGGCTCTGATAAACTAGAGAAGGCTCTTGATGGCTTGATCTCCAAAATGACTTGATGCCTCCAGGGAGGGGGTCTGCCCCTTTATTTATAGCCCGGTGGGATGAACGTGCGCCTCAGGATCAAACTGACTTAACCAAGGGCCGAGATGACTCCTCATAGGCGGTGGAAGAAGCTTCCAGAAGGAGGGGCCGAAACCCTAACTTGGGGCGCCGGCCGGCGCAGGGGTGGGGCCGGTCGGCCCCACCTGACGGCGTCTGCGGGTCCCATTGCTTCCAGTGTCTTCTAGATCCTTCTCACATCTCGATGATTATCTTTCCCGTGGCGGATAAGTTTCATTTTTATTATACACTCTAATCCCTCTTTTAAGCTTTTCTAGAATAGTCCCTAGAAAATATAGAATATGCAAAACTCGTGGAAATTGTCAGTTAAAACCCTACACTAGTGTGTATTCGTGTATCCTTTTATGTCTAAAGTTCTACTGAAGGTTGACGTTATCCACCGTCAACGTTGGACTTCCACACGGACAATCAAGGGTTGCTTGTCATGCAAGGCAACTAGTCGGTTAGGAAACCAATTATATCCTAGTTAGATACGATCTGTTGTAACCGACCATATCGGGATCTTAGGATCTGTAACTCTGCCCCCCAGACTATATGAGGCGGGCAGGGACCCCCTCAAACGCATCTCATATCAATAACAGAAGAGCAGGACGTGGGGTATTACGCACCTAGCGGCTCGAACCTGGGTAAACCGTGTGTGTTGTCCTTCCTGTTACGTCTTGTTCATAATCTAAAGCGTGCCTCCACCAATAAATCACTACCATCGGTATACCCGTGGTAAACTGCCGCCGATATTTCATTGACAGTGATATTATGTTGTAATCTTGAAAAGCATATTAGTTCTTGATATCTCACATGTAATTGTAACCATGTCGTAAAAAGCTACATTGACCATTGCATATGGCATGAAGTCTGCTCCATCATTCTCCATCAAGCATTTATTAACCGTGGCGGTCACAAAATCCAACCATCACATAAAATGTTTAGATTTACCGTGACGGATGTTTTAGCAGTCAATAATAACCACCATGCTAAACGGTTAAGAGTGGCGGTCACCTTAAGGCCACGCCACGGTAAATCATAGATTAACCGTGGCGGTTACTTTGGTTAATGGTTTCAAATAGAAAATAATTCATAACTAACTTTTTGTATGAAATTGGATAAAGCTAAACTTTATATTAAAATTATAGCTCTCGGCGACATGTATAACTTTGTAGTTGAAATTTTTTGAATTGAAACTGTTTAGGGTCTCAAAAATAATATTGTAAGTGTGCAAATTTTGAAATTCAAAATTTTAAATTATCAAAGGATCTCAAATATCCACATGGTCTATATAAAAGTTGTAGTATTCAATAGAATCTATAACTTTGTGGTTGGAAAGTTTTTAATTCGAAGATGTTTAGAGTCCCAAATATGTGTTTGAAAGTTCTGATTTTGAAATTTGAATTTTTGATTTCCAAAAGATCCCAAATGTTCACATAGTTAATACCAAAGTTCTAGTGGCCGACCTGAGCTACATCTTTGACATTGATAAGTTTTTATTTTAAAAAACAATCTAGAGTCTCAAATATGTGTTTGAAGTTCACATGTTTTAAAACTCAACTTTTTGAATTTTTCAAACCATCTTCGATGGAGATACATTCTATACCAAAGTTGTAGTACTTGATAAGATTTAAAACTTTGTAGTTATAAGTTTTTTATTTGAGTTCATTTAGAAGGTAAAATATCTAATATTAGATTACAAAATATTGATATAAAAAAATAGCGTATTATATATAGACATAAATCATTGAGTGGTGTGGTGGTAGATCTTTAAAGTGCTGCGCTTGAGGTTGTGGCTTTGATTCCCCAAAATTGCAATATTGTTTGGCTTCTTTTGCTTTTCTAAACGGCATTTACCATGGTGGTTGCCTTAAAGATGACCGCCACGATTAATCGATTAACCATGGTGGTCATGGGTTTCATTCCCTGAAATCACAATATTTTTTGGGTTTCTTTATTTTTTGGATGACATTTGCCGTGGTGGTTGCCATGAAGACTGACCGCCACTATTAATTGATTAACCGTGGTAGTCAAACCAACCGCTTCTGAATCGGTGATTTACTGTGACCTTTGCTTGGTGGCTATTAAAAAAACTGCCACCGTAAATGTTTTTTAACTGCCACCATTAAGTTTTATGTAGTAGTGCATCAACATAAGTCAATACTTGGCTTGATCTTTCATAAATTATATTATTGGCTGTAGTTAACACTCATCATAAACCATCAATGCAATATGTTTAAATACATAAATATGATCACCAACATAGGTTTATGGGTTTTAACTAACAACTTTCATGAGTTTTGGCGAACCTCTATTTTCAATAGGGTTTATTTAGAAAACTGTTAAGGAGGACCTAGAATTAATTGTGCTTCAACAAAACCACTTTGGAAGGCTCTAGAAGACACCAAAAGGAAAACCACCACAACCTAGCCCGAGGCACTACTAGGGGCTAGCCGGTCTATGGGGCCCACATGTTGGTCTTCACTTCAACATTGGTTCATCTGTGGCCATTGAGATCCAATCTACGTCATTGCTTAAGATCGGTTTGATCTGAGAGCTTAATTTGACGGTCCCCCTTATATAACCAGCCCTAGACTCTCTCCTAAATCATCATTAATCATTGAAACATTCAACCAAGAAGAGAAGAGAAGAGAAAAACCTCAGAGCTCCACAAATATTAGGGCACAGCTAGCTGAGTTAGATCTAGAGGGAATACATGCTCTATTCTTGATTGAATGTAGCTCCCTCCTTAAGTCCTTTATAGTCCACTCCCTAAATATAGGTTACATAGGATCTGATTGCAAAGGAATACATGCTCTATTCTTGATCTTCTTTAGTAATATACATTATGTGTAGGTATGAAGTTGATCTTAGCTATGATGGTTAAGTATAATTGCACTAATCATAGTATGCTTTGACTTGTAATTAAGAATGATTTAGGAAGTAGTCTCTCTATTGTATCTTCTGGCCATGCTATTGCTAAGATAAGTACTCTTGGGTGTCTGATGATCATGTATCATTTATCATATTATATATTTATCTCTTGATTTATCCTGCGATGATGATGTATCATGTATCATATTATGTATTTGTCTCTTGATTTATCATGCTTGAAGTAGATAGTTGGTTTCTCTATCGTAAGCATAAGTTATTTATATTCTCTTTGTCCATCCTTTCCTAAAGTAAAAATAATAAATAACGATTTCTATAATACTTTTGGGTGAAATGCTACAATGGTATACTATCTATGCGTTTGTAGATTCCTTTAATTTTAATCTTTCTAAGTACAAGTATCATATTAATAAACCAATAAACATTTCTAGTGCCACTATCAGGGACACAAATTTGGTAGCGACACTAAGAAGTGTCAACGGATATGATCCACTTCTCATGATGTATGTAGAGTATTAGACTAAGGGCATGGCTGTTCTTATTATATTATGTCCACTTGCTTTTGTGGATGTGATCAAGATCTGGCACTATATCAAAACTTGGCGTGTGTGGGTTGAGATTTAAACTACTTTGCTTTCGCTACTTTATATTTGGAACTTGGTATTGTAATAACTTTCATTTTGAAACTCGATGTAATCGTATTACGTGCGAACTTTATGTAATGTGTGATCAGTGATTGCTAAACTATGTACGATCTTGGTTCATTGATATTTGGTTTGAAATCCTTCATGATTTCACGGACTATCGGGTTTATATGGCTCAAGTGTACTAATTACTTGCGTAGCGGCGATTTTAGTACACTTGTGCTTTTATAAATTGGTCGGTTCTGTTACAATATAGGGTATAAATGACGGACTAGAGAGGGTGAATATTCTTTTCTAAAACTTAAGTGCAGCGGCTAACTGAAATAAATACGGAATTAAAACTATTGATCTAGTCAAGACTATACCCTTCTATCTCAAGCACCATACAAAGATCCTAATTAAGCTACTAAGGTGCTAGGCTGGTAGTGCTGTCCTATCCAACTAGATTATAAGATCACACAAAATTAAGCAACTAGTACTCAAGCAACTGGACAACACCTACACATACTAGTGTTGCAAAGCGCACAAAGCCTAAGCAATCTAGTAGTTCTCACTAGCAAGGCTACATAAGACTAATTAAAGAGCTCAATTACTTATCTACACAAACTGAGCTATGTGACTAGCGAGGCTATACAAGCCAATGCAAACCGATGAGAAGAGTAAACAAGTTGACACGTTAATTTTTCACTGAGGTTTACTTGGTTGCTATCAATCTAGTCTCGTTTAGACAAGCTCTAAAGTTGTTCTCAGTCCTCTTGCTAGTGGTGACCCTCAAGCCACACACTCTCATCGAAGTGCTCACCACGAGCTCTAGCACTTGACCAGCCAAACCACTTGTTGCCCTTCGCATCTCTATTTTACTAGAGTTGCTCTTCGCGAGCCTCACGGGGTGACCACAAGACCTCTCACAATGTCACTGCTTTCAGAGCACCACTCAAGCTCCAAGCATGCTGCAATGGAGTCCACAAGCCTGCAAGCCATCTAGGAGGTGGCAACCTCTAAGAGTAATAGGTACCACTGGCTTGCAACTCGATCACCTAGCGTCAGTTCTTGAAATCTCTCGATGTGACGCACTAGCGATCACTCACTCGCAATCGGATGTAATCATTACAAGAATAAGCGAGTCAGATGGCTCTCAAGCACCACCAAGCAAGAACACAAAGTCCTCAGCAGCCTATCAAGCCCGACCAAGGTAATTACTTATAGCTCTAAGGGCTAAAGAGGCATTGCCCACAAAACCTAGTCAAGACACTGACTGGATGCGATGTTTATAGTGACCAAACACATCTAGTTGTAGCATCCAGTCAATGGTAACCCACCACGTGTACTAGCCATTTGAATTCTAGAGTTTGCGCCCAATGGCTAGCCACGTGTGCCCACTCTGCCCATGCACCAGACACGTTTGCTCGAACGACCATACGTACCATGTCTTGACGTCCAATCGAGTTCAGAGAGCTCCTAGAGCCGGTTTTCACCGACCAGACACGTCCGATCAGCACTGACCAGACTAGCTTAGTGTCCGAGCCTTTCCAGCTACCTTCGCTAGTACCACGTCACACTGACCGGACGCAACACCACATGGCACTTGTGCGCCTGGTCACAGCTCCTCTCTTGCGTTCGGTCGCTCACCTAGAGCAGAACCAGACAGGTTTTCACACCGGATGCGTCCAGTCACACTAAGACCAGTGTCTCGTGGAGTGAACTCTTGACCTGAAGCTAGGGTTTGTTATCAGACGCGTCCAATTTCTTCGTGACCAGCGTCCGGTCACCCTAAAAACCACTGAATTCTACCTCGCAAGTGCAGCATGAGGGAGAGGGATCCAAGAACCCTTCTCCACTTCTTCTTCATCAGCCTTTTTGCCAATATGCCAACTATACTCTTAGTGATCCACCACTTTATGCACGTGAGTTAGCATTTTTATAAATATTTTTCAAAGGGTTTTCACTTGCTCTCACCACACCACTCGATCCTAGCAACATGATGCAAAGGTAGATCACTCAAATGTCACTACAATGAACATGCACTATATACACGTTGCCAAGAGCATCTCCAACGGCCTTCCAACCCCACCTTCTATCGCCGTAAAACTATTATTTTGGAGCACATGACTTACGTTTTCTTCTTTAGAATTTTATTGAGATTGAGAAGCTGCTGGATACTTTTTCCGTCCTAGAATTCTTGTTGCTTCGCTTCCCAAAAAACTACCGATAATTTTTATAAATAATAAGTATCATCAATTAGTATCATTGGAAAGATTTTTGAATCTAGTTTTAAGTATTCTCTATAATCAAGTCAAACTTGTGGCACACATACCCAAAGCGAGAAGGCTGTGTTTAGTTTCTGGCGTGAAAAATTTTGCGTCTCACATTGAGTGTTTTATGGGTGTCGGAAGGGATTTTCGGATACTAATAAAAAATAAATTACAGAACTTGCGAGGAAACAACGAGATGAATTTTTTAATCCTAATTAATCTGTCATTAGCAAATGTTTACTGTAGCACCATATTGTCGAATCATGAACTAATTAGGCTCAAAAGTTTCGTCTAGTAAAGTTATCGCAATCTGTGCAATTAGTTATTTTCTAGACTAGATTTAATACTTTATGCATTCACCCTGGGCATTCAGTACTTCGGTTCTCGGTAAATTCGGTTCCTTGAAAAATAGGTGTTGATCGGTTCCTTCAAAAAATCGGTACCAAGAAAATTCAGTTTTGGTAATTTCATTTCAGTTCACGGTATTTATCGAAAAATACCGAATTCTTAACAAAAACATAAAATTGCATGTTCAAAATCCAATTTTGACATAATTTTGTAGAGTATATATATATATATATATATATATATATATATATATATATATATATATATATATATATATATAAGTTTACAAGACTATAAGAGTATATTACTAAAAATACATAATATCGACAATAGTACGATTAATTAATAATATAACAATACTCATGCTCAACATATTTCGGTAAATTCGGTAAACCGAGATAAAGAACTAAAAATTTTGGTATCGATATTTTCGGTTCGATTCTTGATATTTTCGGTTTGGTATTCGGTTTTCAGTATTTGATGCTCAGAGTGACTATGCGTGTATCCAAACATTCTATGTGATAGGTAAAAAAAATTAGGAAAAAAACTAAATAGGACCTGACTAGTATACTCTAACCTAAGCGGTTGATTTACACTCACCGTGACTCGCATCTATGATAGCTAGCTGTCCGTCCTGCTCTTTCAAATCGTATTTCTGCCCCCAGACCGAACTGCCATGAGAAGGCTCCGCCGCCGCCGCCGCCGCCGCCGCACGCCACGGCCTCTACGCCGTGTTCGCTGGTCTGGAGAGAAGTCTGGTTTCAGACTGGGAACCAGACCAGCCGGCTGGAGCTGGTTCTGGAATTGACTTGCAACCAGACCAGCGACCAGACCAGCGAACACGCCGCTAGCCGCCGTACACCCATGGCCATGCAAACCCCGACCTCTCCTCCGGCACTCCGTCCGCTCGACACGTACACGTTTCCGTACCTGCCCCTATCCAGCCGCCCCACCAATGGCAGCGCTCCCCCCGCAAACCGGATCTCGCATCTCACGCAGACCAGCGGCTAACCGCCGTTGTTACTCGCTATGATTAGCTTAATCACCCCGAAATTACCGAAACGCCCCTGTGGCGCCCCTCGTTTTCCCCTCGTCTTTTCCTGGCCTCCCGTGATTTCCCTGCTACTGTTCACACTCCACAGTACGGAGCCTACTACCTGCAGCAGTTCCCAGGACCATATCCGAACCCTAACCCTAGCCGGATTTGGTCGGTGATGGAGGAGCACGTGCCTCGAGGCGGCGGCGGCGGCGGCGGCGGGAGGCCTCCGATCCCGGCGGCGGCGAGGAGGCCGGCGCTCGCGCGGCACGCCTCTTTTGTAAGTCGGCTCTCCTGAATCTCGCTTCCTCCGCGGCTAGCAAGATAGCTTTCGTGATCTGCGCGGAAGATGGGAGCTTCGTGTGGTGTTCGGCTTGATTCAAATGCTTAGCCTGTGTCGCTTGGTGTGGCTGCTGCCTCCTCAGCTGCGAGGCGCGGGCTGATTCTGCCAAGGCGCTAGGGATGGGACGTGTTGTCCTGGATCTGAGAGGTGACAAAAGAGGGGGAGGAAAAGAAAGGCTATGAGCTGCTTGTATATCGTTGTTGTACTAGAGTACTGGTAGTGATTAGTAGTAGTAAGTAGAGGGGCAAGATGCTTGGAAGCATGCGGTTTATGTGGATGCACGCAATTGGGAGTCTGGAAAGACAATTATAATTGCTTGTGATCCGGTGGTGTTTTGAAAGGACTGCCTTGGAATATATGAAATGATAGGTTTTAGTAGTGAATGGATCAAGTACGGGGGCAGGGAACAATCAGAATCTTTGTGGGAAGTAGATACTGCCTCAGTACCTGATGCTTCCCTAGTATTTTCGGCGTGCACAATTTATTGCAGACACAGGTACTTGGTAATGGACATGAATGCATGATGATGTAACTTTTCTTGACTTGGTAATTCAACTGTTATTCCAGTAACTTTTCTTGACTTGGTAATTGAACTGTTGTGCACAATTTATTGCAGACACAAATTATTGTTTTATCACATGCCCTGTGGTGAAAAGGTTGGGTGGTTCGAGTACATGGCAAAAGGGCATAATTGAACTGTTATTCCAGTACTTATTATATGTCATGAGAAGTCTGCTACCCCCACGCCCTGTTCTGGTCTCATGGCCCCCCAGAACATTATTCAAAGTCCTGTCTTTTTTCTGCTACTCTGCTTTATATATTGATTGATCCAATAAATTTCTCAAGTCCTCCACAGTTGGAAAACCCCTGGACTAATTTTATACTCTACCATCAAACTTTTTCCCCTTGAAAAGACCATCAAGCGAATTTAGGAAGCAGAAGCTGAGGGGTTTTTTGGTTCTGATCTCAGATATGAACTAGGTACCAGGTTTATGTTTAGATATTTTGGTACCATCATCAGTATCTATGTCAGGATTTACTTGATACTGTATGATTAATAAGGCGATATATCTGCCAAATGAAGGCACACTCAGAGCACAAGTTTGTAGTTGTAGCTCGTGTGCTGGTGGCATGGTGCATGGTATGTGCACCTAGTGAATGAAAAAAGGTGGTATATATGACATGTTCATCTTTTACCTTTCAGTTATAAGTGGCAGGAAATAAACTAAGGTCTTTTACCTCAGTTTGAAAGTGTGTATCCTTTTCCTATGTTTGATAAATGACACTGGTTTTGAAGGTGAGGACTCCTGCAAACAATACGATGCCTGAAACTGAGAGAGCTTTTGAAAGCATGGACACTGAATTTATCCCAGTGGTACGATCTGGTGGGTGGGCTGATATTGGCTCAAGGCACACAATGGAGGATGTCTTTATCTGCTCTGATAATTTCATGCAAGATTTTGGATTCGAAAGTTCTGAAGAAGGCCCCAGTGCCTTTTATGGGGTATGTTCCTAATGAATTATGGCAGTGTCCAATCTCCTTTGTCAACACCAATATACATCCTAGCTGATTTTAACCATTTGGCTAGAGAAACAGTATAGCCATCCTATTTGAAAGTAATCTAGTCTATCTGGCTAGCATTTCCTGCATGTTTAACCTTATTTGCATTTTTTTTATTTTAGGTTTTTGATGGGCATGGTGGAAAGCATGCAGCTGATTTTGTGTGCAGCAATTTACCAAGGTTTATTGTCGAGGATGAAGATTTTCCTAGGGAGATAGTGAAAGCAGTGTCCTCTGCATTCTTGCAGGCTGATGCTGCTTTTGCAGATGCTTGTTCTCTGAACTGCTCTCTTGCTTCTGGTACAACTGCTCTTGCAGCACTTGTGGTTGGGAGGTAATGTTCTAATTAACTTGTGCAACTGTGATCCATACGAAGTAATTGTATAGAATAGGTGTAATGCTATTTGAAGTTTCTCACTACATATGGACGATGGGATTTTTTTTTTGTTTTTATCTAATCTGCCAAAATCAATTGTGACATCACATGAACACAGTGTATGACACATGGTAACTACTACCCGAAGTTCATCATTTTACGCAGGCCAAATATGTTCTGACACTTGCTATTTTCTATTCTGACACCCCTTTCCTATTTGCTGTTTATAGCATCATGTACCCTTTTGCCCCACCTGGCCAAGTCTATTCTGGCACTTGCACTCATGGTGCTTAATTGCAAACAAGCTGCATGTGCCTTCACTTTTTCCCTACATGGATCTGCATCCCCTGCCCTTTGTTGATTGCGTATTTTGCAAATTTTTATGCTTGTTGCTTGTTTAAGGGATGTCCTGAAGATAAGCTAAATTTGTTAGTTATGATCTCTCAAATTTGCACATCCTTTTCACTTCATCCTCAGCTGTTGGCATATTTCTGTCTCTTGGTGCTCAACAGGTCACTTCTGGTTGCAAATGCTGGTGATTGTCGAGCAGTACTTTGTCGTCGGGGAAAGGCAATCGAGATGTCCAGGGATCACAAACCATCTTGCAACAGGGAGAAGATGCGTATTGAGGCATTGGGTGGTTATGTCGATGATGGCTACCTGAACGGGCAGCTTAATGTCGCTCGAGCAATTGGGGACTGGCATATGGAAGGTATGAAGGCATGTGATGGTCTTGGCCCTCTCAGTGCCGAGCCTGAGGTAATGACAGCAGATCTTACTGAAGAGGATGAATTCTTGATCATGGGTTGTGATGGGATCTGGGATGTATTCCGCAGCCAAAATGCGGTAGATTTTGCCCGCCGTAAGCTCCAAGAGCATAATGACCCGGCCACTTGCTGTAAAGAACTAGTTGATGAGGCCATCAAGCGGAAGAGTGGTGATAACCTTTCTGTAGTTGTCGTCTGCTTCAACTCTAGGCCGCCTCCTGTTCTAACAACTCCTAGGCCTCGTGTACAGAGGAGCATATCTGCAGAAGGCCTGAGGGAGCTGCAGAGTTTCCTTGATAGCTTGGCCGATTGACATGGGGTTCTAGCAGCCCCACTATAAGTTTTGACCTTTTCCATAGCTTAGCTTGGAAAATAGGTTTAGCATGTGCTGTCTCATAATTTCACTGAGATGGCTGATGTTGAGTAATCCGAAGTTGTAAAATATGCTGCGGCTAATTGTATCAGCAGTTGAGAGTTTTTTTAATCAGTTTCTGGGACATGTTGACTTTGTATAAGTCTTGAATGATTAGTCACTAGTCGGCATTTCTTAGGTCTCCATAAATTGGTGGCTTATCATGGTAAAAGGCTATTAATGACCTTGAATATTTTCTTGTATGTTCGCTTTGGATAAGTTATTAACTGGGAAAGCTCCTGTTTTTGCTGCGTGGCTGAACTTTATAAGATAGACATGTTTGCAGTAGCTGAGCAGTTTTTTCCGCTTCAAGTTCTATGGATGGCCTGGCCCAAAATGTATATCCAGTGTGTTTGGCTGCTTTTGTTGATGGTACTGCAAGCTTCATTGAGAAAAGTCACGAGGGGAAACCAGGTGATTATCACTACCAGGTTCTTGCAAATGATAGCTGACACTTGTGATTGAACTCGCCTTTGCACCTGATTCAATAAGTGTTACATGCAGCCATAAAAAAAAGTAGCCAATGAGTGATGACGTCTCTTCCCATGAATAACTAGTCGTTGAAGAGATCACATCAGAAAAGGTAAGCGGATCGACTCATCAGTTCCATGAATCCAATTCAATTGTGATTTTTGTTATGCTTCGTAGATGTGCGGCCCAACAACCCATCATCAACTGAGTTAACACTAACACGGACCTCCCGCCCCGCGTGTCCCACTTAGCGCCCCGCCCGTCGTGTTCACCATCATCTTCGGCGGTCGCGGCCTCGGCGGCGCTCGCTCCTCGTCCTCCACATAATCCTGATTCAAGAGCAACACGTTGAGACTGCTGCTGCTTTGGCTTGTGGTCAAAGCAACACATTGAGAGGTCAATTGGCCCCTCAGATACCACTGAAATGCCACCATTCAGTGAGGACGCCCAGCTCTTCTTGGATGCAATTATCCAGGATTTTACCATTCATGATGATGCAAAAGAAAATCGAGAAAACAACCAACCACGATATCGAAGCTGGGACTACTTTCTGTCTGGAGCACAAATGCAGCTCAAACCCAGAGACTGGGAAGGAATGCTAACCTAATCCCTGCTTCCTGGACGTGTGTGCCTTCTCCTCCTCCTCTAGAACCCTACCAGAGCGCTCCTCCATCCGCTGCCTACATGGGGCCACTACCTCACAGGTTGAGAATTGTTTCGTCCCAAAGCTATTAATGTAGCTCCGGTCCGCACAATTGTGAAGTGACCATGCTAATACCCTAACTAATTTTAATTTCTCCCCCTTTCTTTTGCCTTTTGCAGTGCGTTTGATGCGCACCTGTCATAGGCTGGACAAATTCTCTTCTTTTACCAAAAAGGCAAAAATGGTTGGAAGAGAAACGGCAGTGAAAATAGTGGAGGACACTTTTAGGTGAGTTCTTATTTCTTTCTCATTGGCATGTCCCTATAGCTGTAAATTACCTGATTGGCTCTTATGAAGCTTTGGCAAACTGTCAGTTTTTGCCCTTTGTTTTCATAAGAATGCAGGACCCTGCAAGTTTTGTTACAGCCTCAAGAAGCCACATCCAGGCAGGACACGATGATTCTGCTGAGTTGAATGTCAAGGTCTGATGCCCTTGTGGTAACTCCAAGCGCAATGGTTCCATGATTAAGGTCACCGCACAAGGTCTGAATCACCAAAGCATCTCGTTGTTTATATTCTGAAACTTCAAAGTAGGCGGTCTAAACTTCAGTGTGACAGATCCATTGGACAGACATGCACTAAACTTTAGTGTAATAACTAGTTGCCCTGTAACTACTTAAACAATCATAGTATCTATTAACCAGTTGTGGTGAGTAATCTTGTATAAAAAGTACATATCTACTGACTTAATTTACATAATTCTTGCAGCCAAGGTCTAATCATTTGGTAAAAGGGCTAGGCCAACCTCACAGGCTGGGGATGCCTTTGGATAAGTGAACAGAGGCACTGACTTTGGTGGCGGCTTCAAGCCTTCGAGTGGCAGCGTGTATATGATTGCTTATCTCAATCTCCTATTCCTAGTGCAACATGGATTAAGTTACAAAAAAGAATTGCATCAGTACCAACATAGTATGGTTGAAAAGATTTACCTTCTCTATTTATATGGGGAATTGAGACAAATCTAGTTTCTTAATTAAAAAAGTTGTCCTTCAGCGTTTTCTTCTGGCATCTATATTTAATTTCTGTTGAATAACTTTACCCACCGTGGTATTTTAATTTCAAGTGAACAGCCATATACCTAATTGATTGCTGTGTATAAGCACATTGGTCAAAGAAATTGCTGGTTAATTTGAAGTTATTTCAAAAATCATCACTAGTATTACATTGGTCAAAGTGTCCAGATATTATAAATCATCACTAGTATTACATTGGTCAAAGAAATTGCCCAGATATTATGCTTAGTAAATCCTTATCGTAACATGAGTTGAGTTATGTGAGCAAGCACCACTGAACTAGAAAATAATGCAACATACTAGAGAAAATGCAACATACTCGGCCACTAGTTGCAGACTATTTTCAACAACATTTGCTAGAGTTATATTAACAACACTGAACATGGGCATATCAAAGAAGCTCTCTATTTAAAGAGTCGAATCACACAATCCGTTGAGCCATGCGGATAGTCCAGGAGAAGGGCATGAGCATCAGCTACTCGTGTCTATGGCAGCACTGCGCAAGAAATTAAGTCGAGGGAGGTGAGCATTGTAGGTATGGTGAGGACGTGGATGGCGAATTCAAGCTCGGTCGCTCCTCCTCTAAAGTGGTCTAAAACAAGTTGCCACAAGGTGTTTTTTAATGCAGAAAACTCCAAATGCTTCTTGGTTAGCCATGAACTCTGCATCTTGGTGGGCGTTGTCCTGTCAAATAATAAAGGATGCATGACAGAAGAGATCATATTACATACAAAAATTCATGGTTTATCTATGTGATGGGCAACATACAGTTAGGACATACCATAAGGGTAAGGTGCTTGAAATGAGGAATTTGGAGTGGTGGACATATCTATGCAGACCCTTAGGGTGCAAAGATGCGCTAAAGTGCAATGTGATGACCCTTCGACTAGATGTATTGAGTAGTATGTTAGGGTTACCTAACGAAGCAAATATATGCACTATAGAGTATGCGTGCATGTGTGAATCAATAAGTTAAATGCGATGCAGCTACAACAAATCCACAAGTACTTAGTCATTACGCCAAAGCCTTGGATGAAGGAGATAAATAAAAGAAGAGAGTATATTTTTAGCATCGTTAATCCTGATTGAGGTAGATATTCATTTTTTAGTCTAGAGAATACAATTATTAAGTGCTTAATAAATGATGTATAAAGCATTAAATAATTATTGAATTATTGAATATTAAGTACTTATCATAATGGTATGTTGATCAATATGATAAATGTTTATTAATATGTTAGAATTGATGGTTCTGAAAGAGAGAGGGGGGACAGAGCTCGACGTTGGAGAGCAGACACACAAGACCTTTGAAGAAGTAGAAATGAGTGAGTGGGAGGTGAGGTTTGTTGCCCTCATGCCCTAGATCACTTAGGTAATGACTATTTACATGTGGCCTCTTGGTGGGGTTGGATTTTACATGATACTACTCTGGCTACTAGTTAAACCTATTCCAGGGGAGATTTTCTATGAACGATGTTGGGGGATTCCATTAGGTATATGTGTCAAGTCTCTCCCTAGAAGAGACCCAACTGGTATCCAAAGCAGTGTTATATGAAATCCAGCCCCACCAAGAGGGTACTTGTAAATAGCCATGTGTTATATAAGTGCCCAAGGACATGAGATCTCATCTCCCACTCATTTCTACTTGTTGATATGTCCCCTTCTCCACCGCCGAGCTCTCTCCTTCTCTCTTCTGTTTCGAAACGTTGCCAACTCAATGGGCTTGAAAACATATTTCTTTATGTATCCTACATGTATTTGAATAGTTCATAAAATTTTTGTAAAGTACAATATTTTTATGCATAGGTCATTAAGAATGTTTATTTTCTATAAAACCACTAAATGAATAGTTTTTGCTACAGCCAGCTATAAGTTTTTTATAGCTTTTGGAGAAGATCATTGCTAAATGTCATAAACTGCTATTTAAAACATTGATCACAAAGGACAACTTGTAGTAGTGGAACATTAATCCATCCGCCTCTCTGATCCTCTAACTCCTTAGACTCTGATACTCCTCGCGACACTTCTGTCCCCATCTGCATTCCCCTCCTCCTAATTATCCACTGCAATCTTTAAAAGATTAACATTTCATCAAATCCGTCCTTATGGGGCTTGACTTTGACTTTTTCTGCCAAGCTTACGAGATTTGGTAGCTGTGCTATTTTGGTATTTTTGTTGTGAATCCCAAGAACTAGATTCATATATTCTTCTTTTAGCATTAGTGTTTTATCTCCTATGATCCATTTAATTGGGCCTTCGCCTTCCATCACTTGTGTTATCAACACCAGAAAACTATATAGTAATCTGCTTGGAAGCCTTCCCCTCATGCTTCCCAGCCTTTCCCTCATGTTTCGACCATATGGCCCAACCCTAGTGCTTTCACCTTTGCCCTTGCTTAACATGGCAGTAACATAGTTGTTTTGTAAACAGCAAAAGCATCACCATGAGGCTCCGCTTTAATGAGTTCCTTTTTTCTCTTTTATTCATTTTTTGGGCTGGGTCTTTTTTGTTGGGCCTTTTCCCCATACCTCCTTCATTTTCTGCAATGTATGATGCAACATGGTGAAAGTTCAAAGTACCATCAAATGAAAACAAAATTTTGTCATACCAACAAGATTTAAACCTGTGCAAAAAAAGGAGCATCAACATCCTATCTTAGTAAGTATAATAAGTTTCGGAGTGAAGCTTATATATATGCTAACAGTAACATATGCGAACTAGCATAAAGTGAAAGAATAATCTGTAACATGTTACAGTAGAAAAGATTTAAATTCTATCCCATCAGGATTACCAAGTCTAACATATGATATCCAAAATACATGTTAGTTGTCTACTTTTATTAAATTTCAGATTCAGAGAAGCAGAAAAAAGTTCAAAGTAGCATCAAATAAAGTACAAATCGTGAGGAAAAATGCCTCTGGAACACTAAATAGTTAGTGAGGGAAATGCCAATGGTACCCTAAATAGTGACAAAGTGGGGGCGGAGTAGAAGGTGGGGGTGCGGGCGCTAACATGGCTCGCGTTGCTCACACGACGAGTATGGACCAGTGATGACTGGTGGCGAAGGGGAAAGGAATGCCGCAGCGGTTTTACCATACTGGTTTAAACACGCCTAGTGTCTCACTTTTTAGTTATCTGTCGCATGAATGTCGCTATTCTTCTGACCATGTTTCTTTTTACTGTAGTGTCACACTTTCTTTTGTCTATGTATCTTTTAACAGTGTTGTCACACTTCCTAGAAACCTATCACTTTTACAAGCTAGTCTGTTCTTCTGTCAGTTATGTCGCCATCCATGCTCCCACCACATCATGTGAGGGGCAACCGATGAGGACTCGATCCACAGGTAGCCCATCGGCCTCGAGTGCTCCTTTAGCGTGTCAACAATGGTGGTCGTGCTCATGCTTTCTAACAGATCGACTAGATCAGGGGCCATGGCGTCGATGGCCTGACAAGCATGGAGTAATGGATCACCAGCGGGGTGCTACTCCATGCTGCTCCCAACAACCCATAGTCCCCGCAGTCGCTGTGCTGATAGGTCGGGATGGTGGAATTGAGGGGGGTGATAGTCCTTTCTGAAACTTAAAACTTAGTCATGTTCGTTAACTAAAATAAATGTGAACTTAAACTACTTGGTTAGCCAAGACTACACCTCTTTATCTAAGTTCCCAAATACCTTATCAGATGATTTAGCTCCGATAGTGCCAACAACTAATTTGTGTACGAAGATTGATGGTAGCACATGAGATACAAGATTTATACTAGTCCAGGATCATGTAGTGAACCCTATTCCAATTGGGAGTGATGCTACTCTTGTATTCCTAAAGTCGGTTACAAGGTTGTTGCTCCTAAGTCCTAACTATGTAGTAGATGGGATCAAAGGAAATGAGACGAGATCCCAATTGTGAGATCCCTACCCTCTTTTACATAGGTAGAGCTGCTAAGGTTACAGTGAGAGTGATTGGGTAACAGAGTGGAGTGGATGGGAGAGGGCCACTACCTTATTCATGGGATGGGACATGGCCGATGAAGCCACCAACATGCCTACCCCATGGTCCTTGTGTATGCCAGTCATAGTGATTGTTGTTGTTGCCCCTGTAGCCTTGGTAATAGTAGTTGTCGTAATTTTAGCCACCATAGCCACCACGACCACGACGTCCATGGCTGCGGTGACTATCGGTGAATCTGGCGCTAATGGATGTAACTCTGTCCACCGCCATAGGGCAGGCAATCACCACGACCGCCATACCCTGGATGGAATCTGGGATGCCCTTGGCTGGTGGTCGCTGCGCAGCACCTCCCACAGTGGTCACTAGGGCGCTCATCTATGGGGATCACAAGCACCACCTCGATGAAGGTTCGATGCGATGTTATTTGTGTGGCTGAGGTTTGGTGGAGCACTGATCCAACCTTAGATCAAAAGCTAGTGAATATGTTGCACATAACATTCGTAGGAACCTTGATTGGCCCGAGAGCCATGGTGATCGGCATGCATCGTTCGTAGGAGCTGCAGAAATTAGGTGTCACATAGTGCTAGTGCTCTCTGCATCGATGCCAACATTTAGCTACTGACTTGGCTTGTGCCACAGCATTTGTTGGAACATTGGTTAGGCCAGGCAACACGGAATCTGACTGGCCTTGAACATTCATATATAAGAGCCATGAGGCTTGTCGCCACACAATGCTCGTGCTCTCAAAGTTTGAGTTTAAATTCAAAACAGCTAGCGCTCTACTCCGACACTAATAGCCGGTTGCGGACTCAATTTTGACTCCGTCGTCCCTCTAGTGATCACCGGACTACATGACCATACACACTCCCTCCCCAACAAAGCTTCATCGATGGCATCACCTAGAAGTTCGTGGAGGCGATATTCTAGGAAGAGGAAGTGGACCTATCCATGGTGGAGACTTTGAATTGTTCTTCATAGCAAAGAAACAATTTGATGTGCTAGTGAAGAAACTTTCTTTAATGAGTTTGAGTTGGAGAAGTTGACCTTGTCTGTGGCTTGAAGCCCCTTCTCCACCGTAAAGAGATCTTGAGCCGAAAACAATGAGGAGCTCTGGCGTGTCAGGGACCTCTACCAAGATTTTTTCATCGATCTCCTCATCTGAGTCGGAGTCCTCGTCCTTCAATGATGGCATTGAAGTAGCCTAGAACTTGGATGGAGGAGACCAACAATCCTGCCTAGAACCCCACTTACCTGAAACTCCTTTGTCGACGATAATGGATGGCTCTCGAAGGCAGCAACCCTCACTGGAGAAGAGCATCGCCTGGGCTAGAGCCATGTGAAAGTCCCTAGTTTGGTTTTGGCTAATTGATGAGACCTAGGACTAATCCTATTGCTAAGTGTGTAGCATTAGAGAAAGGAAAGGTTCAAGCCAAGTGGTGGAATAGAGATCAAGGTGATGGAAGTGATGACAAGTGATAAAGTACCACCCTTGGAGATGAAGAGAGATGAGAAGTGGGATGAAAAGCTAGAGACAAAGGTATATGCTAGGGCTTTTCCATCTCGTCGGCCGTAGGTGAGTGAGAAGTTGATGGTCGGGTTTAGGATCGATAACAGTACTATTAAGAGGGGGGATCTCGTGTATCGGTTATCTAAGTGCCAATAGGTGAGTTATGACTTTGCATATACATTAGGGGCCTAGTATGCTAACAAACTCTTGCAAAATTCATTTGAAAATGCTAACACATGAGCACAAGTGGAGAGACACTGGTGTTGGCACATGAAAGAAAGGGTTGATGGGGTTTGGACGCTGATGCTGGGGGCATCAGACGCGTCCGGTGCTCTTAGGCGAATTGGCTCTGCACAATGACGTGCATCGGAGCATCCGGCATTCTTGCGTCAGCGCATCCAGTGTAAAGCATTTCGACTCAAGCTCAGTGGTCAGACAGCATCGGACACTGGGGTGCATCCATTGCAGCACCATCGAATGTGTTCAGTGCGCAAGTGCAAGGTTTGGAGCTTCTCCACATAGCGTTCGACATCTTGCGCAGCGTTCGGTGTAGGTCATCTGTGCGTCCGGTGTTCTGGTAGCCAGAATACTTTGAGCATGTGATCTGCAGGCGTCGGATGCGTATCGTGGGGGTCATCTGAGCATCCGATGATCAGTTAGTAGCTAGCCATTTGCGCGGGCAATGGTCGAGTTCAAATACGGACATGTGGCGTCTCAGGGTAGCTCAAGGATGAGCATCAGACACGATGGTGTATGAGTGTCTGATGCCCCCAATTCAGGCCCACTTAGAAGATAACGGTTGGGATATTTGAGTGGCGGCTATATAAGCTAGTTGGCTGCCTTGGTGTACCTCTCTTGCACATTTTGATCATTCTTGAGTGCCCTAAAGCTAAGCCAACCACCTTCCTCTTATCTTGCTTGATTGCTTGCATCCATAGAGTGATTGGAGAGCTTCTAGTGTATTTGTCTTGTGATTAAGCATCTAGTGGCACTAGTGAGTGTTCTTACTGTGGTTAAGCTTATTACTCTTGGTGATTGCCGTCACCTAGATGGTTGGAGCAGCGAGAGGGTGTTGAGCAAGTGAATGTGATTGTTCTTGTCACACCCGGTGATTGTGAGGGGTCTTGATTCTATCGCGTGGGAGTCGCGAAAGGAATCCTTAGTGGAATCACGTGTCATTGAGATACCCTCACTTCGTGTGAGTTCTTGTGGCGTCTGGTAAGGGCTTGGCATGTGACGCCGATTACCCACCGAACTACCAAGTGTGTCGTCGACACAACAGGGAGTAGCGTGTGCCGGCAAGCACGTGAACCTCGGGATAAAAATCACATGTCCCTTGGTTTTCAATTGTGGATTGATCCTTCATGATCATATCATTTTCAGTGATTGGGTTGCATCATCTCTTCGGGTTGAATTGTATTCAAGACGGTGATTGGTTTCATCTTTTTAAAGGCATGGTTTGCACTTCCTCGATATCTTTCCTTGCGTTTATCTTGTGCACTAGTATAGCTTGTAGCATTTTAGAGTGCTTGTGAGTGGCTTAGCATATTAGGTTGCTAGAATTGGATAGGTGGCTTACAACCCCATTTAGGCTAGTGCAATACTTGCTTCGCCATTTAGTTCACTAACCAGTGTGCTTAGCGTCTTTGCAAGAATCTTTTATAGGCTATTCAATCCCCTTCTTGCCATTTAGGACCTTTCACCATGATCATCTGGGGCAATGTTGTGCCTAGGTCTCGGGCGTGAGGGTAAAGCGTCGGTTCCCACCCAGAGGAGCCATCCTCGATAAAACCTTGGCTCAGACAAAGAGAGCGGAAACCTTTCCCAATTTTTTTCAAGCTACTAATAGTTACTTCTTCCGTTTCAAATTATAGTCGTTTGATTTTTTTGACCTTAAGTTTGACCGCTCGTTTATTTAAAAAAATGTGCAAATATAGTTAAATTCAAGTCATTCTTGAAGTACTTCTATTGATAAAATAAGCCACAATAAAAGATATGATATTTTGCATAATTTTTTGAATAAAACCAGGTGGTCAAACTTAGGGTCAAAAAAGTCAAACAAACTATAATTTAAAATAGATTAGTAGCTCGCTAATATTAGCTAGTTTTGTTCAGCTTGTGAAGTAGTTGTTAGTTAGGTATCGAACTAACAATTAGCTAAACTATTAGCTATACTTGTTAGGATCCAAAGAGCTAATTATTAATAGCTAACTATTATCTCTATGAATCCAGACAGTCTCTATATGTGATAAAGTAAAGAAGATTGCCACCTCTTGTCGGGGGCCAAACAGACATCCTATTAAGCCCCCGGCTAAATAACCAAACATGTCGTCTTAGGCACTCGGGCCCGGCCCATCGAAGGGCCTGGCCGCGCAGAAACGACGCCCCGCCTGCACGAAGGCCCACGAACAAAGCAGCTGGCTGAAAGGGTTGAGATGGCGGACTAGAGGGGGGTGAATAGTCCTTTCTAAAATATAATCACAGCGGATGACCGAATTAAATGCGGAATTGAAACTATCGATCTAACCAAGAATACACCCCTCTATCTAATTTCAAGCACCTTAAAAGATTTTAATTGAGCCACTAAGGTGCAAGACTAGGTAGTGCTCGCCTATCCAATACTAGGTTGCAAGATCACACAAACCTAAGCAACTAGTACACAATCAAACCGGGGAGCACCTACACATACTAGTAAGCAAAGCGCACAAAGCCTAAGCACACTAGTAGTTCTCACTAGCACGGCTACACAAGCCTAACTAGTGAGCTCAATTGCTTAGCTACACAAACTAAGCAAAGTGACTAGCAAGGCTACACAAGCCAACTAGCCACGCAATCGCTACTTCTAAGCTACACAAGCTAAGAAGGTAACTAGCAAGCTACACAATCAAACTAGCTACACAAGAGCAACCACTACTCACTAGCACAAGTAATGAACGAGTAAGAACAAGTTAGTGGATGCAAACCGATGAGAAGAGTAGACAAGTTGACACATCGATTTTTCACCGAGGTTCACTTGGTTGCCACCAAGCTAGTCCCCGTTGTGTCGACCAACTCTTCGTGGTTCAGTGGCTAAGAGGTATTTCACTAACCTCATCCACAATTGGACACCGCAAGAACCTACCCAAGAGAGATAGCTCAATGACACTCTTTTACTAGAGTTGCTCTTTGCGATCTCCCGCGGGGTGAGCACAATCCCCCTCACAATGTCACCGCACGTGACTAGCAATCGGAGCACCACTCAATCTCTGAGCGTGCTACACGATGCCCACAAGCCTCCAAGCCGTCTAGGAGGTGGCAACCTCCAAGAGTAATAAGCACCACTGGCTTGCAACTCAATCACCTAGTGCCACACCTTGCAATCTCTCAATGCAACGCACTAGAATCGCTCACTCGCAATCGGATGTAATCACTACAAGCATAAGTGAGTTAGAGGCTCTCTCCAAGCACTCCCACACAAAGCCACATAGGCCCAAGGGTGCTCATCAACCAGCCATGGTCGGCCACCACTTCTATATATAGCTCTAAGGGCTAAAGAGCCATTGCCAACCTTCCTCAGCCCAAACGAAGGCATCGGACGCTCAGATGTTTGAGCATCGGACGCACGCCTCAGCGTCCGACGCTCACCGCGACGCCATGTGTCGCTACGACTTTGAACTAGCCGTTGCCACCAACAGTCAGCTCCTCAACGCGCCAGCCGCGTACTCATCGGACGCACCGATGCATGCCATCGGACGCGGCCTTCTTACACCGGACGCTTGGTAGAGAGCTCCCAAAACGTGCACCATCGCATCGAACGCGTCCGACTCATGGGCATCGGACGCTACTCAGCATCAGATGCTCCTGCCGCTGCTCTGCACCGCCAACATTGCTTTGCACCGGACGCTCCGACTCAGAACCGTCGGACGCGCAGGTGCACATTCCCAGCGTGCGCTCACTGCCGACAAGCCATCGGACGCTGGCCCAGCGTCTGACGCTGCTGCCACCAGCGTCCGATGAGTGTTTCTCAACGACTTCGCCTCTAAATTCGGCCTCCAGCGCAAAGAAAAATAGGCATTTCATTTCTACGAAAGCGCCGAATCCCGCCTCGCAAGCTCGGCGGGAGGGAGAGAGGATCCTAAACCCCTCTCAACCCGGCAATCTCCATCCCCTTTGCAAATGTGCCAACACCACCAAGTGTACATCACAATGTGCATGTGTGTTAGCATTTTCACAAATATTTTCCAAAGGGTTTTCACTCCTCACATCGCCACTCGCTCCAAGCAACACGATGCAAAGTTAGATCGCTCAAGTGGCACTAGATGACCGATATACGAATAAGTTTGCCCCTCTTGATAGTATGGCCATCTATCCTAAACCCGGTCATCAACTTCTCTACACACCTATGACCGGTGAAATGGAAACGCCCTAGGTTATACCTTTCCCTTGTGCTTTCCACTCCTTCTCCTCTAATGCCGATGCAACACATGCACCAACATCCACATGAATGATATGATCCACTTCATATCATCACATGGCCTTCAGTCCATCGATCTTGACCTCACTTGCTCTTCGCCATCGCTTCGGTCCTTCGGCGCTAAGTCTTTGCTCAAGCCTCCCGACACTCGGTACCAACGGCTTCAAAGCCTCCAACTTGCCCTTCACCATCGCGACCGGTCCATCAAGCCAAGTCTTGTCTTGATCTTCACCTCTAGCCACATGACTCCATGTCATGTACCATGCATTAAGCTCCTTCATCACCACATGTGTGAGCCTTGCAACAAATCACACCACCTCCATGGCTTAGTTGCTCACACACATGTACCTGTGGACTAAATCTCTGTAAATCTCACATAAGCACAATTAGTCCACCTAGGTTGTCACTCAATTACCAAAACCAAACAAGGACCTTTCAGCTACGCAGACCAGGTGGAAGGGTCGAACCACGACCCCTGGGCGCGCGGCTCGCACGACCCCCCGGCCGGGCGGGAGGGTCCACATAGCCGCGCCTCGGGGCGTCACGATTTGCACGACCCTCCCCGCACGCCCTCGCCCGGAAGGAACCCGGGCTTGCACCGCAAGCCTGAGAGGCGATCTTTGTAGCCGGATGCTGCCTGCTTGCGAAAAGGCGGTCAACATCCACTCCGTGCGTGCCCCATGCACGGCATGGGCGGGAATCTTTTGACCATGCCGGGAATCGGAGCAGGGCATGAGATATCATTGACCGCACTGTTAACCAAGTGCAGGGTGTGGCTCGCCGTCTAATCGCCCTTATGGCCTGATAGTTCGAACAACCGACCCGTCACGACCCACACCGGGGTAGTACGATGCCATTAACTCTAATCTGATACGACAAAGATTCTCATCAACTGTTTAACCTCTTCGTCCACTGTGGAAGAATGGGTGGGAGGTCCGGCGATGCGACAATACCGACGAACGGTCCACGATGACATACGTGACACGAGAAGGAAGGACGCCCCGACCCTAGGAGGACAGACGAGCCACTCCACCACTGTCCTTTTTTTATTTTCTCTTTTCTTCCTTTGCACAGCACGCCCATTTCTCTCCTGCAGAGAACGTGTAAGGCTTCCCCTCCCTTCATCTATAAAAGGGAGGGCGAGCCATTCTAAAAAAATCTCCTACACCACCGAAAAACGCCACACACATCACACACACGTCACGATATTGGCACCGCGCTCAATCACAGAGACTTGAGAGCCCCTCTCTCTCAAATCGTTTGTAACCCCTACTACGAGCCACCGCTAAGTAACATGATCCCTTCAAACTGGACGTAGGGCCTCTCGCCCGAACCAGTATACTTTCTCGTGTCCTCTTAGCGAACCATCCGCATAAACGCGCATCTATAAATTTACTAGTTAGTGCTTTTACGAAACACCGACACCTCTCTATACATATTGCACATGCATGGCTGGCCTGGTAAAGAATGTTGCCTGAAAATAATAGAATTTATCTGGTCAACCAAGTTAGGTCAGAATATGTTTGGTCGAAAAACTTGTGCATAAGAATAGTGATTTAATGTGTGTCTAAACGGCACTCTATATGATTAGAATTTATCTGGTCAACCAAGTTAGGTCAGAATATGTTTGGTCAGAAACTTGTGCCTAAGAATAGTGATTTAATGTGTGTCTAAACGGCACTCTATATGATTAATTGAACTCTTAATAATATTTTAGAATACTAACGATTTAAATTATTATATTTTCTAGATTTATAAGATTAAAATAAATAACTACAATCACAATGTCCCTTTTTACATATATTTAAATTGAAAAGGGTGAGTGAGACCAAATAAAATAAAGAGTAAATTGCTCTCACCATACAACAACAATCTAAATAGGTGTAAATTAGTCTAACATCTTATAATTTATTCAATTTAATACATCAACTATCTAATTTGTCCAACTTTTGCTACTGTAGCATTTTCGTTTGTATTTGGTAATATTATCCAATCGTAGACTAACTAGGTTCAAAAGATTCGTTTCGTGATTTACAACTAAACTGTGCAATTAGTTATTTTTTTTACTTATATTTAATGTTGCACGCATAGGATAAAAATTGATGTGATGGAGAGAGAGTGAAAAACTTGTTTAGATTCCGATTTTTGCACTCTCTCTCTATCACATCAAGTTTCTACCCGCATGCATGGAGCATTAAATGTTAGTAAAAAATAACTAATTACACAGTTTAGTTGTAAATTATGAGAGGAATCTTTTGAACATAGTTGGTCTATGATTGGACAATATTTATCACATATAAACGAAACATGCTACAATTGCAAATTTTAGCTTTTTCGCAATCTAAACGAGGAGGCATCTAAACAACGCCCAATTAACATAAAATCAAGGTCAAATCAAGCAAATGACATCCGCATGATTGCTATGGTATTTTATTTTATTTTAGGTTAACGTGTAGTGGTGACCAAGAGCCCTGGCTACCAGGCAAGTTCGGCGACAGAAGCCACCAAGCGAGGTGTTCATTTTCGTCCGCCCGGGGAGTCACTTTTGTCTGGACCAGGAAGTTTTTTAGATCTCAACCAAACAGCATACAGGCAAGTTCTAGCCAAGCAATTTTCTACCTGAACTCTAAGACCGAACAACTTTCTTTAATTTTTTTTAAAACATGCGCTTTCTTTTTCTGGAGTAGTTTTGATGGTTTTGCTACAATGACAATGATTTTATCTTCTTTTTATTTATTTTGACCTAATTTTTAAAAAATCATAGTAAATCACAAAAAATCATAAAATAGAAAATCTAATTTTGTTGGACTCCACATGAGTAGTATAATATGATATACTTTTAGTACACTAATCTTTTTTTACTTTTTATTTATTTTGGATAAATCTTTCAAAAATCATAGTAAATTATAGAAAAATCATAAAATGGAAAATATAATTTGTTAAACTTCACATGAGTAGGTCTACAAAATAACATATAATATGGTATACTTTAGTATGAAGTTTTTATTGTAGCTTTCGATCTATGCTTTTCTCGTAATTAATTAAAATAATTCATAATCTGTAACTTCTATAATTATTTTGTTGGACTAAAGCATACCATATTATATATTCATTGTGTAGACCTACTCATATGGAGTCCAATAAAATTAGATTTTCTATTTTATTATTTTTCTATGATTTACTATGATTTTTCAAATATCCAACCAAAATAAATAAAAAGGAAAAAAGACTAGCAAAAAATTTGTACTAAAGTATACCATATTATATATTTACTGTATAGATCTACTTATGTGGAGTAAAAAAATAGTTTTTTCTATTTTATCATTTTTCTGATTTACTATGATTTTTAAAAAATCCAGCCAAATTAAATTAAAAAGAAAAAGATAAAACCACTGTCATTTTAGCAAAACCACCGTCAAACTACTCTATGGAGATAAAGCATATGATTTAAAAAGATGATGAAGGTTATTTGTCTAATTTTAAAATTCAGAAAGAAAACACATACTTTCGTGAAAGTTGGGGGAAGAAAAGTGACTTTTTTCTACTCGGGTTGCATCCAAATAGTAGGGCCGTGAGCGCCACTGCTCCATGCCTCCGCAGCATGTTGTGCCCTCGTTGGGCTTAGCTGGGCTGCTTCCTCAAAGGCCTTGCATTGTCGTAATCATAGGCTCCCTTTTCTTTTTCTTATCTTGAAGGATTCTTTTTAATTGACTAGATAGATACCCGTGTGTTGCACCGGGGCCACAAATTTTTTTCATACCTGTGATGATGCATGTGGCTTACGGCTTAGGTGAACATAGAAATCAAGAAATTCAATTACAAAGAAAATGTAAAGTCCATTTTACAATATTTGTTATCACATATATATCATGAACATAGAGATTGTTGATTCTCAGAGGCCAGAGTTTAGACATGCATATTTCGGGATGGCCTTAACAGATTCTGTGTATCATTATTCATTATTGGCCTATCAGGATTCAGGGGAAGGCATGCTGACATGTGGAGTAGCTTGTTAACTCGGTCATACTAAATTACTGATGTTGCATATTGTAATATGAACAATGTGAGCATGTACAGCATGCATTTTCTTCCTACTCATTCATGACCAAATGGCAGCAGCCAGCAGGTTGCAATTGTTAAGCGTTTGCAAAGTACTCAAGATAGGTAGCCATGTGCATGGTGTACTAATACAGAATTACAGAAGCCATACATATGGCCTGGAGCCTCGATCAGATCAGCGCGGGAAGCCGGCGCCCGGATAGAGTCTCCTATCTAGGTAGAAGGCCCGCAGCCTGGAGGTCCGTCCTACTGCTGCTGCTGTTGGCGAAGTGCAGTCCGTGCTAACGCTATAGCATGGGGAGTCCCCGCTTGGAGGAGAAGACGATGGCAGTGCAGTCCGCTGCTGCCCCCGGCCACTGCCGCTGCACGAACTCCGCAACCAGCTCGGCGGCTCGTCGACCCGGCGCGCAGGAACAAGGAGCACCAATCGCAGTAGGCGCCGGCTGGCAGCGACCGGCCAGGCAGCGCCTAGCAGCCTACGCCCTAATTGCCTTTGACGATTTCCTTTCCGATGCTGGCGCAGGCGACGAGTAGGTCAATCTAGACGTACTAATCGACGTGGGACTCGGGGAGAGATCGGTAGGAGAAGGAGCGCTTTTTTCGGGAGATTTTGTTCTAGTGTCGTTGAGTCCGATCAGGCTATGATTTCTGCTAATTGGAGATTGGAGATTTTGTTCTGCCTGTGAACGATTAGCTTAGGGGCTTATTAGGTGTTGAGATTTGAATTTAAGTGTTTATTTCGTAAGACATCCACTCTCTGGTCCTTAGCTCCAGCGCTTTAATTCTTGAAGTGATTCTGATGGGAAGCATTTGGGAACAATTTGAGTAAGGATTGAATACAGAGCACTGAGGAGCGATATTTTTAGCCATTAGCTGCCGCCAATACAAATGAAGAAATGATTTTTTTTTCCTGATTTCAAGCAGATTTTGTGCCAATTTTACTATCGACTGAACATGAATGATTCTGACGAAGGAACTGCTCCGAGAAACGTTGACAAACAGCCTCTAAGAGTATCTCCAACAATTGTCTAAATTTTTTACTTGACAAATTTTGTATTTTACCAATTCTTAAAAAGATATGGCAAGTAAAAAGAGTCTATCTCTAATAATTTGGCATAATTCACTTGGCAAAACCGTATCTAACTTACATCAAGAACCCTGAGAGATAAATAAAATTATGTTGATGTCCTTCCACCTCAAATTTACATTAAGAACCCGCATATATGCGCCAAGGGGGCTCTTTTTCCCAACTACATATTCAAATCTGAATCTATGAGGTACTCGATTTTCAGATGTGCTAAATCAGACCACATTGATTAAGTAGTAGATTAACGTCTACCACGTTAGATAGGTAAATTATAGAAATATATATTTCATAACACATCTACTGAAACTTACTTTATATCGTAATAAATATTACTGTTCTTTCCTACGAACTTGATTAAACTTTGATTGTTTTGATAAAGGACAACGGAAAATCCTTTACATGAAGATAGAGTAACCCCACAGTTTCCAACATTCACTTAAGATTCCATGCCTACCAACATGACCTCTAACGCCACTAGCACACAGCTAATGACAGAAGGAAACATCTGGGCATCAGCCATGAACGTCGCATCACATTCACATCAGTGGCCGTTACCTGCATGATTGCGTGCATGATGGCCATCGCCCACTGGACGCCACTCAATCAATCGCGACCAAATCAATCCACTCTGAGCCCCCCCGGCCCCCAAGATTTTTCTCTGTCCTCTGATTGAATTTTCAGAAGTGGATCTGCACGCATCGCAATTGCGCACGAGACACAGCAGCAGCAGCAACAGCAGCAGCGCACTGACGAACTGAACCGATGATAGCATGGACGAAAAGGACCGCACTGCGCTGGCAACCGAGACATGCTCCCCATTAGCAGCCATAGTGGAGGTGATGGCCCAGTAAAAGCCGCATCTTGGATGCAACTGGATTATTGGATGGTTCATACCGTGAAAATCGTTTAGGAACAGCACTGAATATATGAACGTGAGACAGATGGCAATAATTAGTCGCTGACATTGAGGCCTAAACGATAGGAACTTACAGGAATTCTGCATCAAACAATATACATTATCACAAGTCCATAAATAATCATTTGAGACTTTCGCTTGGTTCCCCGCCAACGCATGCCATGCCTAGTTGTGGTGCCCATGTAGCTGTGGCGGAGAAAATGGACACCACAGTTTAATTAGAAACATCAGGGATACAATCAGCAGTAACCAGGTGATGATCACAAGATGGAGCATATTGCCACTCTACCATCCTGTTGTCCTCGGAGACAATCTTAGCTAAAGTATGAGCAACTCGGTTACAAGATATACTAGAATACATCAACTTAAAAGCAACAAATGAAGAACAAAGCTCCCGTGCTTCCCTGATGATTGGTATGATCCGAGATCGTTGGTTGTCCCCAGCCTCCCAAAGTGTCACCAGTTCTTGGCTATCGGTTTCAAGCTGAAGCCGCCGCACCCCACTGTCCTTTGCAAGAACCAGCCATCATCTCTGAAAGCCAGTGCACGATAGCGAAGCAGTCCAGCATGCTTTCAAGCAACAGTGACATCAGGCTAAATAGTCATATAAAAATGGGTTCTCTCCATCTTTCAACCATCAGGCAGGCAACAATGGCAAGTGGCCATGACTCCGTGAGCCCGGCAGCAGCTCGTTTGATCGATCAAAAGGCTCAAAAGCATCTGCTTTATGGTGATGACTCGTTCAGAGATGGATGACATGGGGGCAGCGGCGACAAGGAGGTCCGAGGGCCTCCTCTCTCCTTTAGTCCATGCGCCCATGTCGCCGTAGGTACTACTCTGTGATGATTTATAATGGCAGTGGCCATCACTGCATTTCGAGTTCATGAAGGCATCTGATGGCTCCGACAGACTCACGGTCACAGCCTCACAGGTCACAACAAGCGCGTGCCTACACAAAATCTGCTGCAATTGGACACGTTTGCATGCGTAAACCAAATTCACAACAGAATGGGCCCCTAACACCAAATCGCATTGAAGAGTTAATACAACAGTTTTACTATATGGTTTAAAAGCTCAGGAAAATTGCAGGGAAAGTGCCTACCAACGGTTATAAGTAGAGAAAACTTTGGGAAATTTTCGGGGCGGGAAATAAACCGTACTATATGATTTAAGATTTCCCTACCGTTGTAACTTATCATTCTAGGGAATAAAACTATCCTTAGGGTTTGTAACTAATATAGGCACTTAGCCATGCTCATCATGTAGTTTTGTGTTCGTACCCAAATCTTTTTTTTAGATAATAGAAAATATCTGGCTTCAGCCTTCTTTTAGAAAGAAGAAACACCAGTCCAAATTATTACATCACACCCACAATTAAAATTTATTACACATGTTCTTGTAATCTCGCTTAGAGCTAGATTAGCAAGTGGCCAACAAGTGGTTAGGCTTTACCTTGA
This sequence comes from Chrysopogon serrulatus, assembly GCA_015844335.1. Lineage (NCBI taxonomy): Eukaryota > Viridiplantae > Streptophyta > Magnoliopsida > Poales > Poaceae > Chrysopogon > Chrysopogon serrulatus. Next base: position 2,791 of record JADLZL010003192.1, on the reverse strand, counting down.
GAGATAGGGTCACCAAGGCTTGTGTGCCATTGTATCTTGGTGACCCGAACACTTGAGCTTTTGGTGGCGTTCTAGTGCTGACCTTCTAATCTTGATGTGGAGCTATAGGGACCTAGTGTATAGGGGACGAGGAGACCCCTTCATCTGTAGAGAAGCTTCATAGCGAAGATGATGCCAAGGTGATCAAAAGAGTTGTGCGGCGGTGGTGCACCTAGGTGACTTATGTCGACCGTCAGTTGGCATGAATCTTTGTGGTGACTTCAACATTGTGATCGAGGGAAGGCTAGGTGACTAGGAGCATACTCGGTGGAGCTTCAACATAGATTAGGGGTTTTGTTTTGACAAAAGATACAAGAAGATAAACCCCTTGTCACAAGGACTTTGCCCTCTCTATCTCTTGTTCATTACTTATTGCATTTCTCAATTTTGTATATGCTTTGCTTATGTGACCTCTACATCTGATTAGCATAGGCTAGTTGATAGGTTTAGCTTTGAGGTACAAAACTCCTTATGAGTTTGAGAATTAAGTTAAAGGACAATAGAGAACTTTTATGGTAGGATTTTTTTGGTTTAAAATCGTTTAAAGGCCAACGAATTTATTAAAACATTCGTGAAAGCATCATATTCTTAATCGGTTCGAGTCACAGCATAGTGCTTGCTTGTTTTGGATTTTTTTAAATGATATGCTATTTTTAAAAATTTCTGAAAATCGTGAGAAAAGGCCACTTAACATGTACATCTTCATAAATAACATTAACAGGTGGGCCACTTAAGATACCTTACCTCTATTAATCCAATCAGGTACCATTTCATTGAGAAGGTTGACGCGTCCATCTCTAAAATTTAAAATTTCCATCTTTAAAGCCTCTTTTGGTTCATAGGGAAAATAGAGGAAGAACATAGGATTGAAATTCCTATAGGAATCACGACTGCTCATGCCTTTGGTTCACAGGAACGGAGTATAGGAATAGCATAAGATTTTTTTTCTTTAACTCTTGTTTTGCAGGAAAACTACAGGAAATTTAGCATCCATTCAGACCTCTCAGTAAAAAAGATCTTATGCTTTTCCTATGGTCTGTCCAAATAATCATTCCTTTAATTCTTTTGTTCTAATTCTCTGTTTTGCAACTACGTACATTCCTGTATATTTTTTATGTTTCTCCAATTCCCATATTCCTATGTTCCAAAGGAGGAATGTGAAAATGCTCCGTTGTCCTAGTACAATCCATAACCCTACCTTTGAAAAATAAAAATGTCCATATTTGAAAATACTTTTTTTCTCAAGTTATACATGTAGTGTATGATTGCTTCTTAGTGATATCACCAACATAACAAAACTCGAAGCATACATATACTTGGCCCTATTGGGATCCTATAAACTAGTAACTAGTTGACTAACAATTAGTCAAAAATATCTAAATAGGTGAACTAGTGGATGAACTAATGAATAATCCAAGACCCAACTAGTTATAAATTCACTAGTCCACAAAACTCAATTATTTGAACTAGTTATTAGTTCATTGGATTCAAATAGACCCTAAATTACTTATGCGAAGGAACACACTATTATAAATCAACGGTACTAGATGACATGGCATCTAATGATGAGGTGGATTGTTTGGATGTTGAGATAGAATAGCTAGGGAGGTTTAGTATTATAAGATGCATATAGATATAGACGGGATCAAACAAAGATATTACTACCTAGTTTGAGTGATATACTTGTTGCGTCCCAAAATAAATGTAAATTAAATTTTTATATAACATTATTGCACGTCATGGATATAATATAAGTGTTTTTATGTATATATTTAGTTAGATGCTATCTTTTTGATGAATGATATGGGTATTTATTTTGGGGAGAGGGGTGGGGGGCTGTGGGATGGTGGTATACATGACCTCAGTCCGATATCTTATGCTGACCGGACGCAATCTGCCAATCTCATCTCCCTTCAACGTACACGCTACAAAATGTGCCGACGCATTCAGTGAAGAGCAATGATAGACCGTCCTCTGTCCAACACACATTCAGTGTTGCGTTGCATACGTACGTATATGCAACTATTCATCGCTCATTGATAGTTGGTCTCACATGTGAATAGTATGTGAGCTTGTTGCTAAGTACTACTGTACAGTACTACTAAAACCCTGTCTGTGGTGTGCGTCAGTAATCATGGCCATCATAACCCCATAAACCTAAAGGCATGGAGTACTTACGTTCCTACTATTGCAATGATGAGGGCGATCTGGATCTTGCGAGAATAATCATAAATTCTCCTGCTATGGCATTCAAGCTTTGCTTGCTTGCGTGCGTGCATGCATGCAGTCGTGCCCAATCTCTACAGTACCAGTGGTACTTGGTGGGCCAGTCTTGCATTGCAAAGGAAATAAGAGGATAGTGGCCGCCACTGATGCACCGGAAAGCCCTGGGCTTTTGTGATCTGATGCGATTAAACAACGCTTGCTTGGGAAAGAGATCAAAGATCCGCTTTTCGCAAACGGATCTAGGAGAATCCGGCCGATCAAACTAGTTGTTGAGTACTGCTGGTAGTGCTCGACATGATCTACTGTTTTTGGACAAATATCAGGTTAAAATTAGGACTACTTTTTTTTTTTGTTGGAAATGGAAAAAGTTCGCCCAACAATTCGGTTCTAGAGACGTACAGCGACAGCGACCGCCGGTGCTCCGGTGGTGATGCACTCGCCGCTATTCCGGGCATTCAGACATTGGAGCGGCGCGAAGAGTTTATTATGGAATTATGTGAAATTTATGAAGAAAATATCAACCTAT